>CM040444.1:17551273-18030274 GCA_022749755.1 Azadirachta indica
GTGAA
Source organism: Azadirachta indica (assembly GCA_022749755.1). NCBI lineage: Eukaryota > Viridiplantae > Streptophyta > Magnoliopsida > Sapindales > Meliaceae > Azadirachta > Azadirachta indica. The sequence goes on from CM040444.1 coordinate 17,551,279, forward strand.
AACGATTTTTTTTTCTTTAATAGCTTGGTCCTCTTCAATGGGCAATGTGTTTTAATTTATATGAAAGTGTTGTGTTTTCAATATCTGACTTCCACATTCAAAATTCCCATAATTAGTGCACATATATTGTACTGTAGACGAGCCAGCCTACGTCAGCTTTGCAATTATTGCAACGATATGACTGCACATACATAAACAAGCAATGTGTTTTGGACAGATTGTACCTGGAATGATTTATAATTCTGGACAAGTTCACATTAACTAAATAAACACCCGGCCCCCTTCGGCGTTTCGGCTTTGGGCAAAGACTTTTCATACAACAACTACGGATCAAAAACCCATGATCTTATGTGGGTGATAATCAAATTATTGGATAGGGATGATGTTGGGTATATTTAACCAGAAGATATAGGTTTTGTTATTTTAATCCTCAAATTCAAGTAGATAAAATGTTTGGTAATATCAAACACTACTAAAATATTTTATGAAGACCATACGACTCCATTACTAAATATTAATGGTTGAAACTTAATTAGATCTATAGAATACAATTAAACGATGTCAATGCATGATAGTTTATATAAATTCAAGATTTGCACCCATATGTATATATTGTATATACGTAGTTTGAGGGAGAATGCTCGATTTCTCCCTGTTGTTTGATTTAATGCATGATAGTTTAATTTATATCCTACTGTTTTCATAATATCTTGAACATCTTTTCTATTAATTGACATGGTCAAATAAAATAACATATGAGTGCGTAAAGTTTAATTTATTAACTTAAATAGTTTTAATAATTTTAAAATTATCCAAAAAAATTTAATTTATTAAAAAAATAATTATACTCTTATATAATAGTAATTAGTTAAATGATTGTTTTTAACTCTTAACTGAAATAAATATTAAAATAATAATATATATTATTTTATAACACTTCGAATATAAATATTTATTAATATATTATCATTAAATATAAGTTTATTTATTTTAAAATATAGTAATAATTCAATATTAATTAGGTATTAGAAAATAAATAATACAAATCATAATTAAATATAAATTTATAAATAAAATACATTATAATACAATATTTATAATTCATAAATAAATATTAATCTATAATTTAAATATATTATAATACAATACTTATAATTATATTATAATCATAACTATTGTACTATAATATTATTATAAAATTTTACAATATATTAATAATTCAATATTTCATAGGTAAAATAAATCATACATTTAATATTTTATTTTTTTAGCTAAATACTATTAAATAAGGATATAATTGTTTTTTCTAATAAATTGAACCTTTTATGTGTATTTTTGAAACCACTAACTATGACTAATCAGGTTAATAAGGTAAACTTTAGGAATTTACATTTCATTAATTCTTTTTCAAAATTTGAAATAATAATAAGTTTCATAACTAAAAAAGTGATATTTGAAACTAAAACAATAGATTTTACAACTAAAAAATACTTTTAAAATAAAATTTTTTAAAAAAATGTAAAATATATAATAATATATATATAATATTATCATATCAATTTATATAGATAAATTTGTATATATAATAAAATGACGTGATTTTTTAATACACTATTCTTTATATACGTTAGTCAATATAAATAATATTTTTTTTTATATTAAATATTAAATAAATTATTATAAATTATTCTTTGAATAACAATTTATCTAATTTTGAATTTTTTAAGCATGATAAATTTATCTAAATATTGAATAAAATTTAATGATCAATTTCATAATTTTCAAGATAAATAAAATAATAAATTTTGAAAATTATAAAGTTGATCTTTCAATATTTAAATATCATATTAAAAGGAAATTTAAAGTTTAAATAAATTGACATTCAATAGATAATTTATAAATTAGTTATTAACATGTTATAAAATAAAATATATTATTATTTTAATATTTATTTTTAATTAGGAGTTGCAAATAATTTTTTAACTAACTACTATTATATAAGAGTATAATTATTATTTTTAATAAATTGAAATTTTTATGAATATTTTGAAAACTATTAAATTATTTAAGTTAATAGATTAAATTTTAGGGACTCACACGTTATTATATTTAACTCTATCAATTATCAGAAGAAATATTCAGAATATTATGGAAACAACCGGAGATATCAAAATATTAGTTGAAATAATAGAAAAAATCAAGTATTCTCCCGATATAAACATGCACTAATTAATTATATATATATATTATTCACCATTCACATGTATGATTGCGACACTACATATAATTAATGGATGAGATGCAATAAAAAAAGATCAGATGATGTCGGTGCATAATAGTTTATATATATAAAAGATCATTTCCATCCAATAAATGTGCTCTCAAAAGATAAAAGTATTTTATATCATATCATTAATTAAACACACTTTGATCTATCTTTCATGCTATCCCTGAAATTATTTATTACACAATTGGTGGGCTCTAGGACATCTTACAGATCTCTCCAAATAATACTATATATCAATTTATTTATTTATCCTACAAGTTGGAAGGTCTTGATCCAGTTCAGGTTTGACAGTTTAAAATTTAATAAAATGTTAGTTTAATTCATATTAAATGCTATTGATCATACACATGATAAAAATAATTAATAAAAAATATATAGATGAAAACGAAATATAATTAAATAAAACAAATCATATATTAATTAATTATATATTAAAGACTTACTGCTTTAGCTCCTGATGAGCTGTAGTGTACGTGTAGTGGTCACTTCTGTTCTGTAGAAATATCTCAAGACTCTATATGTTTTCTCATCACATATACGTTAGCAATTTTACTAAAATCAGATGGCTATCTTTTCACTAAAAGTAAAAATGGCTATCTTTCTTCAATGCTTTCTCTTCTTTCTCTTATCATTTACGACGACTGCACTATATTACTGTGCTCACTGCGAGCATAACGGCAAGGTTTCTTATTTCTCCGGAGACTCCGGCCTTTCATGTAAGCAGATATATATATATATATATATATATATATAAAGAGAGAGAGAGAGAGAGACCAGTTTTTTTTTTTTTCTTTTTTGTTCTGAGTTTATGAAAATGGATGATGTTTTGATGAGATATTTTTAATTGACATTGGTTTTTGAAATTGATGGTGAATATTGCAGCTGGAGCTTGTGCTTATGGTTCAGCGGCGCTAGACTTTAATAATGGATACCTTGCTGCTGCTGCTTCTTCCCTCTACGGTGATGGTGCTTTATGTGGTGGATGCTATAGGGTTCGTTAATTTAATTAATTTGTACATATTAATTAATAATAAATCTTATATATTCCTTCCTTATATAGTTAATTTTGTTGCATTATGACTAACTTACATAGTTTGGCAGATGAGATGCAAGAACAAAAAACTTTGTAAGAGCGAAGGAACCACAGTGATAGTGACCGATGAGCTCACTAACAACAAAACAGACTTTGTTCTCAGCAGAAAAGCTTACATGGCCATGGCTAAAAAGGGTATGGAAAAAAAACTTTTGGAAAATATTGGAGCTCTCGACGTCATGTACAAAAGGTAATTAATTAATTGTATTATACGTATATTAATTATTAACAATTGGGTTAATTTGATTTAATTTCCTGCAGGTATCCTTGTGAAGTTTTCGACAACAAGAACTTGACTCTGCGTGTGCAAGAATCAAGCAAATGGCCGAATCACTTAGTAGTTAAAGTGCTGTACCAGGGTGGTCAGACTGAAATACGATATATTCATTTAACTGCTAAGGTACAGACTAATTATTTACCATTAAATAATCGCGTAAATTATTACTTGCTTTATATATATGTTTGTGCGTTCAGATCAGAAGCAGATGGACGAAGTTTATATGTACATTTACATATTTTAAATTTAATTTTGCTGCAAGCAGGATGGTGCTTCAGCTGCGTTTTACCTGCAAAGAAATCACAGTGCGGTTTCGGAGATAGACAATAATGATATTCCAAAGGGGCCATTGGTGTTTTATTTTGAGGTTTTACAAGGAAAAGGAACAGAGAACTCGTTGGTTATTGCGGAAAATCTTTTGCCTGCTCATTGGAAACCTGGAATGATATATGACACTGGAGTTCAGGTTCGCGAGTTTACTTCTGAGGGTTGCGGCTCCGTCCATCAATGCCCTGATCCTGACTGGTAATTCATGGAGGAACACTCTATAATCAGATAATTACTTTGGTCTCTGGACACAATAAAAAACTAGTGTTAATTTTTCAACTTAATTTCGCTTTGTTGCGTTGCGTACTGCAACTTTGCACGTAATTTCCCTGTTAACAATTAATTAATGATAAGATTCCTTCATCCTCCAAATAATTTTGGAATTTGCGATTGAGTTTTTGTTGTAAACTAAATTTGTTCTCTCTCTCTCTCTCTCCTGTGCGAGATCATAAAATTTGCAATTTATATCTTTGTTAAACTTTAAAAAATGCCCTTTCGGTGTTCCATTTTTAACTCGGCCCAAAAATTCGAAAGGCCCATGATCTTGGGTAGACCAGACCTAGTCCGACACACCTAGGCCCTGGCTGGAATACATATATGGTCTTAATTGAACAAATTCACAATTCTTATTCATTTTATTATGTTGTTGGGATGTATGCAATGAAACTAGTGATGGGTGGTAATTAATTAGAATATGGATGGGGGACGATTTTGAGTTCATTTAACAAGAAGGCTCGTTTAGGTTTCATTTGAGATTATGATTTTTTTTTCCTATTACTTTCGGACCATAATACAAAACACTATAAAAAATATTTAGTAAATATCAATTTTTTTAAGTTACTAACATTTTTCAATTTTTTTTTCTTTTGAAAAAAAGTCTTAACAGCTTGATATCAAACAAATCATAATCTTTTGAAAAAAATCATGGCAGCTAATATTTTCAAAAGAATTCATACAAATTTGAAAAAATTTTAGACATTGTGATAATTGATACAAAAAAGAAATCATTTATGAATATTCATAATAATAGATTTATATAAACTGATGTAGTAATATTAAATTGTTGTCACACACAGATATAATATATGATAAAAATATAATATTGTCACATGATATATATATATATATATATATATATGAGATTGTATGTATAAAAGTTATTATTTGCGGCATTATATAAACAGAATAATGGGAATATATTTTGCAAACCCTGTGATTTAGTTCCATTACTGTTACAGTGTTATATGAAATTAAACAAATGTTGCGTGGAAATGAAAGCAGGAAATTAAATCATAATTAAGCAAGATGCATGAAGTACGAAGGAAGTAGGTTTATAAGCTTGCATGAACCAATTAAATCGGTGATTTGAACCGAACCAATAGTTTGAACTGGTTTTTTTAAAATAATAAAATAAAATTTCATTATATGATTTAAATTTTAGAAATAAATTAATAACTTTATAACTACACCAAATGTATTTAGTTAGATATTTGTCCAAGCTTTAATACATAGCTCTTTTAAAAATATACTTAATAATATTAATACTAATTTTTTAATATAAAAAATTTATAATTTAAAAATAATTATAAAATTTTAAATTAATTTGAATTTAAAATTATTATTATCAATGAAATTTTAAATTTTTAAAATTAATTAAATTTTAAATTATTAACGATTTGATGATAATTTTATTTTTATAATGAATTAGATTTATTTCTATAACAGTTATTCAAAAATAATATAAAATTTTTAAATTATTATCATTAATAATAATTTCAGAATAATTTTTTTTCAAAATAAAATAGATTTTTTAAAATAATTTTTGAAGACATTATAAATTTTTGTAATTATTATCATTTTATTATTATTAATTTAAATTTGAATAAATAAATATAATTTGTTATAAAATCATTATTAATGATAATATTTTTAAATAATTGTTAAATAAATAAATTTAATTTATTGTAAAAAATGTATAAGAGATGACGGATATTAGTCCTAAAATCAGGGATACGGACATTCTCCCGTCAAGTTATGAGTCTCTTTATTGTCTTCACATTTTGCAATTTATTGCTTTCGGAGCTTCTAGTAAAACGGCGATCTCTCTTTGCTTTCTCTTCTTTCTCTTATTATATCATCGGCAACAGCTGGGAAACGTTGTGTGCACCAAACCAAGCCTTTCTTTTTATATATATGAAGAATAATCAAGATTGGCATTGACGCAGACGATGTTAATTTTTGTAAGAATATTAGCGGGTAATCTTTGCTTTTCGGGTTTGATATTGCATCCGGGGCTTGTGTGCACATAAGCTTCATTGGCATTAGGCTTCAATGGTGATCAGTTCCTATTCCCTTTACAAAAATGGAGCTAGCTAGACGTGCATGGTGCATGCTTTCCGACTTGTATCGTGTGTATATATATTTATTTATTTATAACCGTAATAAACACGTTTTGCCACTTTAATTTTCTATTATATAGCAGATGAGGTCGATGCAAGAACAAAACAAAACTCTATGCAGCAGCAAAGCAACCAAATTTATCCTGATTCATATACATTTTCACCCGCAATCTTGCCAAAAATATTACTTTACTTGACTAATTTAACGCTATGTCTGTAAATATTAATTTTAATTTTATTATATTTAAGTCAATTTCATTTTGATCCTTTTCCTCATTAAAGTTTCGTTAAATCTGATATACAAATCAGATAGAAAAATATCTTTTAATTTATCTATAATATATATTTTTCAATGCAATATTTATTCATTCTTAATAATGAGAAAGGTTGAATTAAAAGTGTGATTTTATTATTTTTCATGTCCTTGAGAGGCGCAGATCGATATAGTTTTCTCAATTAAAATTTAGGCAAATTAAAATATGTTATTTAGTATACTTTTAAAAATTGTTGTGTTATGCTTCTCTCGCAAGACAAATATTAACGGGATTTGGTTTTAGGAGCTAAAATAAAATGAAAATGAAACATTAGAAAAGTCTGTGATACAATGTCAAATTAGTTGACAGTTAAAGTCTAAACAAGCTGAGTACAATGAAATTTCGATAAAAGGTTAAACATAGAAGTGAATTCTCCCACTCCTGATGACCTGTAGTCACTAAAACCTCTACAGGTTCAACTTTTTCTGTATAAATATCTCAAGACTCTCTGCGTTTTCTCATCACATTTTACATTTGTCTCTTGATATGTCTTTTCACTAAAATTAAAAATGGCTACCTTCCCTTGCTTTCTCTTCTTTCTCGCATCATTTGCAACAGCAACTGCAGTTCCTTGTCCTCGCTGCGAGCAAAAGGGCAAGGTTTCCTATTTCTCAGAAGACTCGGCACTTTCATGTAAGCATATATATATATATATATATATATATATATATATATATATAAAGTTTTTTAGGTTTATGAAAATGATAATTGGGATTGACCCAGAGGATGTTTTGACGCGATTTTTAGTGGGTAATCTTAGCTGGCTAATCTAGCTTTTTGGATTTGATCATAATATGCATGCAGCTGGAGCATGTGCGTATGGTTCAATGGCACTAGACTTTAATAATGGATACCTTGCAGCAGCTTCTTCCACAATCTACCGTGACGGCGTTGCCTGTGGCGGATGCTATAGGGTTTGTTTGCATAGACTATAGTGTACATAATAAATCTTCCCTTAATTCTTTTATGAAAATTTGGTTTCTAAATTAACTGGGTACAAAAATTAATTCTGTACGTGTTGGCAGATGAGATGCAAGAGCGACAGACGATGTAGGAGCCAAGGAACCACAGTGATTGTGACTGATCAGATCACTGACAGCAACACAACAGATTTTGTTCTCAGCAGAAAAGCTTACATGGCTTTGGCTAAAAAGGGCATGGGAAAACAACTTTTGAAACATGGGGCTATCGACGTCGAATACAAAAGGTAATAATAATCAAACATGTATCATATGATATATGTATATATTTCAACTTGGTAAATGAAACTATATATATATATATTGAAGTAAATATGTAATCGGTCTTCTGGATGGTTTCATTTTTCAGGTATCCTTGTGATTTCTTCAACAACAAGAACTTGTCTCTGCGTGTGGAAGAATCAAGCAGATACCCAAATTACTTGGCAGTTAAAGTGCTGTACCAGGGTGGTCAGACTGAAATAGTATATATCAGTTTTCTTGAGGTCTAAAAATTTATTTACCATTAAGAAATTAAATCTGCTTATATATATATTATGCTGATTTTTTGCCGTATTTTCTTTGTCTGTTTTTCAGATTAGTGGTTTCTTTGACTTTCCGCTGATAAGAAATCACAGTGCAGTTTGGACCGTAGACAATGTTCCAAATTACATACTGATATTTCAATTTGCGGTAATAAACCAATTGGATGATTGGGCGTATACTTTTGCAAAAAACGTTGTTCCTGCTGACTGGAAACCTGGAATGATCTACGACACTGGAATTCAGATTACCCAGTTTAAATGGGAGAATTGCTCTGCTCCTGAATGCCCTAAAGACAAGTGGTAATAGATACAGTGTTTTCGATTTCATCAATGATCAAATAATTAAATGATAAGAATATATAGATCAAGAGAAGGCTACGGCCCCCTCTCACATTTGCTTGTAAATATATGGGATGTATGAATCAAAATTCTCTTTGATTTGAACTTTTTATTTAATTTTTATTTGTTCTCTGAAAGCTGATATTTTTTTTTAATTTGAGTCAAAGCATCTGTCAAGAACGTACCTACCTATATATATTAATTTGTTCTATTTAATGTTTATTACTTCCATTTTAAAACTGAATTTGCTCCTGCAACAGAGGAGGGATCTACGGCCAGCCTCCTCCATCTTAACCTTTTATTTAAATCAAAAGTTATAACTAACGATTAATTAAAAAACATAACAACAATATAAAGTTTAATTACACGTAAATAATGTAAAAAATGAAATTGGAAATTAACGAGCATACCGCCAGTTATATGTACATCAACCTATTAAAATATATCATATGCGCAATTTATTTTGTTTAAAAAGGATCAATTATAATAAAAAGAGAAACTTAAGTTTAATGATCCCGTTTAAAACTATTCTGTCTAAAATTTTGAAGATAGCTATAGACATTCTAAAATTGATTTCAATATGTATATATATATATATATATATATATATATATCTCAAATGATGTGAAACTCATCCATTGTTAATAAATTTTGACAATTTTTAAAATTATTTATTACACATCAATTATTCACACGGTAGAAGAGATGCGCTTTTGTATGCTCCTCGTGTCTTTTGAAAATTTTTATTCTAATGACAATGGTCCTAAATTTACAAAGTGAAAATGTAAATCATCTTATATATTTGCTGTGTGGGTTTTCATATAAATATATAAAATTTCGGGACATAATGAATGATATTTGACATGAAAAATTCGGACATTTTTTAAGCAATAAAATTTCTTAAAATTGACATTGGATTATATAACAAAATTCAATTAATTAACTATTAAATAAAAAAAATTAAAAAGAAAAAAAAAAAAGTTGAGGTGATGAGGGTAAGATGTGAAGATGAATTAGCCAATCAAGAAAATTGGTCCGCAGATGGTGGTCCTCAATGGGCATGCAATAATGGCACATCATGATTCATGATGTGGCAGGCAATATAATATATATTTTGTTGTGAATTAATTAGTGTTTTCAATAAAATTTATCTTATTAATTCCACATACAAAATCTCCCATTTGTTCGCAATTAGTGCGTAAATGTACACGCGCAAGCTTAAGCTTAATTTGCAATGATATTATAACAGCATATATATAATTAATTATATATGCAATGAAAACTGCGGTCAATTGCTGGCCCCATCATCAGCATCATTATCATCATTAACTCAGTTCCATTATTGGCTTTGCAACTACAATAATATTTGTATTTCACATATATTTTAGATTTGGTGGGTTATGTATTACTCTATATGTGTTAACTAGACAACAAATAATTGTATTCAAAATTAATGTTGAGTTAAGGAATCGTATATAATTAATATATTTTCTTTTTATGCTGTCGCAATGCAAGCATATATATATACATATATATTACAAATTTTGACAACCGGTTTATTCTCCATGAGCCAAATAGCTTGAAGCCTATTCCTTCCTACACATGGGTTTTTGATTTTATGTTTTGTATGCTATCTTTTGCAAGATATTTGCTTGCTTACTTGCTTGCGTCAGTGGAGCTAAGCAATTTTTTTCCTTAATGTTATCGTATTACAAGAAGTTAAATATCTTGTAGTATTATCTGAAAATTAACTTCAATTAAAATTTAGCTATCACATCCAAAACCAACAGTGTAGCGCAGATGCAAGTGGCTTACACCTATAGACCACTAAATCAAGTGAGCTTATTTTCTTCGAAAACGATTGTCGGAGAAAGCCAACAAGTTTTGACTCCTAGACAGACTTCAAAAAATTAATTATCAAAGAGATAAATGCCATTGCTAGGTAGTAAATCCAAAAGAGAAGAACTATTGCTTTATCTCTTAACTCCAAATAAATTTTAATATTGTGGTTGATTATTCCTCTTAATAACTGTACAACAAAATGGATAAAATCAAGCATGGAATTCAAATTACTAAATTAAATACAGAGAAGGAAAGAATAGGTTAGATGTTAAATTTGGGGAGATATATATTCTTGCTTTTGCTTGGAAAGTGGTAATTTTTTGTGGAGAATTTGTTCTTGTCTTCCCACTCAATAACAAGCAATCATCATCATCATCATCATCATCATCATCATCATCTAAACTTATCAGCTTCCTTCCTTTTCTTCCTTTTTCGTTCTTGGATTGGGACCATACGCGTAACCATCTTTGATTCTTTATTCTTTAACTAATTTTTTTTTTCTTTTAATTAGACATTATCAACTTAATATCTTATTTGAATTTGACCCCTCAACCCATTCCATTATTAAATAAAATTAAAATCATATTAATTAAATAAATAAATTATCAAAAATATAGTTTTTCTTTTTAAAAAAAAAAAAAATCTCTTCCATATTATTGTTAGGCATGAGCAATTTTTGTGTTAAAATTTAAAGTAATTAATAACTTACTTTGAACATCAATTTGTAGATGAATTTTAATAAATCGCAAATTCATACACGATAGACTCATAGAAAGATAACTTATCCAATATCAATTAAATTGAACTCATAAATTCTCACCAGAACTAACATACAAAACCATGCTCACATCATATTCATGTTAAGCAGGGCTTTGACGTTTTTTTTTTGGTAATATTTATAAAAAAAAAAAAATAGATACACCTTAAATCTTATCAATTTTCATTAGTTCAAGAATTACTAAATCTAGAGTTTCAAGTCACAAGGATTGAGCAATGGAAACAGAGATCAAAAGAGACAGTAAGTAAAAGAGTAGAGCCAGAGCTGATAGCATTAAGTCATATGTTCTCACACACACGACAGCTGTTGGAATACAGGCAAAGAGTCGGTGACAGGCCCCATTATTTTCTTTTGTCCCTCCGCGTTCCCGCAAATGCTTGTCTCTTTCCTTCCTGTCTAGGCCAACCTTCCCCGATATATTTTTAATTTTAAAAATCCAATCCCATAGATTTCTGAAAAAAAAAAAACTGCCCAAGCCTTTTTGGAAATGCTGACCTGTTCTCCACACTAAACCTCTGGTTTTTACGTGTTCAGTTTCATCGATTTCTATATATATCTCAACACTTCCTCTTTGTTTTCTTGTCAAATTGTAATCTTGATTCATCTTCTTTCTCAGTCAAGCTATGGCTTTCCTTATTTGCTTTCTCTTCTTTCTCTTTTTATCTTCTGCTAGTGCTTGTGATCGCTGTGTGCACCAGACCAAAGTTGCTTATTTCTCCAATGCTTCTCCACTTTCATGTAAGCATGTACCGATTTTTTATTTTTTGGTTTTTATTTTATGAAAATGAAAATTGGTATTGATCCCATATGATGTTATGATGAGATTTTTAGTGGGTAATCTTCATTTTCGGATTTGATGCAGCTGGGGCTTGTGGGTATGGTTCATTGGCTATAGGCTTCAATGGTGGACACCTTGCTGCTGGTGTTTCTTCCCTTTACAAAGATGGCGCTGGTTGTGGTGCATGCTTTCAGGTTGCTATACATACATATATATATATATATATTTTTTTTTTTCCTTTATTTTGATATTGTTTCTTTATGAAAATTTTGTTTTCTAAATACAAATTCTTTCGCTTTCTCAGATAAGATGCAAAAACAAAACTCTATGTAGCAGCAGAGGAACCAGAGTCATTCTGACTGATCTCAATCGCAACAACAAAACAGACTTTGTTATAACCAGCAGAGCTTTCATGGCTATGGCCAACCAGGGCATGGGCCAAGACATTTTGAAACTTGGACTTGTCGATGTGGAATACAAAAGGTAAGCTGATTTTCAACTTCATTATTTTAATATGTGGTATGTATAATTTATTTTTAAAAATTGCAACAGTAATATAACTTAAAACGTTGTATATTGCCCCGCTTGACCTGCCATGGGACCAAATCTCAGGAAAACATTAATTGCAGATAACGGTCCAAATCCAATATGTATATTATATTCATAGATAACACGAAATACTATTGGAAATCATAAAGTAATTAAAGAGATTTTTGAAGTTTGAATTTGCTTTCAGGATATAAATGCAACCAGTAATTAGATGAATTTACTCTTTCTGGTTGAATTTGTTCAGGGTTCCATGTGAGTACAAAAACCAGAACTTGGCTGTGCGTGTGGAAGAGTCAAGCAAAAAGCCAAATTACTTGGCAGTAAAATTGCTGTACCAGGGTGGACAGACTGAAATAGTAGGTGTGGATGTAGCTCAGGTTGGTGAAAAACCACACTCATTGAATTTACATGGCCTAAAAACCTGCTTAAATTCAGCACGAGTGTCCAAACTCGAAACTGATGATAATTTTTGGTATTTTTCCAGGTTGGTTCTTCAAACTGGGGTTACATGAGCAGAAATTATGGTGCAATTTGGGACACAGATAGAGCTCCCAATGGAGCATTGCAATTTCGTTTCGTTGTAACAGCAGGATACGATGGAAAATGGATTTGGGCACGGAATGTTCTTCCTGCAGACTGGAAACCTGGAATGATTTATGACTCTGGAATTCAGATTTCTGATATTGCACAAGAAGGTTGCTCCGAATGTGATGATGGAAGTTGGAAATGAACAGATTCTGATTTCCACTACTACTAATTTATGTGAATACACATAAATTTTGATTCTATTCCTTCAATATACAAATCAATAATCAATCAAATAATATAAAGGATTAGGAAAATGAGAATACATAGATATGAAAGGTCCGTATTCCATTTTTTTTTCTTCTCTTTTTTCTTGTTAGACTGTGTTAAATATAACATTGTTCTTTGCCTACTAAAATAATAAAATGTTCAATGGCTCGTACGCTTATCCCTCTATCTCATTTGTGCGTGTTAAACATTGTTCTAATTTTTGTCTTAACTGCTGTTTATTTTCTGGATCATTGAGGCCCAGAGAATGATTTGGTTTGGACTAAGTTAAACTTTTATTCTAAAAACACCGTATTTTCAGAAAGGGCACAAATCTTTTACAATAGTGGGTGTATTTGGAAATAATAGGGCTGGGTGCATTTATCATCACTCCAATTCAAAAGGTCAAAAGCCCATAACAAGTCAAAATATTAAGCTTCAATTGAAATTTTGGTAAAAACACAACAGCCAACAGATACCAACTTTTGATGGAGACCTGACACTATTTTTCGAGTGATTTGATCTCGTAATAATTATACGCTTCAAAATTACATACCAAACAAAGAGTCGACTCTTGTGTGGACCCTGCCTAACAGACTCGTTCATACCAACATATCAGCCCAAAAATATGGACCTGTAAGACAACCCATTAATGAAATCACAGGCAAGAAATCCAGCCTAATAGGCTTCATTAACCCAAGTTACCAAAAAAAAAAAAAGCAAGAAAGGTCTATTCCAGCCCGTTGTTTTGTACAAAACCTCATTAATAAAACAGTGCCATGATCTTCCAAGGGAAATATGCATGTGTACCAAGTAGCAAGCTGAATAATGAATATTAGTAATGTGATGGCAAATATTAATTTGCCTACGTATTTGGAAGTTAAAAGAAAGTGAAGTACTGATGCTGTTTGGTGCCATTTCCGCATGCCCCAATTCAAGTTTCAAAGTAGCAATGTACCTATCAATCAGTGTTGTGGGTTGGCTTTGATTTGGCTTCTCTCTTTGCTGCAGCAATAGTGATATATACCTAAACATCAATTGTTAAATTATTGCCACTTAAAAAGACACAAGAATCTCTCTCTCTCTCTCTCTCTCTCTCTATATATATATATATATATATATATATAGAATATGCTAGATACCCCTTCTTATTTGAACAAATTTCCGTTACCTCCCTATTATTTTAAAAATACCTCAACTCTCCCTAAACATTATTTCCATTATTGAAAAAATTAGTGAACTGAGGATAATATAATAATTTACTCAAGATTACTTGCATTAGTGAACAAATTCAGACACATTACGGTTAACATAAAAATACATTATGAGAAAATTTTTTTAAAATAATATTAATATACTTTTAGGATAATGATTTTTTTAAAAGTTTAAAAAATAATTACAAAATTATTTTACTAACATTATTTTCTCACATTTCTTCTGCACATCCCCTTCCATTTTATTTTTTATTTATTATTTATAAAAAAAAAAAATAACATATGTAAATTATATTTTATTATTATTAATCTTCCATTCTTCTTCACGGCGTCATTCTTCTTCTTGTTCTTCCATTTTTCTTCATGCCTTCTTCTTCCCTACGTAATCAAATGTCCTTACAGGCATCCCAATTAATTTCTCAGCTATTTTATGCCAAATTTAATTGCAACAAATCTTTGCATCTCAAAACTCTCGTTGGTGAGACTCGTCCATTGCAAGTTCTCGCATTCTCCATTATTGCTTCACCTGGCAGCTGCGCCGGCATCACAGGCTAACAGGTTTTCCATGACTCGGTTACGATTGGCTGAACAAAGAGAAAAACAGCAAATTTTTTTCCTCCCATCAGCTGACCATCCAAATTCATACACCATTCAAAACCAATAAAAAAAATTTTAAGTTTTCCATAAGCCAACTCCATCGAAACGAATACTTCACCCATCATTTTCACAAACTCGATTATCCGAATACCGGTTTAACTTTTTTCATTAATTCAGCCCGTCAATCGTTGCATTTTCCCATCAAGGTTTCGTAGTGGCATTGTTCATCAGCGATTGGTGTTGTCACCGGAGATTGGAGTTGAGATTGGTGGATAAGCGGTAGCCGGAGACGGAGAAGAAGGATTGATTTATAACATTTATGTAGTAAAAGAGAGAGTAAAAAAACTTTAAATTAAATTTAGTAAGAAAAATAAATAAATAATATTATAATAAATTAAATAAAAAATATTATTTTATTTTTTTTATAGAATTCTAACATAATTAAAAAGGTAAAATTGTATTTGTATAAAAAAAATTAATTTTTTTTTAATTAAAAAAATAATATTTGTGAGATATTAAGATATTTTTAAAATGATAAAGAGGTAATAGATATTTAACCAAATACGAAAGTAGTATCGGACATATTCTCATAAATTATATATATATATATATATATATATGGCCTAATTATGATCTCCAATTTCCAAACTTCATAAGATTCTAATTTCTAACTACAAAACAAAGCTTCAATTAACAGTGTAGTTCAAGAATAAAGCTATCAATCAATTTGGTTATTATTTGTTATTTCTTTAGGTAGGTGGCCTGACAGATATATGTCCCATCTTGGATTTTTGACAGTCTTAAGTTTGAAGGATTGACTCGCCAAGTCAATATTTGTAAGATAAGTACTATTTATAATTATATATTTGTAGGAGGATAGTGGATGTGTGACAAAATTGAATCTGCATCATATTGGTAGGCAGCACCAAATGTTTATCCTTTTCCTTTATTCACAGATATATATATATATATATATATTATTTTTGGACTTACATTTTGAAAAAATATAAAATCCTAAACCCAGTGTTAGTTAGTACAATCATATACAAAATATGTTCAAAATTGAAATTGAAATTGTCTTATCTCAGTTTACATAACAAACTAATTACTAGGTTTTAATTGCAAGTAAACAAATAAACAGTAAATATTATCTTTTAAGTAGAAATTAGTGTTCACCTAATTTATTTTTACTTTTTCTTATTTTTAGTTAAATATATAAAAAATATACCTATAATTTATCTTAATCTCATTAAAAATATTTCTAAATTTTAAAGAAATAGTCTATTAGTGTAAAGTTGAAATATAATTTGTATTAATTAATAATTTATAGTTAAAGAAATTACTTTTTGAAACTCAATACATACATATATATATATATATATATATATATAACATACTAAGTATTCCATTTATAAAATATTTTCATCACATATAGATTCAAAATCTAGAAGATAGAATAGACGTGGAGTTCACCAAGAACTTACCAATAACTAAGGGAATGAAACACGTCACTTTCAATCCCAGTAGATGCCCCATTATGTGTATTTAATATAGGAAAACAAAATTATTTGTTGCAACTAGATACATTAATTAATTATTAATTGATTATTCAGAGCATAATTTTTTTTTTTTTTTATATTTATATGATGCTATTGATTATTCAATGATGTAATAGCAAGCCATACACAACTTGATCTAATATTTAAAAAAAAAAAAAATTATTCGCACATGCTTTTCACTTTTTCATCAATTCCGTGAATATTTATCTAACACCTTTTGAATGGATATATGTACGTATAGGAAATGGTAAGGGACCTCATAATTAGATCTTAATAAAATATCAACTCTTAATTTTATTATTTTTACTTTTACAAAAGTTGGTTTTCTTTTCTTATTATGCATTTTAATATGCAAAGGTTGGTGTTGATCTATATCGATGATATATATACTAAGAAAACTCTCTCAATAATGATTTAATTCTATACAAAGAATAATATAGTTAATTAATTAATGTATGAAAATTATTGCATATATAAATATGATAAAATGTAATAAGAAATTAGATAGATATATATTTCATGAGACTGAGATTACAAGATCTAATCACATTATATACATACATATATATATATATATATATAATTGTAGAACTAGAAGTGTTTTTTATTTGCTCTACATAGTCTAATTAACAATTATTATTAAATTGAGTATTCTCTGATAACTTAGTCATAAGAGTTCATTTCTTTTTTCAGTGGAAAAACAACAAAAAAAAAAAAAAAAGAAAAGATTGAATGGGAGTTGAAATTTTGTATGAATATGTTAATTTCTCCTGGTATAGCCAGGATAAGAATAGCTAGTGTAAATATCTTGCGATAGTGTTACAATATTAACATACAGATATATAACATATATATGTAAACTGTATAACATATAATAACAAATCCACATTAACGTTTTAACGTTAATGTGGACAGCTGAATGAAATACAAATCCCCAAAAGATAAGAGGGAGTCTGAGTAAAGCACTTTCATTAAACCCTAGACAAACTTCGTCCTTCATTTAAACGAGAAATAGAGCAGGGCGAGCTTCAACTGATATTACAGTAGCAGTATCAGAAGCAGATGCATGATATATAAATGCCCGATAGAGATCGACGGCGGAGGATAATCATTGCACGCCGCTCGTAATCTCCATCTTTTTCTTTGTTTCCATATTAAAAATGGAGATGATCAAAGCTTAAAGGGAGGAATTCCCATTTGGCCATATCACTGTCCAATCGAATAACTAAAAATGTCTTCATCGAGAAAATGTTTAAGTTCCGTGTGAGTTTTAATTTAATTTACCTATAAATATTGGTGGCTGCTGTCTTTTTGGCTACAATTTCCAATTTCATCAACTCTCCTAACAGGTTCGGGGATTAAAATGAATTGATTGTCGCCCGTAAGTCGCTTTCTTTCCATCTTTTTTTATCAAGTTACTGTTAACAACATGCAGAACTACGAGCAATAGCCAGCGCGTAGCTGGTTTTCTGGCTTGTCTTGATTAGTGATATGGCCTGATTGATGACTAAACATTCCTGGAATGTTTCCGCTAGCTTTCATTAGTGATTGTTTTTCACGCACCTATTTGGCTAGTGTGGCTGCTCTTGCTGGCTCTTTTGGCTATATCTAGCTACCAGTTTTTTCTTTCTTGGGACAACCAAACGACTTCAGAACTCAGATGTTGAAATAACTTAAACCCTAATATGTTTGACATGTGTACATGAAAAAGCCAAAATTGTTTTGCTTCTACAATCACATGCATATGAAACGGCAAGTTATCAACAGTGTACAGTGTCAAGTCTTTCATCTTGATTAGCGGAGATCATTAAAAAAAAAAAAATTGAGGATAAACACTTTAATACCCAATTAACTAGACTGTTGGATTACTTTTATTTTACATCAAAGGTCTGTAAGGAGTTTTGGTTTCTATTTTCATAAAAATAAAGAGATTGCTTGCCAGAGAGCATTGCTTTAGTGTGTGGAAAAGATATTGATAGCTGAAGCAGTAAAATATAGGCTTTATGGGTCTTTGGGAATGATAAAAATGGCTGCAGCCTATGATATATGTGCAGAAGACATGCTGTGTTGTGCTAAAAACTTATCAGAATCACCAGAACCAATCATAAAACAACATGCATGAGAACACCAATAATCCACATACGTGCCATAATCTCTTCTTTCATTGGCTTCTTCTTGTTCTACCCTTTCCTACTCTACTCAAAAGTTAGGCTCAGCCTAAATGATTAAGCATTAGTATATATTCCATTAATATACAAATATTAATGTTAGTTTTGATACCATTTTATGATTAGATGCCTTAGAAGTAAAAAAAAAATTGTGAAAATCCTTTTGTTCTCTAATAAAACAAGGCCTAATATATATTACAGGAATTTAAATGAAACTTTCATGATTCTTGCACCATATAAAGACACGTGTAAGCCATGGGATTGTGGTGCAGGAGTTCCCATTCTGTCTGTCTCTTTCGCCTTTTTGTCTTACTTCATCTCTATTATCTATCCATTTATCTCTTAAATATTTGTATTTAAGTATCTCGATCTTTTTATCTATTTATTTATTTATTTTCTGAATTCAACAAAAGAAAGTCAATATTTTATGTTTGTAAATAAATATATCTGAAGTGTATATATATATACATATATATATGCTGGCCTGTTCCATTTTGCGTTGTGCTTGAGTAACAAGGTAAAGCAAATACTGTTTTTCCCTCAAACTTCCTTCTTCATAGTAGGAAAAAAAAACAGAAAAAAACAGGAAAAGCAAGAATCAACTTTTGAAAAACAATGGAAATCGAGAGGAAAGTTGTGAAGAGTTCTAGGTTTAAGAGGGTTTGTGTGTTTTGTGGCAGCAGCACTGGCAAGAGAAACTGCTACAGTGATGCCGCCATTGACTTAGCCCAAGAACTGGTAGAGTACTATTACATCCGCAAAACTACCCAAAGCTTAAGCCTTTCTCTCATTTTACGGCTTTCTGAAAATGGTTAAAATTTGATGGGTTTTCGTATTATGTTTGTTGCAGGTAGCTAAAAGATTGGATCTTGTCTATGGTGGAGGCAGTATTGGCTTGATGGGTTTGGTTTCTCGCGCTGTTCATCGTGCTGGAGGAAATGTTATTGGGTATAATTCAGTTTATTCAATAATTAAAAAAAAATACTTTTCTTACATTCTTCATTTTTTTTTCTTTTTGCATTTCGTTTTCTTCTGATGAACTTACCTGACTGTTTTTTGGCAAATATATTCACTCTAGGATCATTCCAAGAACGCTGATGCACAAAGAGGTATACAAAGATTCAATTTTTTGGGATTCCTGAGTTCAAATTTTTATTCTTTGTGTTCAAAGTTTGTTCCTTTATCGTCAACGACACTCATAACTCGTGTCTCCAGATAACTGGTGAAACTGTTGGAGAGGTACGACCAGTTGCCGACATGCATCAACGCAAGGCAGAAATGGCCAGCCACTCTGATTGTTTCATTGCTCTTCCAGGTCCTTTTTTTTTTAAACTTCTATCAGAACCCTCGTTTACCCTTTCGTTTTTCTCCTACAATGATCTAGGTATCCTTTTGTTTCAGGTGGATATGGAACTTTGGAGGAGCTGCTAGAAGTGATTACATGGGCTCAACTGGGTATCCATGACAAACCTGTAAGCTTTTTATAAAAAAAATCTTATCTTTTGGTCAAAAGCACGTAACTTTAATTTGTTTCTCATTTTGAATAATGTTATATATGATGCAGGTAGGCTTGCTTAATGTTGATGGATATTATAACTATCTTCTCACTTTCATCGACAAAGCCGTTGATGATGGCTTTATTAAGCCTTCTCAGCGGAACATCATTGTCTCTGCACCGAACGCCAAGGAACTTGTTCAAAAACTTGAGGTGGGTTAAGTAATTTCTTTTTCTTTCATTATCTTTTTCTCCTTGTTTTCGTTTACTTGCTTGTTGTAAATTTGTAAATGATGAAACTGATTTTTGGTTTTTGATTAGGAGTACGTTCCTGTGCATGATGGAGCCATAGCTAAGGCAAGCTGGGAGATTGAGAAGCAGCAGCAGCAACCACCACCACAGGCACAGGTGGGGTTCAATGCTACAGCTTTGCAGACTGAGATCGCTCTATAAAGAGAAACATCTTATCAAAAGATGACGAAAAAAAGTTAGGGGAAAAGGAGTTTTAGGTCGTTTGCTTTCCTTTGTGATGATTTTTGGTCATATGTGGACCATTGCATAATGGTATTATGGTAAGCTTTGATGATTGACTTGAGAGATAATTGAGAAAAGACCGTGACAAAAGTTAGTTTTTTATTTTCTGGATGCTAAAAAGTACTTAAAAAGGAAAAAAGAAAAGAAAAGCAAAAGCTAGTTTATTAATTAAGTTTGGTATGATTTAAGAAATATATATATATATATTTAAGTTTGTATTTTGTTACCTCGAATCATGCACAAAGATTATAGTAAGAACAAGAAGCAAAAATCCAAAAATTAGCAGCTTTATTCTCTTTGCCAATACCCCCTCTACAGCATGCATTACTTCCTGCTGGTGTTATCAAGTTCTTCTCTTTCTTCTCTGCTGCTGTCATGGGTTTTAATGCTTTGTGCAATTGCATCAATTTGGCAAACTTTTTAATTTCATGAGTCGTGAAAGTTAAAACTGTGTTTGTTATTTTTTACCAAACTTGTGTTTGTGTTTTGGCTGAATTCATGGAGTCATGGTGAGTGTAAGCACTGAGCAGAGAGTAATACTATACTACTACAGCTCATGTTGCAGGGCCAGGGTGGTTTCTGAACTTTAGCTGCTGCAGCCTGAATGCATGTTGTTTGTTTTGATGCTCCTGCAAAAGCCAGCAGAGAGAAATGATGACATGAAAAATAGAAACAGGAAAAAACAAAAAAGAATAAGAAAATTAATAGCACTCTTGTAACGTGGAACTCCTTACGTTTGTAGGGTGAAGTTTTCTAATTGGAAGCTTTGACAAAGGCAAGGGAAAGTGTGAAGTTTTTTAATTTATGATTGCCATAGATTTCTAAAAATGAAAGTTACTCCAGAATTTGAAATTGTGGGTAAACTTCAAGAGGCTTAAACTTTTGGGGCCCCAAATTATCTTCCTCTTTCCATATCTCTTTATCATCAATATTACTAATAGTATTTTGGTCACGAATTTATCCAAAATTTTACTTAGATTCGGTCTATCAAGGCCCGACTTGAAAGTATAATATTCATTCTCATTCTATAATATTGGAGGAAAATTTTGTCCCTCGTAAAGATCTTAGTTGAAATCTTTATTAGTACAAACTAATAAAAATTTGTCACGTGATGTGTTGTTAACGTTGATGGGGGCAAAGGCACATGAATTTCTCTGGTGAGGGGGAAACCATTGATGGCCTATAAAAAGCAATATCATGAACATGCAACAATTCACCCAGAAAAAAAAAAAAAAAAAAAAAAAAAAAGCACGAGAACGATAGAATGTTCAGGTTTTGGGGCAATGTGACAAATAATTGGGGACCAGGTCAAATTTTGTGCTGTTATGTATGCCCTTTTTTCTTCTTATTCTTATTCTTCTGCTTCCCTTTTGCCAAAGGGCAACAATGATGGTACAGAGAGTGCCGCCTCCTCCCTTAAAAGCTTGTCCTAATTAAAGGCACACACCACTCCACTCATAATAATTATAGGTCAACTGAACAGCGGGGACCAAAGCCTTGAAAACCCTTTTCAAATCATGGGGAACAACAACAACAACAACAACACCAACTAGAAATTAAGCTTACAAGTACAGTTTTTACGATATGAAATCGCTAGCAATTCAGTATTATAAGTATACGAAATACATAAGTAGGTGAGAATCAATAAATAACATATATACCAGTTGTTGATGTTTGATTTGTAAGCGGTACGGTCAAATGACTTCAATTTGAGATATATACGTTGAGATGTATGTATGTATGTGTTAGAATTAGGCTTTTGATGAGACGATCGAATACAAGTTATTTTTTGGCTCCCAAGCAATGATCTTTTTTCGATTTTCATCAAATTCGATCGTTAAGCATTCAAAATAACATTTGAAGTAATTGTCAGGTCTCCTAGCATGCATGTATGTATGTATGTATGTATAACTTCAGTCTAGTTTTTGTGGCGGCTTTTTCCTCGGCCACACTAATTATTGCCAATTATTTTAATCACGGGACACAAATTGAAAAGGAAATAGTGATTAGGAACCAAAAGCAATGGAGCGCAGAAAGGAAAAGGAATTAACACCCAAGGGCAGGGCCACGGAAGGTGGTGGTGATGCTCAAACAGTAGTAGATAGATAGATAGAATTCTAAGACTAAGATCTAAGAGTTCCCAACAAATCAAGAAACTAAAAAGTTTTCTGATGATAGCTCAAATAGTTTTGGAGAATTGATGATAACTTTTTGACAGACAGAATTGGATTCAGGAATGTAGATCGTACATGTGAAAGATTCAGCCACCAAACCTGACAGAAGTTTACCTGAAGGAGTGAGAGTGAGTGATCACAGCAATCACATTCACAAATTCTATTGTTTGCTCATCATCAGGCCCAAATATTTTGGTTCAATTCTAACAATTTTTTGGGCTTCAGAAGTTCAAAGTCCAGCCCAATGATACACTTGTATTAGGCCCCATTTCAGATGGCAAATCATTCTTTCACATCGTAATTAAACGTGGAAGAAAGTGATCAGTTTTGTTAGGTCAATTTGTTGAGCAAACCTCAGTAAACGCCTGTAATTATTCAATGCATATAATTTTTATTTACTTCAATCAATCGATCAAATAATATAATTATTATTATTTATTATTATTATTATTATTATTATTATTATTATTATTATTATTATTATTATTATTGTTTATTTGTTTTGTGTTGCCATCTAATAGTACATTGAATATGTATGTACGTATGTATGTATTTATACACAGGAATAAGATGAAGCAATGTAACATCGAGAGGTTGCTATCAATTTCTTTCTCTTGTGCATGTGAAAGAGTTTCTTTTCGTTTATGATTGGGACTCTGGAACCCTTATTTCAACTTAATTAACGCCTCAACTTGAGGTAGGCCAACGAAAAATGCTTCCATATTCAGAACCGTTGTAACGCGGTATTCTGTTACATATAATATATATATATATATATTTCAAATTATTTTAATTATTTCAAATAATGCAATCTGCTTGTCTCACACTTAAGCATTTATTTTTGAATATCTAAAAAAATTGTATCAAATTTAATTAATGGATTGATTTGATTGTATCGACCAAAAGGGGAAAGCGAAATTTTCAATAATCCTGGAGAAAGTGAACGCGTGTTTTCATAATTTAGTACAACTTAAAAGGCAGCTATCTGTCCATCTATATATGTATGTATAACATGTTATATGAACTGAAAAGAATCATTGCCAAGACTCGTGAACATTCCGAGAAATTTCTTGGAACCCACTCGTAGGCCACTCTTTAGTTTGTTATTTTAATAGCCACTACCTTTTTTTCCTCCTAATGTTTTTATTGATATTTACTATTAAGATTCTACCAATAACTTGTATACATATTATTATCACAATTTTAAATATTTACATCTAAATTGACCCCTTTCTAAAGTTGGAGTAACTTGTGGTTTAAATTTAACCAATTTGATTAAACAAAAATATTCCACGCTTAAAATATATATTTATATGTATGTATATATTCACATGCAAGGTGATGTTAAAAATAAATAAATAATTAAAGGATCAAAATGTTTAAAAAATAAAAATAATTGACTAATATTTTAAAAATAATTAATAAATTAAAAATTAATTTTTATTTTTTTTTTGAAAGAAATAGATTTCAGTTACACATTATGATGGTAATCATATAAGACTTGATTTCTATAAATAAAAATTCTCAAGGGAATATAAAAACATATTCCAAGAAGTATTACTAGAAGAAATTAGAAAGTCTAGAGCTAATTAAATGGGTAGGAAGGGAAGACTATCAATTATCATTTACCGTAGATGGAAAGACTTCTCTCTGGGGTCTTTGGAGAAGACTTCCAAGTCAAAGCATCCATCAAAACCATGAAGTATTACTTTTAATCCCCTTTTCATATTTTTAAATAAGATAATAATAATATTTTGATCCCCGAGTTCTTATAATTTTATAAATATAAAAATAGTTTTTACTTATATCAAATAAATCCCTAAATTAATTACACTTCACCACTGAGTTTTTTTTTTTTCTAAATTTATTTATTTCTACTTGACTACTAACACATTAGTTATATTTCTACCGAAAATTTATGTACAACTTTCATAGTACACTCAACTTTTTTACTCTCATTATAGGAACACATATCAAGCTCCTAATATTAAGGCAATTATTCTTAGATCCACTCGGAGGGTTTCAAATTCGAGTTGTCACCTGACTAAGCATAGTGGCAACAAAGTGTTGAGTTAAATGTAATGGTCAAAATTCAGTATTATAAGGGCTCATTTGATTATTCCAGTAGATGTATTAGAAACTTATTTGATATAAACAAAAGAAAAGTTTATCTTTATTTGTAAAAATGTAACATATGAGGGAGTTAGGTGTTATTATTCTTTTCCGTAATAGTTGTTATATATGAACAAAACACTATATTGCTGACAACGCGGAGTTGCTTTTGAAATTTTTGTGATTATGTTTGTGGATTGTGGTGGCTGTATTTAAAGACTTTGTGAAATATAAACAAATTGACCACCCAATACACATAGAAAATTTGATTGTATAATAGACTCATTGATGGGACCTTTTCAATTAATGTATCTGACAACTAGCTTTCTAAGCATGATTTGCACCAATTATATTATTATTATTGTTATTATGAACCCTTAATTTCTTCATTGAAGAGGTTTACTTTTAGTTGAATGATAGTGAGGTGGAGGATATTTTCTTTACTTTTAATATAAAAATGGACAAATTGTGTAGATGATCAACGTATGCATTATTGATTTGATTGGAGAATTTTACATTAAGATAATTAGTTAAGAAAATAAAAAGAACTTGTTGAATTATTTTAAAGGAAGCCTTTGCTTTGGGATTTGATTATTGTTCCATACACACATATTCATACTTCCCGATCCGATTATTATTATTATTATTATGTATACACATTAAACATTGATTTCTTTTATCTAATAATTAAATTTTTATGTTAATTTCTCTGATAATTGTAATGGGTTTAAATTGATGTTAGATTATTTTTATTTTTTAGTGGTATCAATTAATTTATTATCCGTATTTAAGTTGAATATGTTTATTTACAATTCTTCTATCAATTTATTACGTGAAAGTGCTCAGTAAAAGAGTTTTATTAATTAAAAGAGTTTTTGTGATGATATTGTTGTATTTTATATTATTTAGTTGTAATAGGAGAAGAAATTTTTAAGAATTAAAAAATTTATTTTACTTTAACAAGAAGAAGTTGAAATTTTCTAAGTAGAGAAGAGTTTTTGGGAATTAAAAAATAAAAATTTGTTTTTATTAAAATATCTTTCAAATGTCAAGTAAACTCGGATGAGAGGTGATTCTAATTCTAAAATAGACCGGTTTTTTATTGATTCTATATTTTCGAAGTTTGTAGAGGTGACTCTGATGAAGTTAATTGATGAGTCTGCAAACTAGAAGCTTATGACGAATGGATGAATAACTACAAAGTTAATCTAACATGACCATTTCAAATTTATTAATAACATTTGCGCAGACAAGACTACATATGTTTGAAAATTGAAACTTGAAACTACAACTTTGTTCTCAAAAAAAATATATATATATATATCAAATGCATGTGTGGCAGAAATTTACTTGGAAAACATCCCCTTCCTGCCCGGAATTTCCGAGTAAAAGTCCAAAAACTGGAGAAAACGTGTTCTTGTTGTCCACATCACATCACAGGCATGCATACATATGTATGCAATCAGCCTCACTGCTCTGGTGACTGGCTGACTTTATTTATCTATAACCGTGTGGACCTCCACCATTAAAATTTTCCAGATTTTCCTAGACTTTGATTTTGATTTCTCCCCTTCTGTTTGATGACTTGGTCTTCTGCTCTCTCTCTCTCTCTCTCTCTCTCTCTCTCACACACACACACACAGAGTTCCTTCAATCCTTTACATATGTGTATAAATTATTTAACTTATAAATAGCCACTCAATTTCTGTGTGAATACATGCACCAACATTAATTCACTTTCAGTTTCTGACAACCTGAAACTATACATTAGATGAAACTATGACACCAGAACTTGATCTTCCTGGGTTCCGATTCCATCCTACCGAAGATGAGCTTCTCAACTTCTACCTCAAGAATATGGTTTTCGGAAAGAAATTGCATTTCGATATTATTGGTTTTCTTAACATATATCACCACGATCCCTGGGAGTTGCCCGGTATATATATATATATATCTGCACTTAATTCTGTAGAGATTTTACTTGGTTATTTATATTTTACCAGGAACATGAAAACTTAATTAAAATGTTTTGTTTGACAGGATTGTCAAAGATTGGAGAGAGGGAGTGGTATTTCTTTGTGCCCAGAGACAGGAAGCATGGAAGCGGAGGAAGACCAAACAGGACTACCGAACATGGATTCTGGAAGGCTACTGGTTCTGACAGGAAAATTTGGAGCTTGTCTGATCCAAAACGCATGATTGGTCTCAGAAAA
Source organism: Azadirachta indica (assembly GCA_022749755.1). NCBI lineage: Eukaryota > Viridiplantae > Streptophyta > Magnoliopsida > Sapindales > Meliaceae > Azadirachta > Azadirachta indica. The sequence continues at coordinate 17,578,624 of CM040444.1, forward strand.
ACTCTTGTTTTCTACGAAGGAAGAGCTCCAAAAGGACAAAAAACTGACTGGGTTATGAATGAATATCGCCTGCCTGATGGTTGCCCCTTGCCCAAGGTAACCATATATAGCAAATTAATTTCCTGGAGCAAGTTTTGAATTTTCCTTTCATTTCATTTCTAAAGTCGTTCCTGATTATGAATTCGAGGTCTTAATGTTGTTATTGTATGCGATTAATGCAGGACATTGTACTGTGTAAGATATACAGGAAGGCAACTTCCCTCAAAGTCCTGGAACAAAGAGCAGCAATGGAGGAAGAAATGAAGACGATTTTCAGATCACCTTCTCCACCATCACCCCCGTTGGATACCGTCTCCTTTTGCGGCCAACCTGAAGAATTCATAACACCAATGTCTGTACCTCATGTGATGCTGAAGCAAGAAGAACAGGAAGTGTTAATGGTAGAAGAAATCACAGAGGAAAAAGCACAGCAGAAAAAATGTTCTACGACAACTTTGCAAATGCCATTAGGGAAAGCAAATTTGCCAGAGCTCCAAGTTCCGAAAATGGATTGGAGCCAGGATCCTTTGTGGTCTCAGTTGAGCCCTTGGCTTCAGAATTTGACACAAAATTTGACCCCTTATGCTGGCATTCTGAATTGATCATCAGATTACTAGCAGCAGCTATTTAAATTAAGTCATCATCGGCAATTAAGCACGGAAATAACAACTTTGGAATCGTAGCCTGTACCTGTAGATAGATTTTGTTCACATCCTACTTTGTGGACTTTGATGTAATTTTCTTCTCACTGAGTACTAATTAATTATGAAGAGTTCTTCCAGCTGCAAGTAACCTCTGTAGCTTGGGTTTTTAAGAATTTTTGGAAGTTGTTTTTCATGATGTTCTTACAGTTAAGGAATTCTGCATTTAATTCATTTAATAAAATTAGCACCTTTTTCTTTAATGCTTTTTTTTTTTTCCTCATCTATGAGGTTTTCGCAGAGAAATTTATATATCTATATATAGATGGGTTGTGCTAGGTAGGGTAGTCTCCTCAGTAGATTTCTAACAACAACCTTTAACACATATTCATTCATGTCTTGAAAAAATAAAAGGCCAATACTCCATAATCCCACCTTTAATTTAAGTGGTCTAAAAATTATTGAAAATTAATTAATTATGTTACTTTTAGGTCAACAACATTGACTTAATTAATTAAAATTAGTATAGAAGTCTCCTTTTAATTTTATTGAATTAATTAACTTCGTGAAATATTTAAAATTGTGTTCATTTTTTCTGATCAGACTTTTTCAATATTCAAATATTAATTCTAATAAAGGTAAGGTAAGCATAGCATAGCATTTTTCTCAAAATATATATATATATATATATATATATATATAAAGAAGTTGCATTTGTAAAAGCACTTATCTTTCACATGAAGTGTTTGAATTGCCTTTTGAGTTGAAAAGTTACTTTAGGAAAACGCCCATTAAGTTTTTGTTTCTGAAAAGTTGTCCCAAGCATTATTGTCTTCATCTGTACTTCGAATTAAATAATACAAAATCAATCTATAAGCACCTTTGATAATATCAAAGCAGTCTTGTTATATTAAAAATACTTGTAAACCCATATATTATTTTTTAAAATAAATAAATATTTTCCATACAATCCAACATATATAACATATTTACAATAATGGATTAGTTCATGTTAGAATTGATTTATAGATTATCTAACTGTTACAATCGTACTTTAAAAAAAAAAAATTAACTGCATATATAATAGATATTTTTTGAAAAACAATATCTTATATTTTGTCACATTAGAGAACATAACAGAACATTTATCAAATTAGACAATTCTTAAATTATTATATATAAGAATTTGTTAAAAATTAAGCAGGAAATAAAGAAGAAAGTGGAATTCATGTGAAATATATATTATATTTATTAATTCTAGCTAGCTAGTACTAGGAAATAACAAGAAATTTTCATTACTGAATTCATGTGATGTGCCCTTTTCAACTAACTACTAAATTGCTGCAAGAAATTGATATACAAAACCTTTTTTTTAACACTCGAACGTGTGGAATTTCCTTGAAGGAACCTTTTCATTCTTCAAATTAACTATAATTTTTAAAAACATTTATTTATAATATCTAAGAGTCAGTTTGAGATTGCTAAAGGTTTTAAAATAATGTACTTTTATTGTGCTGTGAAAATAATTATTTTAAAGATATTTAATTTAATATTTGAAAATTTTTTTTATTAAAGTACTATAAATTTCAAAAACAATTTCATATATTTGATAAATTTATTGCTAAAGTATTATAATAACACAAATGATTGAAGTGTACGTAATGAATAGTGATAAATAAAAATTACTTTTAGTATTTAATAAAGATCTAAGTATCATACTTTTAGTAGATGACGATATAACTATTATTTATAATACTGATGAAATAATAACTGGTGAATTATATAATGTAAAATAATACAATATAATATATGCTTACTTAAAGTAATTTAGAAAAAAATATAAATCAAAAGTAAAAAAAAATTAATGAAAGGAAAACACTTTGGTTTTAATAATTTTATTCGTCAATTAAAATTGAAATTTAGAAATTATTCATAGGGTTAATTTTGAATTTTTGTAATTTTAAATGGATATATTTAATATTATACTTACAAATAAAACTATTTTTAAAAATCAAATTTTAAAAAATAACTCTTCACAACAATCTCAAATGGAATCTAAGAATTAAAAAAAAAATTTTGAACTCTATTCCAACTCATACACAAATTGAAATAAAAAAATTATTTTTAAATTATCAATATATTGAATTATTTTATTCTCTTTTAAAATACATACATAAAGTGAATACTTCATTTTCTGCTAGTGTAGCTAATATTAATATATAAAAAGAAGAGAGAATTTCTTATTCTTCCTTGTAGTTTGATATAATATTCCGATACATTCTTATTATTTTGAAAATATCCTGAATCTCACCTCCATTAGTTAATGGGGTTATTATAAAACATGTGAGTTTTTAAAGTTTTGACTATTAGCATAATTAGTCATAATAGTTTCAAAAATACTCATAAAATTTTAATTTATTAAAAAATAACAATTATACTATTATGTAATAGTAGTTAACTGAAAAAATATTTTTAACTTTTAATTAAAAAATAAATATTAAGATAATAATATGTATTACTTTATAACACATTAATAACTAAATATTTATTAATAGGGTTATTTTTAACTGACTACTCTAAATTATCTTGCATTTTATTGTGATATAAAAAATATTCTGACATTACACTATAGAACAAAAAAATGCAAAATATATCAATGAGGTATAAATTTTCAACGTTTGTCTAAAAAAATTTATTCATGTGAGAACAAAATTGTCTTTTCAATAAAATAAAAAAGAATAATTTCATCTTACTATTTAATTTTTAGGCAATATCTTATTGTGATACAATAAGTATTAGCACACTACACTATAATTTATATAGATGATAAATATCTCAATAAGTTATAGATTCATAACGTACTTTCAAAAAAATTTAACTATAAGAGAGCAAAATTGCCTTTTTGATCAAATCTAAAAGAAATTTTTTTTTTCACATTTTCCACAAAGTTTAGAGATGCAAATTAAAAATTTAGGAATACTAATGTTATTATCCTAATTTAACCTAAATTTGAATCTATCTCGAAATCTATCCACTACTTTATTTAAGAAACACCTCTATCTATTTTCTTTTTTCCGTGTATATAGAAAAAAAGTCCAACTCTTTTTTCTTTTTTCACTTTCCTTCAAAAAGCACTCTCTTCCTTTTTTCTTCTTTTCCTTCCCCTAAATTCCAAATTATCCAACACTTAACTTCTCATACTCCCTCCAAAATCACTGCCAAACTTCCCATCAACTAACTCCATTTCATTTACTCCTTTAACCAAATTTTCTTTATCACTCCAAAATCATAGGCTACCAATAACGTTCACGGCATGGTATATAGTTCTTGCTGGTGGTAGGATTGCTAGAATCATGAAGGAGTTAATTGTTTTTTAATTTTTGTTTCAAAATTAAGATTTTGAATCCAATTAAAAAATTAGAGTTAGGTTTTTTTAATTTATTCCAAAATTTTAATTTTTTTTAAGGATAATTTTATATAACTACTCAACTTTTAATAATATCTCATTATGATACAATAAATATCAAGATACTACTGTACAGCCTATAAAGATGACAAATATCTTAATAAGGTACATCATAAAATATGTAAGGGCATATTGGTCATTGTACTAGCACCATTAAAAAATTTTGGACAGACATTAAAAATTTGTATTTCAATGAAATATTTTCAATCTTTATAGATTGAAGTATAGCGTTAGAATATTTTTTATATCACAACAAAATACAAGCTAATTTAAAGTAGCGGGTTAAAAATAATCCTTATTAATATTATAACTAAAATATAAGTTTATTTATTTTATAATAAATTAACAATTCAATATTAATTAGATATTAGAATGAGTTCCAAAATTAAAAAATACTTCAAATTAAAAAATTTTGTGAAAATATAGAATATTTAATAATAGAGAGAATGTCCATTACTCCCCCATTTTTTTAATTAATACCTCATTACCCCCCTATATTTTGTTTAATACTCTGTCACCTCCTAATTCTTTTTTTTTTATTTTACTCTTCAATTCAATTGATTTACAAATGATAAAATTGAAAATATTAAAAATACTAAAAGGTAAAATTGAAACTTAGGAGGGTTATGGGATATTACAGAAAATATAAGAGAGTAATAAGGCATTAACTGAAAAAGAAGGAAGAGCAATGAGCATTCTCCTTGTAATAATATGATATAATATTATCATATCAATTTATATTGATAAATTTGTATATATAATAATAATGATATGATATTTTTTAATATACTATTTTTTATATATGTTAGTCAATATAAATAATATTTTTATATTAAATAAATTATTATAAATTATTTTTGAATAGAAATTTATCTCAATTTTGAATTTTTTAATGTGATAATTTATCAAAATATTAAATAAAATTGAATGATCAATTTTATAATTTTCAAAATAAATAAAATATTATTATTTTATTTATTTTAAAATTATAAAATTAATCATTCAATTTATGAATATCATATTAAAAAAATTTCAAGTTTAAATTAATTAAATTCAACAATTAATTTATAAATGTACATTAATTGTGTCATAAAATAATATATTTTATTATTTTAATATTTATTTAAACTAAAAATAAAAAAAATAATTTTTTAGTTAATTATTATTATATAAGAGTATAATTGTTATTTTTAATAAATTAAATTTTTTATAAATATTTTTGAAACTATTAAAATTAATAATTATGTTAATAATTTAAATTTTTAAGGACCCACATATTATTATATTTAATCATGTCAACTAATAAAAAAATTTAAAATATTTTTAAAACAATAAAAGAGTATTAGAATATTATCTCAAGCAATAAGAAAAATCGAAAATTCTTAGTAAAAAGAATAAGCAAGCCTTCCGGGTTACAAAACAATATGATATTGTGTGGGCTCAAGTTATGTCCGAAAAGAGCTTGGCTGTGCCTGAATGTATTCTCTACATTTTTCCTTCATTTTGAGAATTAGGCCCAAATGTCAGTCATTTCAAAGCATGACTTATATGTATGTGTGTGTATATACATATATGTAAACTTTTTGCTTTATATATAATTGAATATTAATATATTTGAGGTGCATTATAACCAAACCAAGTCCTTAACTAGTAGACCAAATTTTGACCTATAAAATTTAAACAAAAAATTGGAGTTGTATTTAGATGAATATACAACATCGATCATTTGGTGACATTTTATAAATAAAATAAATACTAAAACATTGTCGCAATTCTGAGCCAATCGAGCCTGCAAGAGAAAATGAGAGAAGTATATATATCAGAGAAAACTAACAAGCCACAAAATCCCCACTTTTCTTTCCAATTAATTTTCTCATATTTTATATACATATATTTATATATATATGTCTTAGTGTACTCAGAGAGTGCTTTCCCAAAAAGAAAAAAAGAAAAAAAGAAAGAAAGAAAAATTATTCACCACATTTAAACTGTAAAGCTAATACTCTCAAAAAATAGGAAAACGTTAGCTGCCTTAAAACTATATGTAATAAGAATTACAAAGGTAATGCTTAATTTATTACAAGTAACATTAAAATTTGAGTACTAGCTAACTAGATAAATTTAATTGTTTTTACTCCATAGTTCTTTATACTCATTTTATCTGGTGGCATTGCATAGAATATAACGTTGGACTTCTTTATCGATGCATGTAATCACTTTATATAAGAACTGAACTCAGTAATTTTTATCATTTTTTTATATGCATATAAGTTTGGTGTATTTCCAGTTATTACCTCTATTGAATTCTTGATTCCTTGTTTTTTGAAACTTGTCCATTCAACTATTATACCTCTCGCTTTTAAAAACAATTCACCACTTTGGTGTTGTTTTTGAGTTTTGCCATATTTATGCCACTCACATGACGAAAAAGATTCATCATTAGTATCAATACTTTTACCAGTGTATGCTTAAACTTTTGGTAAATTTTTCATCAAAACTATGTAGTTAGAATTGCATGATAAAAAAAATTACTAAATAATACTAATTGACTAATGAAACAACCAGTGAGAAAGTAGTATTGTAAAATTTTTGCCATAAAAACGAATATGGTTGTTAGGTTATCAAAGTTAATTGCATTTTTTGGTTGCAAAAACTATATTTAACCATATTTTTACCAACCAAAAGTGATCAAAATCTTCCTCACTTTAAATTGCAACAAGAATCTAACAAAAGACGAACAAAAAAGAATAGCCTGGTAACCATCATTTTTGTCTTCAATGTAATATTGATCTCACGAAATTAATCACATCTATCACCTATTTATAAGTGAAGTAGAGGCTGTGGTCATTAATTAAAGGCAAGTTGAAATGGTAAACTAAGAATGTAGTCATGTAATACCCCTTTAATTAATTATTTTAAATTAAGCTTATTAAACAAATTAATACAACAATCTTAATTTTCCGGTTTGAAAAGTGAAGAATTAATTAACGAACCTCCTTCGTACAGCATATGTACGAAACAAATATTAATTATAATATATAGAAACAGGATTAGCAGGCTATACTTTCATAAATATTTTTATATTAATTATTAATTCTTAAAAAAAAAAAAAAACAAAATTTTCCCTACTCTACTTCACAAGTTGGTTACTAATTAAAGCATAAATTTAGATTTATTTAGAATCATCGTATATAAATCTTTTATACATATGTATATGATTTTGGTTAAACTAGAACCTTAATCAGGTTTTCTATCGAGTTATGACTAATTACCAGAACAACATCAAATAAATCTTCTATAAATCTTCTTAATTTCTAAAGTTATATATATATATATATATATATATATATATATATAAAATCTTAAGTTATGACTTGTTAATCAATGATGCATTGTGTTTGCATATATTGTGGGTAGAATTTGGAACTCGGAACAAAGTAATTATTCAAGTTTTTATTGCCATATCCTAATCGTTAGAGGTACTGAATCTGATAATAAAAATAAATATATCTTAGATAGACCAGAGCAGAGACAAGGACATTAATTGAAGAACTAACTTCAATTCCCATGATGATGATGAGAATAAGCAATTGAAACTGATTGAGTTGAATTATTGCAATTTGTACTACGTTTCACATTAATTAATTTTCAACAGGCCGGAGATCCGAGCTAGATTGATATCAAATATAGTATTATTAATTACTTACATTTACTAGTTGATTATTAATTAAAAAACAAATTTAAATCATCTTATATGTGCATTGATTTGAGAATTATGGTGTGTGTATATGATTTTATTTCCTGAGTGATATTTAAGATAGTTTAACTACACTTAATACTTTCAAAATATCCTAAATTCTGAGTAAGAGTAAGAAAATAAGAATTTAATGTTTTGTAAATGAAATTTTTTATTAAAATTTAAATTTATTTTTAAAAAAATATTAAAATGGGTATTCAAAACCCTTTAAAAAAAAATATTAAAGTGGAGCCGTGGTAGATAATTGTATTTCAAGTTTTAATTATTTTGTAAATCATAAAGTAAAAAAAAAAACTAGGATGAGACTGAAGAATAATACTAATAATAAAATGTATATGTACAACACATGCAAAATGAGTATTAGATTTCACGGATATAACATTTCCACTCCGTATTTTTTAATTAATTTTGCTTGCATTAATTACTTGAAGAAGACTGACAAACACTAAGCATCACCAATTGACTGCTGCTTTTGTTTTGTTTAACAAAGTATGTGCATGGATGTGGGACGGAACGGCGTTTGGTGGGTGGAGGTTAATGGTGGTCGCTGTGGTTAGTGGCACAGTCAACAGGCCACAGTTTAGTTTGATTATAAAGTTGAAATTGAAATTAAGAAATGGTAAAGGGAAATAATTAAAAGGTAACACTTTAACTTAATTAAATTTAATTTGGTAGCTAAATTTTAAAGTAAAATACTATCGCAAATTGATCACATTTCTTCCAGTCAATGTATAAAGAGTGCCGAGTTATTGCATCGCCTGTCCACGAATTTTTCTTTCTCGTGATTTAATTCTTCTCTTATAACCTTAATTGTAACCTTAACTTGTCAAGGCTGCAATCTCACAGATTCAATATTAAATAGCAGAACTTGAGCCAGATTTCTTATAAATAATAATTGTCATCAGTTTTATTTATATATAAACCCACAAAAAGAAAAAAAAAAAAAAGAATATTAACGAGGCTGATTTGTGAATTCGAAGTACTGTAATTGAACATTTACATTTAGGTCATTTACAAGATATATATGCACCGCAAAATTGCATCATCATTATCTAACGGTTGATAATATTGAGAAGGGAAACTCTTGTTTTGATCAAACGCCTTTGAAGACGTTCTACTACTTCTTCGATGTCTTGAATACTCAATTCCAGGTTTTCCAAAAGGTGCAGTGCCCTTTCGGCAGTCGAGCTGCTACATTTTCTTGTCTTCTGATGCATTAGGCTATACAATCCAGCATCAACTTTTTCAAATTCATAACCATCTGCTGGATTTGAAACGCGTTTGGATTGCATCAGCTTTGAAACCAGTGACCATCCGTTTGCCATCGTTTGTGCTTTTGTCCCGCCAGTATGGGACAGGACAGACTCAAATACTGTGAGAGTAACTTGTTCCACTTCCCTTAAAATATTCAGTATTATTAACATACCAGCATCTTCATTATCCGAGGAAGAGAAAACTTTGCATCTACTCTTTAGATCTCTTAAAGACTTGTGGATCGCCTTGTTTGCCTTCTTCCTTGAGTTCAAGTACTCCCCAACCTCATTTGCAAGGCTGGATTCGTCGCCTCTTCTTCTCCTCAAAATTGATTCAAGTTTTTGTGTTTCTTCCTTGATCTGCAGCAATGCATTGTTAGTGCTGCTGCAAACATCCATTAGCCCGAGAGACAGGTCAAGAACTTTATCAATTTGCTTTTCATTGCATTCTTGGGCTAAGGCTTGCTGTGTTAGAGGCATCAGGAGCAAATTATTGACTAAATCACACAAATCTGTAAGGCCAGTTATGTTGTTGCATATGGAGGAAGAGGTAGCCGCAGCTTCTTTTGTAGACTTCAATATGCATAATTTCTCACCTATTTGAGAAACAGTTGGGTGAGGTCTAGATGGCAAGCTGTTTGATCGAGCGTGGAAATGGGATTTTGCATTCAAAGCTGAAGAAGAAGCCATTTTTTTCTTTTTGTTTTCTATATATTGAATTGATTTTGCTTGCCTTCCTCCCTTGTCATTCTTCAATATATATTAGTCCAAGAAGACATGAAGAATCTCATTTACAGATCTCAATAACACCTAACATGATCCTGCTTTTGATCTTAACATCTTTTGTGCCGATGTTTGCTCAGTGTTTCCCAGCACCCCAGCTCATTACACATGCATATATATGATATTTATATTAAGTGCACGAGTGGCATTGACGCCCTTTATCCTCTCATAGAACAAACAAATTCCTTCTTTCCCACATTATTAATTTTGCACAACTCAAGAAAACTTTAAACAACTCCGAACTAAATCCGAAAACTTTCTAGCTGAGATTAGCCGTCCTGGAAGCTAGGAGACAGCATTGCAGTGCCACTCGTGCAACAATTTTAATTAATTCTGTGCCACTCGTGTTAACGTGTATTTTTTTTTCCGTTTTCTGAAAGATTTGATATCTTCTTGTCACCATTTTGTCTCCCCCCAACCAGGTTTTCCAGCTCATAACCCAATTACACCATATATATATATATCCCTATGCTAATATAAAAATGATGTGCGCGAGTGGCATTGACCGTCATACTTATATTATTTCTCGTATGTACAACCTATAGGAAAGGCTATATCCATGTCTATCCAGGTTGGCTGATCTATGAGGAAGAACATGACTGCATCACTCGTGCACACGTACATAAAACCCATGATTGTTATGTTTCTTTGGTTTTGTTCTGTTTCACTCAAGTACTCATAAAGTAGATAAAATAACTTAGCTAAGGTGAATAATAACTGTAATGAGAACAAAACTGATTTGTGAGAAAAAAGGCTATTGCTTTATGACTTTATGTAAAAAGGATACATGTATGTTCATGTACAGGATTGTACAACAAAAATGTAAGAATTTTGAAGCTAGTGATTGATGATATTTAAACGTGACACTCTGGTTTTGATTACACAGCTAAACAGGATTTCTAGTCCCTCTTCAAGATCTTGAATGCTTGATTCCAACATCTTTAGTACTGCATTTCGGACACTCTTGTCGGAGTTTCTTGTCTTGTGACTGATGAGGTTGTACAGAGCAACATCTACCTTGTCAAATTCACTGGTTTCGGCTGTTTCACTCTCGCATTCTAGATGTTTTTTGCACATCAATTTAGAAACGAAACGCCAGCCACTTGGCTTGAGGTTTGCTTTTGTCCAGGAAGTATAGGACGCGAGAGATTCAAACACTGTGAGAGTAACTCCTTCAACTTCTCTTAACAAGCTAATTATTGGCATACTTTCATTGTCCAAGGAAGAGAAGATACATGTTTTCTTCAAATCTTTTAAAGACTTGTCGATCAACTTGTTTGACTTCTTTCGAGAGCTAAAGTACTCGACGACCTCATTTGTAAGCCTGGATTTATGCCCTCATTGCTGATTGAAGCCCTTGTGTTCTTTCCTTGATTTGCAACAAGGCAGCTCTCATGGTGCCGCACGCGTCCATCAGCCTGAGAGACCGATCAAGAAGTTCATCAATCTGTTTTTCGTTGCATTCTTGTGCTAAGGCTTGTTGTGTAGATTAGGCAACAGAAGCACATTGTTGACTACCTCATAAAAATCCACGAGGCCGTATATGTTATTGCTTATGGAAGAAGAACTGGATTCCGTAGACTTTAACCTGCACAAATGCTCAACTACTTGAGAAACTATTGGGTGAGGTCTAGATGGCAAGCTGTTTGATCGAGCATGAAAAAGAGATTTTATGTTCAAACTTGTAGAAGCCATTAGAACTGAAGGCTTAGAACTTCAATGTACAATTTGGTATCAAATTTGCCTTAATCCTTCCCTTGTCATTCGTTCTTCAATATATGTATGCAGAAGGAGACATAAAGAATCTCATGCACATCTCAATAATTCCTAACACAATCCTGATTTTGATCTCAACATTTTTTTGTGCCGATTTTTGCTCATTGTTTCCCACCACCCCATCTCACCACACACGCTGATTTATATATATATATATATAATCAGTTGTAAGGGAGACATGAGGAATCTCATCTACATATACATATCTCTCAATGAGCCCTCGCATAATCTCGATTTAGATCTAACGATTTCTGTGCCGATGTTTTCCCATTGTCTCCCACCACAAGAACTCACACCACGAGAACAGATCTGGCCTTTATCTTCCTTAAGCCACATTATTTCATGAAATGATGCATAAATACTTTGTGCACGAGTGGCAATGTCACCTTGTCCACTTCCCCCACCTCATTTACAACTGCTAATCTTGTATTTTAAGAGGACTTGACCTATTTCCAGTAGAACTATGACCATAAAATAATCTTACAGAGCTCACACTTCGGTGGTTCAAATTCAAAGCGATGCTGCATCGCAAGCTAGGATTGGACTTGAAATGGGAACAAGATTTCACTGCCATAATGGCCAAAACAGAAGATTTCACTGCCACTCGTGCTACCATTTTTATGTCATTGAGATCAAAAACATGTACAGAGAGATCAAAGTTGTTATAAGAGAGACAGAGAGATGCTCACTTTCTGCACCACTCGTGCAAACTCGTATTTCACAATCAAAACGAAAGAGTGATTAACACGCAGCAATTTGGAAAAGCATATTATAAAACTGACACACGTTTTCTTAAAGATCAGGAGAAAGAGGAGCCATAAGAGATTGATATCTTAATAAGCGTAGAAGGCATACATTTAGGAACCAAAAAGCTCTTATGAGCCATTGACAGCAAGGATTTACACGTGTTCCAGTCTGTGTATAAGCATATATCTGAAGTCCTAGATATATCATCACTGGTGAAAAATTTTACATGTATTAATGCAACAAATGTTTCTCTAAATTTCATTTTCGATTAAGAAGAATATGTTAGTTTGCAGCTCAGGTTTTATGCAGATTTTGGGTAACCTCAACAAGAATGGGTAATGGTTTATAGACTTTATATTGACAAAAGAATCATTCTTAGGATGTTCTTCCACCTCGTTGCTTCTTTTCTTCCATTACAGCTCCCTCGTTCAACATGTCAGCAGAATCCTTCTGCATGTTCAGTTTGGAAAGTGCAACTGACTGCATATAGAAGGCCGTGGGCCAATCTGGATAAACACATTGAGCTTGCATTGCATCTAGTAGGGCAGCATCTGGTTGATCAGAAAAGAGATAGCATAGGCTACGCCGTGCATAGACAGTTGCAGAGACCATGGTTCTTACATTTATAAACTGCAGAAGAAATAAAGAGGAACGGTAATGTTACCATCCAACCAAAGTAGTTCTGATGTTAGCCTAATTCTATATTTTATTTGCCTCATTAATGCATGCACATCCTGGGGAAGCTTGATTATGAGGACTCAGCCTATAGCATACAATGACATAACTTAAAAGATCATTTTAGACTGAAAGCGGCTGCTTAATACCTCTTACATTCACGCAAGTGAACGCATCAGTACAACATATAATTTCATTAAGAAATCCAATTTTCTACCACCTTCATCCAATCAGCCACCCATGACTTAAAACTCCATGTAATAACAGGTCAATTTTTATATTGACTTCATCTGGTCATGCATATTTAGACTACGAGCAAATATGCACAAGATATTCAAAACTATACCTGAGTGTAATACTCTATGGCAGTTTTAAAATCTTTGTCACGGAATGCATAGTCACCTTGCTTCCGGGCCTCTAGCATATCTCTCATTTGTTGGGTCCACTCTTGGAAAGATAACTAAATGAATCCACATTCACATAAATCTCTTAGCATAAATCAAGGGTGGAGATAAGCAAGAATCTGTTTGTATGTCAATCATACCTCATTTGTTCCTTCATCATCTTTGTAGTGAGTGTTAACTAAGATCTGATGAATTGCAGTGAGGTCCATCCGTGAGCAAGCCTCACCCATTGGTGAAAGTGGGCACTGTGGGGTTGACGGTGCTTCCGCCAGTTTTGAAATTTGAAGCATGACATGTGATGGAACCTGAAAACAGAGAACCTAATAATTAGGCTCTTACAGTGAAGTAACAGTTCCCTGTATCAGGTTTTGGTCGCAGCAGAGCCTAAGAAATCACGTATCCAAAATGCAACTGGCTCACGAGGGAAATAAGGTTGCACTGATGATTGGAAAATAGAATAGTTAAAAAGAAAAGCAAAATTCCTTACATTGGGTTTGGTTTGCAGTGGAGCAAGTGTCATAACAAGGTCCTTTGTAGTAGGCCGCTCCCTAGGTTCATATTGCAAACATCCAGAGGCAAGGTCGATAACTTTTGTTGCTTGTTCGGTAGAAAACTTTCCTTCCAGATGTGAATCCATTAAGAGAGTGAGGTTTCTGTTGTTTATCATATCAAGAGCCTGCATACATTGGTTGCAAGCAAATTAAGCTGAGAGTGAGTATCTTGTCCAAGATAGACCAAAATTACAGAAATATCATCATGCTTCTCATGCAAACTATTTACATCACATGTGCAACAAATGAAAGATTGGGAAGAAATGATGGCCATGGGCAAAACAGATTAAATCTACCAGTTTAATAGACCATGTAACTATGTTGTCAATTCATCTTTAATCAAATTTGAATAAACACATTTATAAATTATATTACATGACTTGCAAAGGGAGAAAACTAATGCAAATTCAAGAGCTGCCCCAAAGGTCACAGCTAGCAGAAAGAACTTAAATCTGATTGCACTTCAGAAAACTGAAAATGAGATGTAAAAAAAATTTAAATGAATATTGAAAAATCAATATTCGACTTTATCATGTTACTGTGTTGCACTAGCAAGACAATTAAAGTTATGACAGGTAGGGTAAAAAAGATGCAAGGAGAGTAACTGGTGGTTCTAGGAAAGCCCATATGTGTTCAAGATTGACAATTCATTATGTGTTAGTAACTCACAGAAGACAAGAACTGCTCTAACTAAGGGGAAAAAAATCTAAAAATAGTTAATTTTTCTGCATTTGGAGTATGCCAGTTTTGACTCCTTTTAGCGAAACAACCAATTACAGATCTACAGTTCATCACCCAATGTACAGCAAATATAAGCCACTTACTTGACTAGGAGGGATATGTTTTCCACTTAGCAGATCCAGGAGGACAGTGCCGAAGCTGTATATAACACTCTCAGGTGTGACCCGTCCTACAACACAAATTATGGCAAAGTACCATCAGCATAATAAATACATAGAAGACAAATAGGTATTTAGTTCAGTAATTTTAGTGACTCGCATAAAATAGACCAATAGACAGCCAGTTATGTATTGTGAATTTTCATCCTTATAGCAAATCCCTCTTTTGGTTTCTATATTTCCACCTTATATTCAGGTGTAGTTAGTCCATCTTCTTCATTTCCCTACAATGTAGTTGTAGCCAATGCGGTATCCAGAACAATCACTTAAAATTATTGTTACTATTCTCTTATCCTTTTTAGGATCCTTTTATTCAACTTGATCAGAAAACGTAAAAATACATGAATTCTATTGGTAAGAAAAACACAAGATTAGTAACAGCAATAAAATATCTACATTGAAAGTAAGGGCAGACAGAACCTGATTCAACACAAGTTCCAGAGACAATGAATATAGGCGGATCCTCTTAGATTGAGAATTTACGGAAAGCTAAACTTAGAGCAGCACAATAATTACCATTCTTCAGATACTCTGGAGGTGTGTAGGCAAGATTAGTGCTGTAACTTCTTCCATCCCTGCTGTTTTTCATCAAGCCAAAACATGAAAGACGTGGATCACCATCCTACAAGGTACATAAGAAAATTTAGTGTGGAGGATAATGAATGGCGACAAGCAGAAGCATATATTATTAGTGAAACACAAGCTGATTTCTTATTCAAGAAAGTGGATACCTCATCAAAGAGAACCCTGTAAGCATTCAAATCATGGTAAATTGGACGACCCTCAGTGTTGCAGTAATCTAAGGCTTCACCAACATACAAGGCTACTCTTAAACGCATTGCCCACTCAATGGTTTGTTTTTCAACTGCAGGCAATGAGAAAAGACAATAAACCCACATGCAGAATAGCTGTTCTCAATTTGAAAGCATATACTGTAGGGACAGTTATAAAATTGTTAATGATCCAAGAAAGATCTGAAACAAAATGCTATCACTTAATGAGAGACAAACTAACATGATGCCTCCAAGACCAGTTTGTACCAAGGCTATACCAGTTTGATTTTTGAAAAATTCCAAAAATTCTGATAAATTAATCTGATTCTTTCAAAGCATACTCAAAATATATCAATAAATAAGCCAACTCACCAATACCACCTGGGTGATTATCCAAAGCAGCCACTACTTGAAGTGTGTGAACTGAAACGGAAATTCTAAATCACCCTCAGACGATACAGGCACAGGCAGTTGCATCCATTAACATCAATTACATAAACCATTTCATAGTCTAAATTTACATGCAGGACATATACCCAAGAAACTTCCAGTCTTCACATTCAGTACAAATAACTATCTAAGGGTTGTGAAATTCCAACGACCATAAATGAACAAAAAGTTTCCGGGTACTTCAGTTAAAGTTCGAACAACATATTAAGAATGGACCAAACAAGATAATCGTTACTGGATGAGAGACCCAGTAAAAGACACTTCTTGATTCCATTTCCAGTGAAATGCAATTGGAATACTTTAGAAAACCATATAGTATCTCACAGATTCACACAAATACCTATCTATGAATATAAACAAACTGGTGAGAGCTAAAATATACAGTCTTTGGATGAATTATTTAACAAAACAAGAAATGACCCAACTACGAAACATCACAAGAAATAAAGGAATCACACGTACAATGGAACAAATGCTTGGCGAGAGTATCATTGGGCATGTACTCAGCAACAAGCAACCTCTCATCGCCATCACAGCAATATCCAATCAAATTTGCCAGCCTCTTATGCCTCAACTTCCCCACACCCCTTGCTTCCTCCTGCAACAATACAGCCACATTACTCACACAAATCAACATAAAGATATAAATAAAAAAAAAAAAAAAGCCAACAAAGTAGAAGCAGCAAGATAAAGAAGTTCAGTACCGCAAACTGCTCTGGGTCAGGCCACGCCGTCTTCGTAAACTTCTTGACTGCAATCCACTGGCGATTCTGAAGATGACCTTTATACACAACATTGGCAGCCTTGTCACCGCTCTCAGAGACTACGTTAGCACCGCTGAATTCGCTGGTGGCCGCATTAAGGTCCAAGAAAGAGAATTCAGAGAAAAATGGGGCTCCATTTGCTGGCGCGTCAGCTGCAGATGCTGACAAAGTTTCACGTTTTGGTGGTTGCGGATTCTGTTCGTCTCTTTCAGCCTGAGTTTCTCCGAACAACGATGATCCGCAGCAACCCATGATGACTTTACTCAAAACAGTTTCTTTCTTCAACTCAGAATCAATAAGAAAAGTATTCAAACGAGAGAAAGAAGAGATTTTTGCGTCCAATTTCTGATTGAGTGTTGGAATGTAAAATATATAACAGGCTTCGTTTCTTTTCACTTCTTTTTCTTTCTTTCTTGGCTGCAGTCGTTTCGGTTCTTGGTCTCGGGCTCTTGGTTGCAACAGTTTCTCGCTGAGGTAATAGCAAACAGTTACAGAATTTTCAACTGCCTTTTACAGTTAAAAAGAGGCCGGATAACAGAACGTCCCGACAAATACAATATAATATTATAATTATGTATTTTAAATTGAAAAGAAAATTAGGATAATAATGATTATTTAAGGTTCATATCCATTAGGTGTTCGATCAAAGTTCTCACCTAACGAACAGACAAACTCGAAACTTATTTATCGCTTGGCCTAATTAAGTGAACCTAATTGTTGTAACAAACTGATAATTAATCATAATTATTCATTCTTACATGGGTTAGAATGGACCATCACGCGTATATGTATATATTCAATCATCATGTGGCATTCCTTCTCAAAAAAAAATATTTGTGTGTTTGCACCGAGTATAGTACAGTAGAAGTCATAGAAACTTGAATTTGTGCTGAGGAGGGAATTAAGACTTGTTTAATTCAAGTTGTAGATAGATACCCAATCGTGTCATGTCATTATGTTGATGCATGCATTAATTCCTTTAATGAGAAAATCTTTAATGCTATTTATTATTAAGTGATGGAAAGCAGCATATATTCTCTAGTAATTAGCTGTCCCAAACATTTATTTTTCTTTTCGTAATAAACAATAGCAGAGCAAATGATGATGTGCCGCTTCTCTTCTTTGATGCTTTCCTTCTGTAGTTGAATAAGTTATATACATTTAAAAGTTAAAACACTTTGAGACTTCTAAAGTTTTATGCTTACCAGTGTTTATCAAACAAGTGCTTTTGAAGCAAAGCACTTTTTATGTCTTGCACACGTGTAAGAACATGATGGGTTTTGTACAGGCCAAATTCTCTGAAGAAACAAAATTAAACCATGAACACCCATTGATGGGGGTTGCTTTCAGTGTTGCTTATGTACAATATAAATAAATATCTAAAGGGTAGGCAAAAAAAAAAAAAAAAAAAAAAAATTGATTATACAACATACGACATCTGGACATTTTCCATAACTTGCGTCACTGGAAATAGCCCCCATATGCCTAAATTCCGATGATTGTAATGCAAACAACAAAGAAATCTGCTCACAAGGATAGTTTGGCCAGGTTGCTGCTTCTTTCGCATCTCTTTCTCGGCAAGCCAGAGCAGATACCCAACAAGATCCCACTTATGCTGCAGTTACGTTTCAAGAGTAAGTATCCGGACAAATCTCCACAGCTAATGCAGGCTAGGCAGGTGGCTTTCCTCGATTTCAATCCAGTATTCTGACACAATTACATTGGTTGGATTCATATGAACAAAACAAACTGCCGCTGCTCGTCCATAGAGATATCTTACATCAGCATTGGCAATGAAATCCTCCCAAATTCAAAACCACCGATATCTTTCAGTGCTGACTTGACATTTTTGCCATCATTATACTATAGCAAAATCATCTCCCGTGACTTAGAAGACCAGCCGGATAGACCATGCCAAGGAGCTCCAGAGATCCCAGCTCCATATAATGTTATGATAGGGCTACAAGCCGCCATAAACAACCAGATCAGCCATGCTATAGAAATAACAGAATTACATTGCATTCTGTTATGAATTTCTGTCACTCTCTCGAGCAACCCTTTCTTCTTCAGCACGCTGCAAAAGCTCTTCATAAGCTTTAACTGATTCAGCTGTGAACCTCTCCATGGCCTCAAAAATGCGTTGCAGACTCCCCTGGAGGCTACTACTGCTAGTATCACTCTGATACACGGCGTGTCCAGCTACCAACTGATTGTTACCATCCCCAGATACCAGAACAATTTTCTTATCTAATGCCTGAATCTCTTTTTGTATCTTCTGATCCTCTCTATCCAAACTGCGAACTTTTCTTTCGTAATCCTTATTCGCCGCCATCTTCTGGCGCACTTCCAACTTATCATGCTCCCAGAGTTGAAGTACACTCATGGCAAGGATACGCATAGAATCAACGACTTCCTTCTCAGATATTCTATCCAAAGCTTGAAACCACTGATTACAGATAACAAAAATAGTAGGTGCACCAATCCTACCAGGTGAAAAGGGGACTATTCCATCGGGTGTTTCTTCTGGTTCATACAGAAGACACTTCAGAAGCCAACTATTCAGGGCTTTCACATAACCCTTCTGTGCACCAATCCAAGTACAGAAGCTGAAAATCCAATTAAGAAGCTCATGTTCAAGCTGCGATGTTGCTTCCAGATGAGCATCACCGAGTTTCTTGCCTACGGGACCTAAACTTTTGGCTTCTCTAATTGCTTGGCATTGACCACGATGGCATTCAAGCATACTCTTCCACATTCTGGTTAACCTGAAGTAAACAATTTCATCATAAACCACCATCAAACAAAAATACAAGATGAATATCAAGATAGAGGGCTCAAAAACAGTCACATACATACACACACAAGGACATTGAGGTCACAAAGAACACATTCGGAATAAGCTGCCATCAAGAAAACAAAGCCCACAAACATTTTGGGGTCCAACATGCAAAATTTTTATATGCTCAAGATTTATAGAAACAGTAGAATATTTAGAAAAACATTGCAAGCTACACTAACATAAATAATAATGCAGTATTATTGTCACAGAAGAAATTACCACACCACAGCAGCAATGTATGCCTGCTGTGGGTTTAACATTTCCCACCCAAGAAATTCTGGAGCCTACAGAGATCTGCCAAAAATTCTTAAGACCTCTCACATGCTAAAACTACCACAGCCCTCCCGTGAATTAATTATTCGACAAATTAAGATAGTAGCCAACACTTAATGAATCTTTTCAGAACTTTCACCCTCAAAAGCCAATTATCCACAGTTTTCCACAATCCCATCAACCGCACGTGCCACAGGTTTCCTCCCAAACCCTACACCTCCATTTCTCATAAGAATTATCATTACCCAATAACAAACCATTGCCTCTCACCAAAATAGCTTTAGCTAGAGGCTTTTCCTCACAAGTAATACAAGTCTACTACATATTATCAACTGCAACCAACTATACCCCTTGCCAACAATTGGCGCAAAAGTTGAAACATAATTAAATAAGCAAACCCCTTTAAACATTAGTGAGCTTATCTTACTTGAAAAAACTATGGACAGCAGAAGGAGTAGGCCTTTTTAGTTGCCAACAATTGACTTGTGCGGTAGAATAGTCTAGTCAAAATACTTTCCATATCAAAATTTTTTCAAAGGCATCACTGTTTCACCTCAATGATGTCAGAATCTATTATACAAGTGTGTTAAATAGAGCAAGTTCTTTAAGGTTTCTATCGCCGTTAGAGTTTCATGAAGACCCAATTCCGAGATAATGTTACCACAAATAACAACATATTGGAAAGCAACTGTAAACGACTTGCACAATCTCCAGGTTTGACCAATTTTTTTTTTTTGGTGCTTTCTTTTCTTTTTCTCTTTACTTCTGCTCGCCTAATATAGTTCCCTTTCTATTAAGCATATAATTTATTTAGAACTACCGACTTACAATTATTGATTCCTCAATCTTTCCTGATGACCACTGGGGAAATGATGTAATTCAGTTTAAGTATCCAAGTTGACAGGCCCAACCCACAGTTCTACCCCACTACATGTAAGTTAAATAAAGGACCACACCCTCCCCCATGGCACAATGCATTTAATAAATATGTCAAGCATCAAGGACTTGAAGAAGCCCAAATAGTAGATCACACCCTGACTAGATTGCATCAGTTTATCTGCTAAATATTCATGTCAAGAATCATGAGGCATTAGATACAGAACTAAAACCAGTAAAACTATACAGAGAAAAAAGAAGATCATAGATTAAATACCCTTGAATTAATTCATTTAGCTGCGGCCACAGCTCTTCGTCCCTAATCTTATTGATTGTTACCGAAATCTTGTCAACGACCTGAATTGCCATTCCTATTTTTACTGACAGACTCCGAATTATTGTTCGTACTGCATCAACTTTATGAGCCTCAGCACCCCTTTCATGCAAACGCTTCAGCTTAAGAACCTTCCTGTCATGAACTACTCTCATCTTTTCCTCAGCCTGTAAAAGCATAACCATAGAAACCTTGTCTTAGAATGTATGAAGACAAGAACTAGCAAGATTAGAGATGAGGAATACAAAAAGGCTTCATTCTCACAAATATAGAAAATAGTCAAGCCAAACAGAAACCACCAAAAGCCATAATTCTTTTTGCACAAAACATTTCGTGAGTAAGTTCTCACCAAGGAACATAATTACATGGGAAAACATACTTGTATAAATGTGGACTTATGGTGGAAAACAGATAACCATCAATAAGGGCCTCAAAAAGCCACAAGCACCAGTATTACCTTCTAAAAATAATTCTCAAATGAGAAATAAACAGAGAAGCGTAAAGGAAAAAAAACACTGCAATTTCAAATTAAAATAAACACAAGCCCTGATGAATAAAAATGTAGATAATGAATGAACTCCTAAAGACAAAACTCTCTGCATTATAAATATTAAGGGAGTTCTAATAGTTTTAGTAAGGATAAATGGGCCATAACACATGCACTTTTTACGCAAAGTAAGGTAATTTTGAGTTGCAGCACAAGTTCTACAGCAGATAATAATTCAAAGGATTAAAGGAAGAATGAAGTGATTCAAAATGAAATTACACAGTTTCAGAAATCAACAAGACAAAACGTACCTTAACTTCGCTATAGAGTTTCTTCTCCCAAAGATAAAGCTTCTGTAAGGTAGCAGAAAGACTTCTTGTCCTCATGGCTATATCTTCATCAATATCCAGGTAAGCCGGGCCAGCCTTCTCAGTGGAAGATGAGGCTTCAGCACTTCCAGACGTAGATGGTTGTGAGGATACCACCGACAATGAAGGTGAAACAACATGCAACATCTTGGAAGCTGGTTCATGAAGAGCCATTACATTCGAAGTTAAGTTGCAGCTAATTTAGTCTAATTCAGTTGGAAATAAACCTATAAAACTCAATTCTTCAGTGAACAGAGTTCAATCATAAACTTGAAAGACAGGATAAAATGATCTCTGTGCTTGATATGAGGACACTAAATTAGGCAGTTATACAAAATTCTCACAGATCAAGCAAGAAGATACAGAACAAAAGTTCTCACTCCAAGAGAAAAATAGGGGCAACAGATTAATCAAACCAGGAGAGTCTTTGATCTAAAAGGATCCGTTAGAAGATGAAATCTGAAGGAAAATTTCATACCATGTTTCTTCTGATAGGGAAACCTTCCCACCTCGAGCATCTTAGCAATTTCACTCCCAGACTCTGATGCCCTCGCAAATTGAACTTCAATTTCCCTCGCTACATCGGCAACATCTCGTGAACCAGGTCTGGCGACATTGCTGCGTTCTTCATTCCTCTCCTCATCCACAACTTTCTTCTCCACCACATGCACCTCATATTCAACCCCCTCATCATTCACACTAGGCCTTGTCTGATACAGAGAAGCCTCTGCATCACCACCACCAATATGACCACCCTCATCACCCGCCAAGCCACCGCCACTGCTGCTACCTCCACCACTACTGTCCACCAACTTCTCATCCACGTGTACTTTCTTCACGACTTCATGTTGAAAGTCTTCGTCTTCCAAATCAGGTATACCCTCTTCTTCTCTCAGTTCTTTTGAGTCTCTACTGGGAGTATAAGGCGAGTAGTACTTATCATAACTCTCAAAAGGGTTCAAGAAATCCCAGGCGGATGCCCTAGGCGGAGAAGGTGGAGACGGCGACGGTTTTGATGAAGAAGCCACCGCCCCAGTCGGCAGTGGGGACGCTGGAGATCCATAGCTAGGTGCCAAACCATAATATCCACCACCACCACCATAACTTGGTGGTGGGTAACCGTAATAAGGTTGAGCACTAGAACTAGAACTTAAATTATTGCCGGGATATGGGTAGGGATACGAATAAGGATAATATGAACCTGAAGAAGATTCACCCATATGATAATTTTGAACAATCTCGGGATTCACAGGCTTTTGTTCATAAACTATACTGGGTTTCGCTTGACTTTTCATATAATTCATATGCGTATATCCACCACCTAGGGTTTCTCGATCTGTACTCATCATCATATAATTCACATCAGGATTGCCATAATCCATATGACCAAAACTATCATGATGATGAAGATGGTGAATATTATCATGCAAAGGCGAAGAGTGACCCGAAAAAGAACCCGACCCAGAACCGGACTCGTCATCATCCGGATCCGAATGGAACTGAATATGCCCATCAGAATTAGAGTGTGAATGATGACCTGCTCCTCCTCCACCTTTCACAGCTGAGGACGACGTCGTTTCCTGAACACTAACACCACCCCCGCCACCACCCTCTCCGCTGCTGCCTTTCTTGGCAGGAGGCAAATTGAGCTTGGTAGACAAAGGCGAGTCACTTCCACCTCCACCTCCACCTCCACCGCCACCACCGCTAAACTCTTGATTGTTAATGAAGTTATGTAAGGAATGACCCATTTGTTTCAACGAGTGAACATAAGCAATATGAGTTTCAGCGAACACATAACGCTGGCGTATAGCTTCGTCGAGAAAAGTACACCGTTCACGGCAAAGCGCGACGGCCGGTAGATCGTCCAGCTTGGAGTTAGTACACCCCATCGAAGTATATCTCTCAATGAAACCTTACTAATAGATCAAAGAAAACATGACGCAGAGTTACTAGTATAATTATTTCCGAGAAAAATTGTAGGGGTAAGAAACTAGAACAGAGAGAAGAAAAAAAAAAAAACAACAACAAAAACAACAACACAGAGAGAGAGATAAGCAGAAAAGAGAAGGACAAGAAGGGAATCTTGCCAGCGCGGAGTATGTCGTCGGGTTGTAGAAGAAAAGAAAGAAAGCAAGAGAGAGGAGAGAGTGAAAGTAGAGAACTGAACAGAACAGAACAGAACAGAACAGAACAGAACTGTATCAAAATTGAAAAATTAAAACAACCAAAAATAAATTGTTTTTTCTTTTTCCTGCTTTTAGTCTAGTCGGTGGGTAACGTAACTTGTGTATAAATATTAATTATTATGATTATAATAATATTAATAATATAAATTTATTTTCGTACAAAAGATGATGCGAAGTGAGAGTTACTAGTATAATTATTTATGTATTAATTACTATAATCTTTCTTGACATTTACATTTAGATATATTAATATTTACAAATACAAAAATTTTATTCTAAACATTTGATAATAGTACTTGAATAATGAAAATTTTTAAAAAAATTCTCTTTTTCCCCTTTTTTTTTTTTTTCAGAAGTGGTGGAGTTAAAAAGTACTTTGTATGGTTAGTACATTAATAACGGGAAACTTCGGAAAAAAAATAATTAATTTTGAAGGCTGTGTTTGGTTTGACAGAGACTTTGACGCCCCTTTGCCGTCATGATTTTTTATTCCAATATTTCAATCTTATGACCAAACTAATTGTATTCCGTATTTACCCTCCGAATTGAATATTCCATTTTTCCAATACTCTATCACGATTTCCCTTTTTTTCCTAATTAAAAAATTCATATTTCGTAACTGTAGAAAAGAAAAAGAAAGGCACTTACCCGGAGTGCTTCATGATATGCCCATGATATAACAATTACCCAACAGTAGAATGTGAATGAATGAAAGGGATTTGCATGATTAAATTATATACAAAACAAATCTTATTAATATTTAAATAAATAAAAAAAATATATGTTTACTTTTTGCAGTATGTTAGGATTTTTAAAACTAAATTTTGAGTCATGACTTCATCCCTAATCGGATTAAAAAATCTCAGGTGATAACTCTAAATATACGTATTATTTTTAGGTCCTCTAATTAAATCAAATTTATTAATCACCTTAAAATAGTATAGGATTTGTTGTAGCAAAAGCATTTATATTTTTACGAGAAAATTAATAAAAATGGTATTAAATTTTATGGCACATTTAATGGTGATAAATTGTCCATTTTGATGGCTTAACCATTAAAAGTTTAGCTGAAAAGCATGAATAATTTAATATTAATCAAATATTAAGTTTCAAAAAGATTTTAAAAGGCTCATAATCTTTTGTGGTTACATTTTTCAAGAGATCTTTAATTAATGTATTTTTATTATTACTCTTATTCTTGTTTACTGAAATAAATTTAGTTAATTTGATATATAAACATTTTATTATATAATAAATCAATCCCATAACCTAATTTCTAAAACACAAAGAAAAAGTCATCCTATGAATTAGAACAAAAAAAGTTGATTAAAAATGAGGTACCAAATAGCAAATAAATTAAAGAGTATACCAACTAGTGAAATAAATTATTGCTTATAGTTTTGGTAATTAGCGTAGGAAAAATAATATTTGTCAAATAAATGGTTGTTTTGGTCAAAAAAAAAATAATAGTAATAATAATAGTAAGTACAATAAAAAATAAAATAAAATAAAATTAAGTAGTCAACATTTTCCAAAGTCGCCATCAAACATTGACCGGCTTCTCATTCTGGTACTTAAAATTAAATAAACAATTAATTATTTAAAAAAGAAAAAGAAAAAAAGGAGTTTGGTAGCGTGACATATAGGCAGTGAGACGTGCAAAATTGGGAAATTGTTTTCTTTGTTTTGTAATTTTTTATTTTGTTTTGTTTTGTTTTGTTTTGTTTTGTTTTGTTTTGCTATGTGCTCTGCCTCTGCGTTCCATGCTGTAATGACGTGGAGTCTTCCAAATTTCAAAGTCTCTGAAAGAGTCTCTAAATTGCCTTCACCTAGAAGCACCTTCATATTTTTCCCCTTTTCTTTTAATTTACAAGTGATTTTACCAAAAGCGCTTCTTCTAGTAAACAAGTTTTTTTTGGAAAAAAAGAAAAAAGAAAAAAGAAATGGCCTGCCTTCTTTAAAGCACTTCATGAAATATAATTAACAATACAAATTAAAGATGACTACGCAAACCCTAGAGAGAGGGAAAACTCTGCCCTAGAAGAACATTCAACGAATAAAAAGGAAAATGAAAGAAACCCTAAATTGTAATACTCAACTCGAATATTCAAATCAAAATTCTTCTAACCCACAATTGCACGTGGGGAGCGAAGCGCTTTTCTAAGGCGAAGAAGAAGAGAAATGCATTAAAATTATTGAGCTAGAGATTGACCTAATATTCTTATTCAACAACCATCCCAAATTGGGAATGTTACATTAAAAAATTAAAAATAAACTAATTATATGATTTTATTTAGGGGTTTTTAATTTTAAAAAATTTAATCAAAATGTCCAACACTTTGGGCTAAATTTTTAATAATACCCATTATTTAAAATTTGTTACAAAAATGATCTACTTAAATTATTTTGGACGAAAATATTTTTATTAAAAGTATTGAAAGTGTTTGTTGATTATTTTTAAAAAATTTTTATAAAGGTATTTTAATTCAAATAGATCATTTTTAAAACATGTTTTAAATAGTGATCATTTTAAAAAATTAGATTCCTAATTTGATTACTGTTAAAAATCTCCCTTTTATTTTTAATTCAAATACATGATTAATTACTTTAATTTGCGTATAAATTAGGGCATGCAATAGTATGTGATATCATGTTCTTTTCAGTCATATGAACTTTATACTAGTGGCTCTCTTCCTCTTTGATGTGCTAGCTTATGCTTAAATTAATTAATATTATCTTTGATTCTTCGTCTACATATATGTCGTGCTAGCTAGCTTTAGTGCTACCACTAATTTTAACTTTTTTTTAATTTTCTAGTCTCGTGATTTGAGTTGGTGTTGTAAACTTGTTACATATGCATTAGAAGAATTTTATAATACTCCTTGAGTTTGTATAATATTTTTAAATAAACACCTTTTTTTCACTATCATAATTCTTTTTCTTTGAACACACAATCTATCATAAGTTTATTTTTTTAATTTTGCAACCCTAAACATATATTACTCAATTAAGAAAGTACAAACTTATTGTTTAACTCTATTATTTTTTTTAGCTAGTTATGTAGAATTTGACGATATCATATTTAATATATATTATTTTAATTCTCATTATTTGTTAAAATCTTAATTAATTTCTTATTTCTAATCTCGGCCTTGAAATTCATATTTTCAACCATTGAATTCATTAGTTTTCAAGTTTACAAATTGAAATTTGTAAAATATATTTAACGCGTAATTTTAAATGAAAGTACTAATAAAAATTATTTCAGATGATAGACTCACCTCAACTCAAAGTAAAAATCAATTAAATGGAGGAAATAAAATAATATTTTTACCTTATTTTCTATGTTAAAATGAGTAGTTCCTATACTTAGTCTAAAAGCATGGGCAAACTAAATTTAGAAGAAAAAAGAAAGGAGAAAGTAAAATGAAAGATTTCAAAGTGGTTGAACATAAAGTGATTTCCAAAACACAAGCAAAATTAATTTTCAAAGAAATGCCCATTTTAGATCTAGAGGTGGGTTATCTACTGCTACTATGGCTTGTTTATTTCTTCTACCACTATATTTCTCTCCAATTTTCAAAAGGGTTAAACCAAATTTTAAACAATATTATAGATTTAATTTTAATTTGAAGATTTGCGTCTTCTTCGTTTTTTTTTTTTTTTTTTTTCCCATGTATTATTTGAAAAGCCAAACTAGTAGTGGGTTTAGTTTTAATCAACTAGCTTTCCCCCCCCCCCCACCAACTCCCCACTTAATTAGTGCTAAACATTAATTCCCTTCAAGTTGAGGACTACATATGAACCAACAAACCCAATACAACCGTAACACTGATAATATTGCATATTTTTTTTTAAATTTATATATTTTATCTAGATGAAAATATTATGACTTATTATTAATTTATGGTCGCTATATATATATATATATAATAAATTATTTTTTAAAATTTAATAAGTGGTAGATGAATTAAAATTTGTTTGAGACTCCTGTCTATAAATAAATAAATAAATATATATATATATATATATATATATAAAAAGATAAATGAATTAAATGAGGCCAGCTAACCCACATTGATATCATACTCCAATCAAGTGAAGCAGTGCGCCAACAATAACATTAGCGCTCTCATTCATAATAATTTGAGGTAATTAGGGCTGGTTGGTTAGCTGGCTGGCTGGCTGGCTGGGGCTATTAAGACATTGTTGGACCACCAACACTGCATATATATATATATATATATATAGATATATATAGATATATATAGATATAGCCCAGATAGTACAAACATAAGAAAAAAAAAAAAAGCTGCTTTCTGAAAACAATAATTTCTTAACAATCTGTTGCATGCATGTCTCCACTCTACTACAAGTAGGTGACCACGTTGTTTTCCACAACAAAAATCTCAAATCATCTTTGTCAATGAACCACAACTCTCTCAAACATAATTAATTTATAATATATCCACAAACACCTCCATTTTATTTATTCAAATAGAAATTCGTAATTTAAATTTTATATGCTTTTGTTTTCATATTATATATGTCAGTTATTAATATTATCAGATTTTGTAAATATTTTTTATATCCAAACAAAAAAAATGTATATAACTAATTGTAAATTCAAGTGTTTATGATATAATTTTAGAATCATTAATGCGATTGGACAATAATAACAAGCATTTTTATGTATTTGTATTGTATTGTATTGTCACTAATCATCACCTGACCTGAGGTGATTTTTCTGATTCTCGTACATACATACATACTTTCAGATTTTATTTTATCTTTTTATTTTTATTTTTATTTTTTTGGTCCCCCACTTCTTCATCTATTTTTGTGTATAAGTAAGGGGGTAGAGAAGAGTGACTCAAAAAGATAAATGATGTGATTGCAAATAACACCAACCGAGAATTTAATGCCCTCTAATACCATGTCACTTTCACCTTTTTTTTTTTTTTTTTTTTTTATGTTACTACTACTACTATTATTATTATTATTATTATTATTATTATTATTTTTTATTGTTTTCTATCTTTTTAGATCTTACTGGATTGCTTATTTTCTTTTCTTTACTTCTCTCCATTATATCTTCCTTTTACTTTCCCAAATTTTACAATGCTTGTTGCTTCATCTTAAAGTAAAAAAAATAAAAAATAAAATGCACAATTCACCTTCCAAACTCAACCTAGCTTGCTAGCTAGCTAGGGGTTGGTGATTTTGGTAGCTAAGCTACCTTGGAGTTCAATCTATTCTTCTATTCATGTCACATGTTTTATATATTTAAATTGTAAGTAATTTTTTTAAAAAATAAAATTGAAATATTATAACTTTTAATACTATAATTATAAGATAATATTTTTAATTATTTAACACAAAAAAATTATATGTAAGTACTAGTTAAATTTGACTAACAAAAAATCTGTTAAAATAGTATAAGATGTTCTTGTCCAACATATGCTAGATGGAGAAAAAAATTTAGATTATTTTCACGTAATATATACATTTGTATATATCACAAAATATTTGAAAACCCATAGAATAGATTTTTTTAGACTTTAACCCATTTAATTTTTTAAATTTAAACGTTTTGCCCCTAAAATTTATAGATTTATCCAGAACTTTGACCTCTCTACTCTAGTGTTGTATTTTAATTTTTAACATTTTAAAGTTCCTATTTTATCTAGCCGAAAAAAATAAATATTTATCAAAAACTTTTTAAGTATTATATTTTTGAAATCAAAAGGAATCAACTGAAACATAATGGTACTTATAGGCATACTCATAGACATTTTGAATTTAATTACTTTCCTTTTTCTGTTCCTGATGGGCTGCATATTTAAATTAGGCAAAGGAATAAGCAGAGTTTGTATTAAATGAGTGGCCAGTAGTAGTACTATTCATTCATTTATGATTTTTATTGTACAATATTAAGTGCATTTTTCAGTGCAGCTATACGTACGTATATATATATATATATATATATATGTATGTCTTGGAAACATTCAAACACAAAATTTGATCATCATCTAATTATTTTCCATTTGAAATTGGATGGATCGGATCCCATTACCAGTTAATTAATTTCTAATTAACCTTACATTGTAATTATATTACATACATGCATATTGTCACTTTTCTTATATATATATATATATATATTTTACTAAAAATATGAATATGATACTGTCATGTTATCTTGTACTATAAATGGAATTGGTATCTTAAATATTACGAAAATTTTAATATATATTTTTTATGTATCAAAAAATGAAATTTTTATTATTATTTTTGATGGAAAATGTTAATTTGTAAGTGGGAAAAGAAAAATTATGATTATGATTGGGAAATTGATTAGGTAAAGTCATGATGTGATGTGATGAGTGATGATGTGCAAAATTATCCAATCATCTGAAATTCCTTCCACTCATACATTTACACTTCACTAATAATATTGCTGCCTTTTTACTTTCTTTTCTTTTTATTTTATTTCGGAGTTCCGCTTCAATTGAACCCACACCACCACTGCCTTCCTTTCATCAACTCTCTCTCTCTCTCTTTTTTCTCTGTCTTAATTCTTAAAATTAAAATAAAAAATAAAAAATAATACTAATAATAAAATCACTTAAGACAAAGAATCCAATGTGTCGCCACTGTCAATATTTGCATTATTATTGACATGTGATGTGATCAACATTTAACTCCAAATTAATTAATTAAAAAAAAAATTAGAAGTAGTCCGTTTACATTGTAATTAATTTGGATACTCTCCGTCTTTTCACTATTTATTATAACCAAAATATTTTACATCATATTCATGACTTTAAATAAAAATTTTGTATGTGTGTATAAAATGAAGTAGCATTTTAGTTTTAGGTGTGTGAAAACTTTTTTTTTTTAAAAAAAATAATAATAATTTGCAAGCTTAAGCTTAAGCATACTTTGTGTTTTTGGAAATCAAATTAAGGCTTTCTTAAGCAAATTAAGTAATAAAAATATTCCTTAATTAATTATGTTATGCATTAATTAATTTCGTCCGAATTTTTGGTACATTTAGATGTCGCCAGTTGCAGGGTTGTCGAGTACATAATAATAATAATAATATTATTATTATTATTATTATTATACGTAGTACTTGTGATAATTAAAATGAATGCATTTGAGTGATGTTACATTTTACATTAATTATTGATTTGTCTTTCTTTGTCTAGGCCCCATTTTCATCAACTCCATCAATTTCTTCTGGCATTTGCATCCATGGCTTCTTCTTTTTGGATATATATGATTACATCCGGATCTCCCAATTTTCATACTTTCACATATATAATAATTAAAGATACAATTTTTCAATAGCTCTATGCATATACATTGAAATTTTTAATAACCAAAATACCCTTAATTTCGTGCTATCCTATAACAATAATAATAATAATAATAATAATAGGCTATATCCTCTCCTGTTGTGATTGTATATATATATATATATATATATAAAAGGTAATTTTATCATTTCCAATAAACAAACTCCATTTTTCACTTGTGAAGGCGTCAAACATATGGACCGGGAATGATATTATCCTTCATAAATTTCCCATGAAATTCGGGGAGAAGAAAGAATGGCGAGGCCGAAAGACAAGACTTTAAAGTTTTGAGTTTTTTGAACGAGAGAATGCCCATTTACTAACTTACTTTTTAAGAAAATATTTTAATATTTCATTATCTAATTTTATTGATTTAGAAAATAATAAATTTAAAAATATTAAAAATAATAAAATATAAAAAAGTAATAGAAATTAACTTAAAAAAATAAGGGTGATGTACATTCATCCCTTTTAATCAAGCAGAAGAAAGACATATTTTCTTTGAAATCGCTGCTACTGCTACTGCTACTGCTACTGCTACTGCTGCACGCAGCTGGCGGTCTTCTCTTTTGCTTGTTGAAAATTCGAGAAATAATAATAATTTTTTTTTTTTTTTTTTTTTTTTGGGAAAAGAATAAAGTGGGCATCATACACTGCAATTAATACAATCCGCCAAAAGCTTGTGCTGCTGCTTCTGCATGGATTGTCGTTTGATCTCTCTGTCGTGGAAGTGCAGTGCTGCAAAGTACTGTCATTTACTAAAAGCCCTTTGAAATCCATAGTGAATGAACAATGGTGCTGCAAACTACTGCAACGCAACAGTCTTCAAATTGGTTGCCTCCCACTTCAAATTATTTATTTATTTATTTATTTATTTACATGTAGATTCTTTGTAATTTTTCTTTTCTTTTTTTTTTTTTTTTAATTTAATTCCGTCTTTTGTTAAACTCAAAGTCTAATATTATATATCAAAAGCTAGAAATTATATTAAAATAACAAAAAGAAAAGGGTAGCTGCTAGCAGTGGTGTCAACTCAAAGTCTCACACCGTCTATCATTATCAGTTACCCAAACCAGTCCACTATTTTATTAATTAGATAGATGCATTAATTTGGTAGTGTTTTTGTAAAACATACATTTTTTAATGAAAAATGTTTAATCTCTAATTAAGAAGCAGTACTACTTATATTTGTCAAGTATTAATATTCCCTGAAAGAATTAAAAAAAAAAAAACGCTTTTAAAAAGCATAAAAAATTAAACAGCACCAAAAAAAAAAATAAAAAAGAATTAATGGAGAATATGCATAAACTGGCCTACCAATATCTAATCTAAAGACTTTGTGATGAATCCTTTTGGTGAAAATCCAATTCTTTTTTCCTTTTTCTTTTTCTTTTTCTTTTTCTTTCTAGTTTCTCCCAATGAATACAGCGATGATCAGAAATTTAATCATAATGGTCTAATGGAAATATGGGGAAGTTTATATATGATATTTTCGTGCTAACTTAGCACATGAAAAATGCGTAGGGTTAATAATAACATCTGGACCCTTGAGGTTTTCGCATTAATTTTAATGAAAATACAATTTGTTTGTTTATAGCAAACAAATTTGTAACTCTAAATTAAAATTATTAAACTATATATATATATATATGTGATGGTTAAAATTTTCAATTTTATATGTTATAACAAAG
The DNA here is from genome assembly GCA_022749755.1 of Azadirachta indica. Classification (NCBI taxonomy): domain Eukaryota; kingdom Viridiplantae; phylum Streptophyta; class Magnoliopsida; order Sapindales; family Meliaceae; genus Azadirachta; species Azadirachta indica. Next base: position 17,612,023 of record CM040444.1, read on the forward strand.
AAAAAATTGATTTGGAAGAAAAGGGTCACTTATTAGGAGTTAGTATTGTCAATTAACCACCTAATGAAATTGTGGGGGCATTTGCATTTCAATCTGTTTCTTTCTTTAATTATTTATTCTCTGCAACACGTGACATGAAATTGGTTTCTGCACATTCCAAAATAATCAATCACTCCATATTGCATCACGTGCACGGCACATGTGATGAAGATACGAATTATGTGGCAATGGACCAACCTGGCTACCCTACATAATGCAATCCGTTGATGAGTCCACGTAGTGGTCCAATATTTGGTTTTGGTGCACCCTACAGCTCGACTCCCACTGTATGTATCCCATTTTTATTGTATTCTTTATACTCCATACACGTGTTGAACACACACATGGCCCATATTATTTATATAATATATGCACGTATATGTCCACATTTTTATAATTATTTTTGAAATAATTTCATAAAAAAAATTCATAAATAACGTAAGAAAAAATTATTTATTAATTTAAAAAATATTAATAATTTTAAATAATTTGTTTGATAAGTTATATTTTACAATGCTGAGGCTCCAGGATAACTGTCAGTATTGATGCACAAAATTAATGGGATAGCTGTAGCTCTACAGCTGCAGGTAGTCAAGTACTGCAAGTAGTGTTACTAGTTATTACTTACTATTATACATAAAATAAAATAATTTTTTAGTTTTCTACTCATAATTAAATTAAATCAGTAGGAGATAAAATTCTGTTTTAATTTTATATTGTAAATTTTTAGCTTATTGATGAGATTGGAATTGAAAATTATGATTCTGGAGAGTTCTGGGCCTGTGAAGTTTGAGTCGAAGAAGAAAGAAAGAAAGAAAGAAAGAAAGAAAGAAAGACGCGCGCGCGCACAAAAAATGCGATAATGGAAATCAAATCCAACCTCTAAATTCCAAAAAAGAAAGGAAGAAAAAAAGAAAACAGGATCAGATTAGACATCCCACCCCCACAACTCCATAATTGCTTGTCCTTTGCTTTTTCCACAACAATAATTATTACTATTACTATTACTATTACTATTACTATTACTATTCTTACTATTATCATACCCACCTGATTTTATTTCCTTTATTCAATTATATCTTACATAGTAACTTATCAATAATCTTTCTGATTTGATTATATTACATTATTCCAATTCCAATTCCAATTCCAATTTAAAAAATTAGTGGGGTGTAATGCACTCGGATAATGAAATTTTATTATGAATGGATGGATTGATGGATGGATGTACGAATGTTTGAGAAGTGTACTGAGCCTCGGAGAGGAATACAAACGTGAATTGGCAGGCAGCCTCGACCTGGGTGGATTCTATTTCTTCATCATTTCATACTTTTGACTTCTACACAAACATTACTGCATCTATTCATGACTGGTAAACAACAGTAGTGAAACTTGTGAGTGAACACTTTTTAATGGAGAGGAGATGGGCTTTATTTATTTATTTACCTTTTACAAATTTATAAGCATAAATCAGTAATTAATTGAAGCAGAAGCTGTACAATTTCTCTTTTTTTGGTTGACCAAACAACATGTTGAATGGGAAGTAACATCATTTCTGTAACCTGACAAATTAGATTGGAATTGGAGCAAACCAATCCCAAAAGGAAAGGTGAAGCTCAAGCCGACGCCGAAGCCGTTTTGATTTCCAATGAGAAATTATTAGACTGGACTTTGGCACTCATTCATTCATTCATTCATTCATGTCTTGAGATAAAAGAGACAATAATTTCATCCTATTTCAAATCATCAATCATTATATCCACCCTCCATTTTTCTTTTCTGTTCTTTTCTTTTTCACTTATACTGACTGTGTACATATGTAACATGCTATTTATTGCTATGAACTTCAAATGTCTTCCAATTTCTAGTATCTTTTAAACAAATTTTAGCCACATGGGTAGGAACAAAAACAAAATGCAATTATTCTCTCAAAAACATCACTATTTTTTTTTTTTTTGACAAAATGATTTTAACTCAATGAGTTAAAAAAAAAAAAAATTAGATAACCGTACGTTAACATGAATGACACAGATATGTCACTTTCAACTAAATCACTCAAAAAATTTTTCAACAAAGCTATAATTTTAATCAAAGCATGATTAGAAAATTACTATGATCCAAGTATACAAAAAAAATCTTTACTTGCACGAAAAAAATTGAAATTCTTCTAAATGATCCTACTAATTACTATCATTTCAAGCAAACAACTAAGGCGGCGGCCCATAACCCAATGTTATTCGGTAAACATTATGAAAAATTTTTAGGTCAGCCCGCTATGGAGCATTTGCCACCGCTTTTGTTTTTTAAGTTTCGCACTTCTATCAATAGATTGAACTACCAAAAATACTGAATCATATGGTCATAAATTGATATTCTTACTGATCATATGTATTCTAAAAAACTCTATATGCTGCAATGATTACATATACAGACATGCCTTCTGTTTTTGGCTAAATCTTTTGCCTCTTTCAAATTGAGTTTTACAGTGATATGAAAAATCTTGTCATATCCATACAAAAGCTTCATTTACAATCGAAAATGGTCTTCTTTCAGATGTAAAAGTCACTTTGCTTCGATTGTGCTTTCAGATCTTTCAGTTTCTTCAATATGTTTGTGAAGTAATCCTGCAAATATTTCTCCAGCGTAACTATGTCCTTGGCATCCACACCGAGAAGGTCATATGTCTCATTCATTGGAACAGAGAAAACGATGTCACTTGTAAGGACCTACAATTTTTGGCACAAGATGACACAAGACAATTAGCATTTTCAGTTACAAATGCTAGCGTTATCCATAATGAAAATGCTTTTATACTCAACACTGAAGATCTGCAAACTGAACTATCAAGACAGAAGTAAGATGCAGTACATAAGCAATTTTTCAAGTTTTTTTTTTTTTTCAATTACAATGTATATGAAACAAAAATTATATTTCTAATTCAGTTTGAGTTCATTGTACGATAAATTATTACCTCTGAGAATGCCAATCGATCTGCGACATCATTTGTCCACTCAAAAAACCGAGTCAGCTGCCGAGTAAATCTCAAGACAGAAACAGGGACTGTTGTAACATTTGCGTCCTGACCTGCAAGCCTCTCACACAGTGTTATCACCTGAAATTAAGAAGTGACATCAAATTAAACAAAGAGGATCTTTGAATCATGTAAAATGTAATCCCACAACATTCTACTGCGAAGCTTCATGTTGTAGTTTACTAAGGTAACATATTATGGCTTACCTCTTGGGTTGTCCATGCACGAGGACCAGCAAAAGTGAGAACCCGCCCATTAATATTCTCATTACGTAAAGCTATGAATGTCAATCGAGCTATATCCTAATAGCAAAATTGATAAAACACTGAGATATAATGGAGAAGTAATCATTGAGTTATAGCTTTCTTTGTGAGACTAATCAGGAAAGAATTTTGTGGAAATAACCTGGGTGTCCATGTATGCAATTCGAGTTGGGGCATCTGTTCCCCAGACAGATTTTTCTTCTAGTATAGGTACTGCATATTGCCCAATAAGACCCTGGGTGTATCGACAGTAGTTTTCATTAGTACTAGAAAATAACTCATAAAAATAGATCTCATGAAGGACGTAATGTCGAGGACAATCAACAATGAAGAACGTCAAGCAGACAGATAAATAGGAAACTGAGCTCCTTCTAACAAAATTTTAACAGCATGAACATCTAGGATTTCAGTTTAGTAAACACTTACTTGCATGAAACCACATAAGCGGATTATAACATGAGTTAGGCCTGAGTCCCGCAGAAACCTCTCTGTGCAATACTTGATCTCCATAAGTGGAACTTCAGGATGCTTGTCACAGTTGTGAATTGAATAAAAGACGTACTTCTGGATTCCCATTGCTTTTGCACATTGTATAAGAGCGACTTTTCCTTCCCAGTCTACCTAAACAGAACAGATAGATTAGATAGAACCCACAAACTATAGTAATATGATCATGAGTTTAATCAGAAATCTGTGAGAAAAACTCAATGAAAGATCGATGAATAGGAAGGAATTTCCAATGCACAGAGCCAAATAAATGACTAAGTTAGCACACAGACAGGTCCATTTTTTACTCGTGTAATGATGAAAAATGCCACAGATTTCTGATCATACCATGGCAATCTTACCGCACAACTATCAGTTGTCGGTTATAAAATGAGACTGCTTGCACTTTAATATTATGAGTATCTTTCATAAAAAGAAAATACAAACTTGATTGGACCTGAAACTAGTAGAATTATAAAGATCAAGCAGTGTATAGTAAAATAATAAAAGCAGCCCAATTTATCATATTTTTACGAAAAAAAAAAAAAGAAGCAAGTCTCCACCTCGAGCTTACCGTTTTTATGGGCTCTTCGGGACGCCCTGTGGCACAGTCAATGACTGTATGAACACCAACCAGTGTTGCAGGAATAGTCTCTGGTTTGCTGAGGTCTGCCTGCTCAAATATATTTAGCATTCAGTTCATGAAGCTAAACAGAAACAATCTGAAGTTTCTACGTAAACATTTTGCCATGCAAATATAGAAACAATCTTAAGTATCTTCAATTTATAAAGAACAAAGATCAAACGTCATTGGAATGAAACCCTAAACAACATCGCAAACAAAACCTCAAAGTTTCCCCTCTTTTTCAATCTAAATATAAACTTCATTAATCAAACACACAAATTACACCATGAAATTCGCCGCGGCAAAAGAATTAACAGAAAACAAGAAGAAATGAACGTACATTGACAACGGTTGCGCCCCAATCGCGGAGAAAATCAGCAGGGGCAGGTCTAGGTCTCACAAGGCACCTAACATCATACCCTTCATCGAGTGCACGCCTCACAATCTGCCTACCAAGTGTGCCGGTTGCACCAACAACTAGTACGCTCGTGGGTCTCACCGGCGTCCCCGGACCCATATTTACAGCCGATGCATTTGCAGTTCCAGCAGCACTGCATTTCACCACCATTTGCTGCGGACAAGATTTCCCTTCAAAAAGAAGTAAAATTGGAATCAAACAGTTGAAGGATGGCATTTCTAAAATCCCATTAATGAAAATAAAAAAACCCTTTTCTTTCGTTACCTGGGGAGGAAGAGGATGAAGAAGAAGAAGAAGAAGAAAAGAGAGGGAGGGGGGATAAAGTGCGGCACCATGAAAGTGGAGCATTGTTTGAAGATGTTTTGATGTCGTGGTGCTGGAGTTTGACAGGTGTTGGTAGCCGAGTGGGTAGTCTCAACGCCATTGATATTCTGCGTCTGTACAGAGAGAGAGAGAGAGAGAGAGGAAGAAGAAGAAGGAAATGGGAAGAAAGAGAAGAAGAATGTAGGTGGCAATCTTGCCACGTCCTTCGCTGGAGTGGATTAAGGTGTGTGCCACTGATTTCTTTTAACTGATAACTACTATTCTCTGGCTAACATGCGCTGGGGCCCTTGATTGCCACGTCACTAGGTGGTTAAACGCCGTCGTGTCGTTCGTTTTGCCAATAGCAACATGGCTCTGGTAACAACATTTACATTTTAAGTCATAAGCCTGTCTATTCTCATTATATAAACCCAAAAAATGCTTCAATTTGTTATTGCATCGGAGATGGAGAAATCTTTGTTTATATTACATGGTCTGAAAATGCTATATTTGACATTTGGACAAAATAGAATAATAAACGTACCCCTTACAAATAAAACAATTAAACTCCTCTCCTACTATGAACCCCAGCCAGCCTTACGGCAAGAATCAATAAAAACTGAAAAATATAAAAAAAAAAAAAAAACTACTAGCTATGACTTCATTTACTGATATGGGTGACTTCTAACATACAGTAAGTTTTCATCCAGTTGATCATTCCTCAAAAGTCCAATTGTTGCTGCCATGTACAAAATTCGGACGCGGAAAACTGCTTGATTTTAGGATTTCTATATACAGAATGCTTTGCTGCAGAGAGTGTCCAAGAAGCAAATGCCAAAAGGGCCACTTGAAGACCCTAAAAAAGTCGATGAAGATTCGGTTAGGAATAGGATATAACTGTCGTTAATGGAACGTGCTATCCCCACAATTTAATCCGAAAAAAACTATTCGGTTTGTGGTTTAAGCAATGAAATATGTCAATCTTTGGCTTGAAACGCATCTGCATTGTCCATATAATCCATATCTGACCAATCATGATCATTTTCATTGACATGATCATCAGTCACAACACTGGTATCCTTCCTCCGGTTGTTCCGAGTGTACAAAGTTAGATTTTGGGGAGCAAGATGTTCCCTGTCCTCGCATATGCAGGCTGCTGGGTTTTCATGAAATTCCCCCCTCCCTGGTTTCACCTCATTTGGTTCTCCCATGAAACCAATCTGACTAGTTCGAACCCTTGAGGCAAATTCTTCCCATGTCATGTTATTTCGTTCCGTGAACAACTTGTTCAGTCTTTTTGCATTTGGTCGGATTGTTGGTTTGTGGCCGAAGTATCTCCTGCAATATACAAATATGTTTAGGCTTGTAGCCAATTTAGTAGGACTGTGGAAACAACTATAACAAAGATTGACCACCAGTCAACAATTAAATAATTATGCTAAAAACATATGCTGATGTATCTATAGAGTGAAAAGTTGAAGCCAATATATGAAACAACTCTGGAGCTACACACTTCCCTTAATTCTTCTAGGGACCCAGAAATCCAGTTGCACTCTTTCCTCGTTGAAATTACACATAAAAGAAAAACCTGTAATATAAAGGAGGAGCATGCATACCTTCGTCCAGCTAAAATTCTAGCCATGTTGCCGTTGTTGTTGGCGACAAAAACATCACTTTCATCGCAAACGATGAAATCCAGTGCCGCCATGCGTGAAGAAAATGATGAAAATGGTTCCAACTCATACTTGCTGGCTAATGTCTCTTTTGAATGAAGATTTGGAAAAAGGGCTTTAAGTGGTGCCAATGTCTCTTCTCCTCCATAAACTTCACCCGATGCAATATACAAGTGAACATCACTTCCAAATCCCAATGCTCTCAACATAAGACCAACTTCCTCTGGCGTGAGCGGGCATCTTCCATGTCTCCGTACCTTGTCTGGATTGCTTGCCTGCATGCCAAGCAAAAATAAATATGTCAAATAAGAGACTGTTTAGAATACATGATGTTTTCTCGAGGAAGTAGCAGGATCTCACATGTAAATTTTTCCACCGCTTCCGCATTGCACCCAGTTCTGTCCTTTCTTTGTCACCTCCACCATAATAACATCCCGAGAATGCAAGCATATCAGGTTCAAACCTACAAGATGACATATTTTAATTGGGATGAATGGGGGGTAGATTGTGCCCCGTGCTACTAAAATAAGATAAACTGGAAAATCTTTTGAATGCCATCAAAGTACAGGTTTTTTTAAAAAATGTCATTAATATAACAATGAGCAATATACATGGAAAAGAGCATCTTACCGCAAGTGCAGAGCAATAAAATGCTTGGTGTTCAACCTCATCCTCTCAACCAACATTTTACCTATGTCACGAATGGAATCGGTGAATTTTAAAGCATGGTAGTTAACTCTACACCTTAGCTTTTGCAAATCTGTATCCAATTTATTTGAAAGCCGGTAATCAAACTTTGTGAGTTGAACAGCCTGAAAGAAAAAGGACAGCCGGCAATTGTCATTTGCTGAATGAACAAAAATTTCACATGCTTTTCTCGAGCCTAATAAAGCCCTCAGGAAACATCATTAACATCAAAATTATTCAAGAGCAAAATCACAAAAGTAGATACAATTAATGACACAGGGCAGGAGAATGATCTAGTGTAATTATAACGTTCAAAATGAATTGAAATTTGGCAAAGTTAAACCCTTTAAACTTGCAAAATTTGTCTTTCCAGTTGGTAATAAGATTATTATTAAATAAAATATGAATTTAAAACCTAAACAATGGAGAAACGGAAGCAGATGCAATGTACTTAAATGAGAAGTAGATGAACTTACATGCTTCTTATTTAGAACAGGCAAAACACGACTCTCGTAGAAGTTCGGAGAGCATTTTCTTGGGACACGCATGTTATGTGGAGTCAAAATTTTCCCTTTCTTCCTAGGAAGTGCTTTGATGATTTTAACATCTCTTGACAGAGATGAAATGAACCAATCCACATCAAAAATTTCCTCAAAATTACTGCAGCAGAAATCAAAGTACATATCAATTCACAGGCTGTATCTAAGGAATCAGTCATGATATGGGGGTGATTTAACCATGAAGTATGACCGCAGACCTGTTATCCTTCCAGTATGATTTCTGATCCAGCTTTGGCACAATGAGAGTCGCATTCAAAATATATGCTGCAACAACACCATCTGTAATCTACAGCCATAAATGTAGAAAACATTTAGCGTTAGAAACAAATTCAGCAACATTCCCATCATTCACACATCATGATATGGTCCTGAGTTGATAAATCCACATGACAAAATAGCCAAAAGCCACAAGCAAATAAAAATTTATTCAGGATCCTGAAAAATTTTAATAAGCAGCAGATTCTATAGCAAAATTAATTAACAGCATAGATTAAATCACCATCTATCATAATAGTTATGGTCTTTAAATTTTTCATTGAGCGATTCATTTGGTTACGGATGATAAGTCCATATAATGAAATAGCCAAAAGCCAGAAGCAAACAAAATTTAGGTGCACCACTACATTTAGTCTATATGTCCGCTGTACATGAAGCTTTTCTTCCCTAATCTTTTGTGCATTCAATTGGGAGACTTTATTGCGCCTAAAAGGAGACAATAGAAATAAACGAAGTAATCTGCTCATGGTACCGCCAAATCTGAGGACAAATTAAAAAGACCAGTTAGGCACTTCTGTATTTTCATGCGACACCACAAACACACGTTAAGATTCATGAGTGATGTCAAAACAAACAACAATAAAACCCCGTGACTAAATGCCTATAATGAAATAATAAAGTGGAAGTGGAATTTAGTATTTGATGTTTCATTTGTCTCATGAAAAGTAAAATTAAGAGTGATATAAAGTTCATCACAGTCATTGATTTGATTCTGCAACCACAATTATCTTCAAACAAACAGTAGCTGAATTGCTCAGCTGACTAGAAAGCTCAAAAAACTTACCCCTGTTCTCTGTTGATTCAGCCCTCCACTCGTAGCAATCAACAAATATCGATTAGGATGCGTTTTCACATTGGCAGCTGCAAAATGTACACAACCTAAGCATACTCAGACCAACTAGGTTCAAATATACCTGATTTCATTTCAATCCTACAGAGCTTAATTAATCTAGAAAAGGCACTAAGTTGTCAGGGGTTTGATTAATCAACGCAAAATGAGCAAATTTAAACTTCAAAACAGTTAATGATAATTAAGAAAAGAAAACTTTATATCGTCCATCAATAAACAGAGCATAAACATTTAAAATAAATTTTAAGTCCAATAAAATTTGAATAAATTCCATCTTTATTTCCAAAAAACTCAGAATCATACGTTTCAATTGCTAAACTTCGAGTTGATTTATGCAATCAAATATTAAAAATTAAAAAACTCAAATATTATCAATGCCAAAATCAGAACTCAAGTTCAGTTTACGTTGAAACTTATCGCTTCGACTGCTGCAACCGTAGAAGAATTTTGATTCTCTGGACCTCCACAAATCTCGAACTAAGCTCCCTCCATTCTCCTGTAAACAACGAAAAAAATGCAGAAAAAATTAAAATTTAAAAAAAAAATCGATATTCAAACTCAACACGAGATTCAAATGAATAACCAGTCAACAAAAAGAAAACACCATACGGGAACTCGAAACACCGCAACAGAATCGGAATTCGAATCCTCCTCCGGAACTCGAAACACCATACTGGTATTAGAATTCGAATCCCCCGCTGCTTCGGTATTGAGCTGAAGCATACCAAACAAACAAAGTTATCAAAACGACGAAAAAATCCACAAAACGCCGAAACCAATGCATAACGTATATAACAACAAGTGCTCAAAACAACGAAGAACTTAAAAATGGGAGCTGACAATGTGAGTACGGACAGACGATTGGCGGTGTTTGGAGATGGGCGTAGCAGAGGAGAGGAAATCGAAAGCGACGAAAACGAAGAGGATACAGCCAGAGGCGGCGGAGATTAACGGAAGAAACTGACGTCGGCGACGGAGGAAGATCATGCGGAAGAGAGCAACGGCCAGGCGATTGCTTGCGTGGTTGTTGTCTCGCTTTTTCTTCTTCATTGTATTGTAGTTTCTGCTGGAAACAACTACAGCGATCGAAATTTTGAAATTGTTGTATAAATACTAATATTAAGAGTTATATTTAAGAGGTTGATTTGTTTTCGCTTTTGAAAACAACGGCAACAACAGCCACAACAAAAATATTGTTGTAGTTGTTGCTTGTAGGTGTTGTAGATTGGCTTTGCTGCAACAAAAACATTTTTTCATATCCAACAACTCAAGAATCTAAAAGCTCGTCGTCCTTGAACCAATCGCGCGAAAATATTGCGGGGCTTTATTCGCGTGTGCTTGCCTATACCGGATTTAAAGCAATAGGATGTTGACACGTAAGCAATGCTGCAGTAATCCAATGTAGCTCATGTTACTAAATACTAATAGGGAAAAATCTTATCCCAACAAATTTTAGTATTTGAATGAAATTAGAAAATGCCTTTTTTTTTTTTTTGGTAAAAGGAAAAAATTCCTTAATTAGTTTGAAAACTTTAGTTAATAAAGAAATCAAAACCTGATAAATTAAAACTTTTAAAAAACTTATTGTTATCAAATTTGTATTTTATTTGAATCACAATTTATCTTTTTTTATTTCACTATAAATTAAATTTTAAGCAAGCTATTTTATTATAAATAATATTGCAACCATAGCAATTATATTATGACAAAATCTACTCTATTACTATTAACATTTATTAGAATGGGAATGCTAGTTAATTTAATCGATTAAATTTTTTAAAATAACTTAAAATATTTGAGGTTTAAAATTCGTTAACAAAAAATTAAAAATATTAAATTTATATATGTAGGCTTATGGTGTGTGGAAGTGTTCACACCGTAACATTTTCAACATCATTATTTCTGCTCCGGCAAGATCTTTGTTATTAACCCTCACATTCACGTGTAACGCACGTGCTTACGCAACTTCCTTTTTTTTTTTTTTCCTCTAAGGAGAATTCAACAATTCCACTCTTCAGTGAAGCGCGTGGGTTGTTTGATCGAATCAAGAAAATTAGCAGCATGCAGGGCCACGAAGCGCGTTCCGAAGGAGTCGTCATTATCCAATACACCGCCGTTTTAAAGTCGGTAATAACGCTCAAAGTGTAATTTAAGCGCGCGACTTTTGTCTTGTAGCGTCGTTAGATTTCTGAATCTTGCGGTGTTTTGCTTGTGAATTGTGTAACGGATCGTCCTAATGTTAAAATTGTAATTATCTAACTATTTAAGGGCATCTTAAGAATTAGCTAAACTAAAATAACAATTTATTAATTGATAATATTGCAGGCTTTTTTTTCTTAAATTCTTTTTTTTCATCATAGACAATGTCAAAGTTGTTCTCATTATCGTTAATAATTTTTTCAACATATTCTTTAATTCAAATATTACTAGGAAGTCAATAAAATCAACAAATTTTTTTAATAATATGAAAGTTTATGATGAAATGTTTTATTTTGAATACAAAAACTAGAAAGGAGGCCTATCAAAAAAATTTATTTTCAATCGTGGGTGATGATTGACTCAATTAATAAAATTTTATTATGATATATTTAAGTAATATTTAGAAAAGTTCTATTGTTGATAAGAATATTTTTTAAAAAAAAGATGGAGATATATTTGAAAAGTTTTGGATATTCAGTTTTGTAATAAGCTGAAGACATGTTGATCCATCAATTCGAATTAACACAACTTAACAACTAATGTCCTTTTTTAAGTAGTTATTTGTTAATTAAGAAAATTAATCAAACAAGTCCACCTAATTGGTTTCCTACCTTAGTTAACTACTTCATAAAAATTGAAATGCTTGAGTTGCGAGGCATATGATGTAGATCCAACGGTCATAATGTGGTCAGAGATTATTTAATTATAACTTGAGTTGAGATAATTTAATGGACTATTCCTTAATTAGCTATGGAATTGGTGCTAATTAGGTGACAATTACGATGGTTATTTGAATATGTAATAAAATTAATAATCATCTACCTAACCTTTTATTAAAATATTAGGTGAACAAAAGACCAAATTTGTTAAAATGTTAAAAAAAAAAACTGCAAAACTATGCATTGTTTTAAATACAAACCCACAAGTATTGTATAACAATATTAATTTTATACAATATACTTAATATAAGATAATATAATTAGTTTATCTAAGTGTATTGTAATATGACTAGCTTACTAATTAAAAAAAATATGTATTTATAGTGTGATGGCGTTTAATTTCAATTGATAAAGAAAAAAATTTTATAATAGAAAAAATTCTTGGATATTTCGCAGGGAGAATGCCTAATTATCTCTTATTTTTTCAATTAATGTTCCATTACTCCTTTATATTTTGTTTAATATTTTATCATTTCTTTGATTCTTTTTTTTTTAATTTTACTCTTAAATTTAATTAATTTATAAATGATACAATCGAAAATATTAAAAATATTAAAAAATAAAATTAAAACTCAAAAAATAATGAAATATTAAAAAAAATATAAGAGATAACGAGACGTTAACTAAAAAAGTAGGGATAATTGAAATTCTCCCGTATGTTACGTATGCAATGTTTAGCAAGATGAGAGACACGTTAGTCTAGCAGTCCTATCATATGTCGGTGTTTTTTAGGGAAATTAAATGCAATATGTTGTCTATTAATTTGAAGGTCAATTCTGCACATCACGTAATAAATATATGCAATCTTGTAAATTTCTTTTCTTTAACACCAAAAAGGTTATCTAGTTGAGAAAGCAACTAAGTTAACCTCAACCTAGCCAGCCAACCCAAACCTACTATATGTTTTTACCTAATTTGATCTCATTAGTTTAATTACTCCCTTATTAAATAACTAATGACTTAACCTATAAAATGTATTATATATTTAAAAAACTTAAGTTGTTGTTCAAATACTATCAAACAAGTAAAAAGATCATAATAATAAATATATGGTCACTTAATGTGATTTAACCACAATCATAATTATATGATGTAATTATAATTTAATTTTAATGCGTGATATTGCAATTTGCAATGAGGCAAGCACGTCCACGTTGAAACCATGCAGTATGGATTGCATTTGACAATAAATTAAGGCCAATTTTATGTGACTTTTATAATTAAATTTGCATTTAACAAAACTATTATAGATTTCAATTAATCGAAATAAATAATAATATATTACCAACCACCTCCAATTTTTTAATTAAGCTGTCAATTTATCTAATAAATAATTGTTTATAATCAACAACCTTCATTAATATTAGTATTCCCACTAGGCCACTAATTTTATGCCTACATCCCAAAAAAATTAATTAAATAAAGTTTCTTATTCATTAGTCAGTTAATTAATAAGTAAAATAAAATTCAGAGAATTGGTCAGTTTGAAAGACGTTTTCTTCCTCTTATCACATGATAACAACATCAATTTATTTATTAATTTATTAAGTTCCTGAAAGTTCTTACTTCTGCTTTTAAGAGAAAAGAAAAAAAAAAAAAAAGAGCATGTTGGCACAACATTCCCGTCGTAGGAATTTTTTTTTTTAAAAGGGTTAAATTTATATAACTTTTCAAATAAAATTTTTTGAAATACGTATTTTATTTATAAAATTTTTATGAATAAAGTTTTTAATGAAAGTTTATTAATCGTTTAGTTATCATAAATAATTTTTGATAAAATTTAAATAATTATTTTAATAGATAAATTTTTAATGTTTTAATTTAAAAAAAAAATAATGTAAAATTTTTAAAATAAAGTAATGATATTTTAAATAATTTTATCTTTTAAAAAAGTTAAAAAAACTCTATTACTAAAAGTTTAAATTTTTATATTTTTTTCGATAAAAATAAAGTAATTTTTTTTGAATTCTCAAAATTTCTTTTCTAGTATTAACCAAATAATATCAAAAAAAATTTAAAATAAATTTTTATCATTTAGAAAATTTTTTTACTGATAAAAATGTTAAACCAAATGACACGTACACTATTAGGAGAAAGTTCCTTTTTTCCTCAGCTCAATCTCCTTAGGCCCCTTCTTTTTGGGGTGTATGGGGTCACGAAAAGCGATTCTCCAGGGAGTGCTTTTGGATATCAAACCCAAGATTCTTAAAGTAGATCAACCATCTTGCCTCCTAAGAATGCTTAGGGTTAGAGAAGTTGGAGGTTTATCTAGGAACCATGTTTTGTAACAAATTAATTAGGATCACGAATATAATTTTGTTTTATTACGAAGATGAACCTAACCCAAAAATATTAGTCATACATCATATTATTGCTAACATATTAGTCATAGTTTTATTAAGAATAAATATTACTCGCATATTTTGATCTAAATTAAACAAATTTTATTTCCCGTTAAGGACAAAGAGATATATTCATATGTTAGGAGAAATCGAGATACCTATATCTCAAACATTGGGGGTAACATACATGAGAAACTGCCTGTAATTATATAAATTTAAAAATAATAATAATAATAATAATAATAATAAAACACCCATGAACTATTTTTGATACGAATAAATGACTAACGTAAATTTATTTAATAAAAATAAATAGGGTCTCATTTAATTAATGATTATAAAATTAACAAAAAAATATTTTTTTTCGATCAATTGGTTAATTACTTAAAATTTATAAAATTAAAGAAGATGAACTAATAACCCACCCAGTACGCTCTAAAATTTTAGTTCAACTCCTTCGGTATTAGGTAAAGGACACCTCTTTTTAACATTTATTACATCTCTTTCTCCATAAATATTTTAGTTTGAATTAAAATTGTTTTATTAATTCAGAAAACTCCATTTTCATTTTCTCAAACAAAAATTCAAGACTATTATTATTTCTATATAATTATTAAGAATATGATTCCATCTTTTATTGGTTGTCTGACTAATTTTGCCATTTACACGTCCATACCGAATAGATTCCTAAAAAAAAAAAAAATTAATTACGACAATGAAAGGCATTAATTAAAACCTCAATGCTATAAATTCTATTTTTGTTGGCCAACCGCAGCCAAAAATCAATATTCACCAATCAAATGTTTGCCCTTCTCTTGCTATTCTCATTTTTGGTCTCACTGGGATTGGGCCCTATCCATAATATTATCCAATCTACATAAATGCAGTTTACCCTTGCTAAAACAAAATATCATATCTTAATTAATTAGATAAATATAAATATATTATAAATATGCCTGTACTCACTTTTTCTTTTCGAGTGGTTTTAGGGTAACTTTCTCCTTAATAATAATCGTTGTAATTGTTCAATAATTTTTACAAATGGTATCAAATAAGTACACTTTCAATAAACTTTTGATCAATTATTAATAAAATGTAACCATAATATTTCATAAAAACATAATTTACACCAACTAATATTTTAAAAATATTGATGTTTGCCGGATATAAGAACAATAAACATTCTATTATAAAGATTATAAATACTTATTAAATTTTAATATATATAAATATGTTTACATTATCTAAAATTTTAATCTCGTGTTTTAATTTCCAAAATTTTTATTCTAATCATAAACAATCGAACACTAAAATTTTCTTCCCCTATATAATCAAAGAAGATAAGAAATTTTTTAAAAAAGATTAAATAAATAAAAAATAAAAAATAAAAATAAAAATAAAAATAAAAATAAAAATGAGCTTTTTCTACAAGCTTCATTGAGTTGTGTAGTTTATTTTCTAATAAATCACCTGACCACGTAAATACTAATAAAAAGAAAATAACAATAAAAAATGGAACACATCAATTTACCTTTCCTTCACCACCAAAGCTTTCTCCGAAACGACGGAATCAATCAAACGAAACGCGGAAGCCCAGAGAATGAGCAGTCCCGGTGAGCTGAAATCGTCGAGCTCCGAATTGGATTTGGATCGACCTAATATTGAAGACTATCTCCCTTCCGGATCCTCCATTCAGGAGCCCCACGGCAAGCTCCGATTGTTTGTATTCTATACGTATTCTTCTGATTCGTAGCCTTTTTTTTTTATTTTAATTCTTTCTTACTGAGTTGTTTGCTTGATTCGAATACGTAGGCGTGATTTGCTCGATATTTCGCCGACGTTAACTGAAGCTGCTGGTGCCATTGTGGATGTGAGTTTTTCTCTTTTCTTATAACTTTTGAATTAAGAGTTTCTGTTTGTTTCTCGAGACAATAGAAATTTCATCTTTTAGGATAATTTAAGGTGCTTTCAGTGAAAAAGCATGAGCAGAACAATACACTACCAAATAAATATACAAAATTCTTTTAGTGTTGTTAAGTTGTAAGCTTGAAATTTAATACTGTGATGGATTTGTAATGACTGAACAGGATTCGTTTACCCGGTGTTTCAAGTCCAATCCACCAGAACCTTGGAACTGGAATATATATTTGTTTCCTCTGTGGTGTTGCGGTGTGGTCATTCGTTACTTCGTTCTTTTCCCTATGAGGTTAGCTGTAAATTTATGCTTTTTGTGTTAGTGAGCCTCCTTATGCTTTTCTAGCTGGCTGATGGGAGTCGATTGAATTTGCAGGGTTATAGTACTGACGATAGGATGGATAATATTCCTCTCATCATTCATTCCGGTTCATTTTCTGCTGAAAGGACATGATAAATTGAGGACAAAGCTAGAGGTATGATTTTTTTACTTGTTTTTAATTGTTATGTACAGCTTACGGTGTAGTTTACCTTGCAAATGTTTCCTGTGCTTCCTTTCTCCAATCTATGCTACTAAATGAACTGGCTTTTATAAACAGTGTAGTTCTTCATTATATACTCTGAAAGTGAACTTGACTGTCTGTGGGTTGTTTCACTTGATCTTGTAATGGCTAACATGAGTCCTCATTTTTGTTTACTTTTTCAATCTTTATCACTATGGGTACACTTTTGGAAAGAAAAGCTTGTATTAGAAGATGAAATCTAGTCATGTAAAGAAATTCTTGGCTTTGGAAAGCCATTTACTTTGGAAAAACATGTATTTTGGTCAGATGTATGAGGGAATCCTAAAAATTTGCTTATGGTAATGGACACATGATAAGTGGGTGTAGGAGAATGTGTTTGTGTGATATTTAGGAGCAGCCATCATTATGTGTGTTGTAGCGAACGGAAATATTCACTATCAACCACTTATACTGAGACTCTGTCTTATAAAAAGTCCCACTGAATTCCTCTCCATCTAAGTGGATGTAAGGAAGAATATTTGTAGACACCCTGAGCACATGCTCTGGTGATTCTGTGGAAGTGGACTGTGAATTCCTCTCCATCTTATTCAGACTGGACTGATATAAAATATGTGGAAATGATAGAAGCATAGGCTAATGTTTTTTGGAATATACTATACATTGCTCGAGGATGGTTACATATTAATAATCATCTTCTTGATTTTTGCCTTTGCTACTTGATAACTTAATCCATTCCCATTGCTGATTGTCTATCTAGAGGTGTTTGGTGGAGTTAATTTGCAGCTTCTTTGTTGCTTCATGGACTGGAGTTGTGAAGTACCATGGGCCCAGGCCCAGCATCCGGCCTAAGCAGGTTAATCTGGCTATAACTTTGACTCTAAGTAACCTGGTATGAAACATAATGATGTCCATGAGGTTGGATTTTCATCTGACGTTCCCTTTGTTGGTTGAATAGGTTTTTGTGGCCAATCATACGTCCATGATCGACTTTATCATCTTAGAGCAGATGACTGCATTTGCTGTTATTATGCAGAAGCATCCTGGATGGGTTGGTAAGGCATTAAGCTCATTGCATTTATGGAAGTTAGAACTATAATGTACTTAACGAAATGAAAGCAATTAATCTTTGTTTAAATTTGATGTAGGACTATTGCAAAGCACTATATTAGAGAGTGTAGGATGTATTTGGTTCAATCGTACAGAGGCAAAGGATCGTGAAATAGTGGCAAAAAAGTAAGTGCAATAATGGGATAGCTCAATAGAAGAATACTACGATGACATTGAGCATATCATGGTAACTTGAGCTTGTATGGTTCAGGTTAAGGGATCATGTGCAGGGGGCTGACAATAATCCTCTTCTCATATTTCCTGAAGGGACTTGCGTAAATAATCACTACACGGTTATGTTCAAGAAGGTATCAGGAATTTATTGTTTTGGGCACCATTTTGAGTTTATCATTCCTGTTGTGTGTTCTTGATACTTACTATAATTTCTCTTGATGAAACTTAGGGTGCTTTTGAACTTGGCTGCACTGTTTGCCCAGTGGCGATCAAGTACAATAAAATTTTTGTCGATGCTTTTTGGAACAGTCGGAAGTAAGTAGTTAATTTATTTATTTAATATACATTTTTATTTTTCCCAAATAATACCTGTTGCTTTGTTAATGAATGGAAATGCCCAAAATCAACCATATGTCTTGGTGTACTTTTGATGTTTCCGGCTTGGAAATTCTCAGATTGATTGTCTTATTTGCAGGCAATCCTTCACAATGCATCTGCTACAACTTATGACATCTTGGGCTGTTGTTTGTGATGTGTGGTACTTAGAACCCCAAACTCTCAGGCCTGGAGAGACACCCATTGAGTTTGCAGAGAGGTAAATAATCTTCTTCTTGAGTTGCAATCTGTAAGTAATGGTAAAGAGCATCTACATCTCTTTACAAAGATGAAAATATGTGTCTTATACGAACTGCAAAACGAAAGCAAAATTCTTGAGTTGCATTTGTTTGATTCTATTTTAATCTTTTTTGCAGGGTCAGGGACATAATATCTGTCCGAGCAGGTCTTAAAAAGGTTCCTTGGGATGGATATCTGAAGTATTCTCGTCCCAGCCCAAAACATAGAGAGGGGAAGTAAGTCAAACACCGTTAATTTCCTTCATACCGCCCCAATCTGAAAATTACCTAAAATCACTTGGAACTTGTTTTTCTTCCTTGTCAACTCTATGTGACCATTTTATGGCTCTCACTTGTAGTAGCCCATAGTGATGGTTGAAATTGCTAGTAATATTCCATCTTAACCATGAAATAAATTGTTTCAAGACCAAACCCCATTTTTAAAGTTTTTTCTTGGTAAACTGGTTTCTGTTGCTGAGGTAACTAGACTCTTGATGTTCAATTTTCATTTTCCACTTGCAGGCAACAAAACTTTGCTGAATCAGTGCTTCGGCGCCTGGAGGAGAAGTGATATGTAATTTATCATTCTTCTTGTTTGTTGTATTTAACCAAAATACAGAAACATGGTTGTGCGCTTGATTTTCCTTTAGTTAAATGCAATCTTTGTTCTCAGGAAAACTAGGTCTCAACGGGACCTACTTCAATTTTGTTATTCAAGTCAACGTTAATTTCCGCTTAGAACATGGTAGAATTCTGCCTAACTTGTTACCCTTGGCGATGTTATTTATGACTTGACTTGTAAGGATGAAGTCAAATTCATGCTTGCCTTAGCATCAGCATGCCAATTGAAATCCTGGTCATAGCGGATACCTGGGTTTTCGTAATTTGTTGTTGGAACCGAAATTATAACAGGGGGATTGAAATGCCTTTTGGAGATTTTGAGCAGAGGATATGATTATTTGATAGCAAAACTGAGGTGATATAGGGTTAGTTTAAAGTTTAAAGCTGTGGTTTTTCTGATGTGGTTTCCAAGTCACAATGCGATGGCTGGTTAGGCCCGTTGACACCTTTCTTTTTCAGTT
The DNA here is from genome assembly GCA_022749755.1 of Azadirachta indica. Taxonomy (NCBI): domain Eukaryota; kingdom Viridiplantae; phylum Streptophyta; class Magnoliopsida; order Sapindales; family Meliaceae; genus Azadirachta; species Azadirachta indica. Next base: position 17,631,909 of record CM040444.1, read on the forward strand.
TACTGGGTCCATAGTAAGACTTGTCAAAGTTGAATTATTAATGTGATTTTAATTTTTTGTGGATAAACCATAGAAAGGGGCATCTTCTCCAGCGGTGAAACCATTGACTGACTAAACTGAAGACGACTGAGCTGCTTGTAAAGGCAAAACTTTTCCTAACGGAAAAGTAAATGGAGAACAGCCTTTCGTTCGTTGCGTTCACATGTCACATGATTTGATTTCGCAGCCTCAAATTATTTAATCAAGAATTCTCAATAAGCAATATGAGATGTAATACCACTCTGATAAATGGAATATTGATCATCTTTGGCGCATTAGTGCATAAAAAAATGATGTTCTGATTGACAATTGTTCCCATGTGGGTTTCAGTACTATTACATTAAAGCCTTTTAATCTCTCAGTCTACAATATTTTCATTTACCTTTTTTTTTTTCTGTTAATTATAATTTTTATCATTTGCTTGTCATTTGTAGGCTGATGTTCACAAAATATGAATTCAAGTCTTCAAAGTTTGGCTGAAATTGTAAGAAGATTTTTTCTCTTTTTAATTTATTATTACGCAATCATATTTTAACCTTTCAGAGAATGCTCCTTCCAACAAATGGATGAGTCTCGACTGTCTGATTAACATCGAATATGTGAAGGCAATACAGGAAATAATTCCAAAGTGGGGTAATGACAATACGAATCCTGCATTCTTCATATTTCATAAATAAAAGAATAGTGTTTTTATTTATAATTAAATAAGTTCCTAATAAATTAATAATCCGCCATGAAATAATCAAATAACCCCTATAACATAATTATAAATTTTGGCTATAAGCTAAGGTGCGTACAATTGATCATACTGAACTTTTATGTTACGGGGCTCAACTTTGGTTTTGTTCCAATATTTAACGTTTTTAGGAATTTTAACTTATTGTTAAAATAAAAAAAATTAAAAATTATAAGAAAAAAATTTAAAAAATACAACCAAAAAATTTTGAAAAAAAATATATAATATATACTCTAACATAACCCAATACGTAATTTAACCTTTAAAGAATTTTTTTCCAATTATTTCAACAACATTAATTAAAAATACATATTTGATATAAATAATAGAGAGTTAATATCTTATTATTTTTTATTTTTTTAATATTTTATTACTTTTTAAATTTTTAATTTTTTATTTTTTAATTTAATTAATTTATAAAATAATAAATTAAAATTATTTAAAATATGAAAGAGTAAAATCAGAATTTAAGAGAGTAATGAAATATTAAAAAAATATAAGGCGGTGACAAAACTTTAACTTAAAAAGGAAAAAAGGAAAATGACTGTATTTTCTGTAAATAAATAAATAAACTGTATAGTTTATTTATTAAAAATATATAAAATCAGGGGCTTAGATGTTATTATTCAAGCAAAAGGAAAAATCCAGACTAGGACCACCGTGTTCAAAGTTCAAAGACTTCTCAACCCAGTCCCATTTTTCCACATATTCACATATCAATAAATTTCCCTTCATCTTCTTCCTCCGCTTTCACCTTCTTTCTTTCTCCAATAAAATCATGGGCAATTTCGGCAAGCTGCCGCTTTTTCTCTTCACACTCTCCGCACTCTCCGCACTCTCCGCCATTTCGACCGCACAAGACTTCAAGTGCAAGTCTCCGGCAACATGCCAAGCTCTTGTCAGTTACGCTCCTGTGAACAGAAGTTCCATTTCTGACATTCAATCTCTCTTCAACGTCAAAAACCTCCGCAACATCCTCGGCGCCAACGATTTGCCTCTCGACACCCCTCGCAACTTCACCGTCGAAGCTACGCACGTCGTCAGAGTCCCCATCCCTTGTCTCTGTACCAACAATACAGGTGATTTTTCTCTTTCTTTCTTCTTCCTCGGGGTGAAAAAATTGTTTAACTCTTTTACATAAATATTTTTTTATCATTTCATTTTTCGGACAGCTCTCAACGGACAAGACGGCTCTGATTCGTGCTGTCTTGTTCACGTGTCATGGGGTCCCTTGTTTCTGTTTACATGATACGTCATTGTATTTTAATAAAAATTCCATTTTTTTTGGTAGGTGTGTCGAACAACATGCCAAGGTACATTGTGAAGAAAGATGACACATTAGATTTTATAGCAAGAACAGTATTCGGGGGATTGCTGAAGTACCCTAAAATTCAGAAAGCTAATCATATTGTCAATGCAAACTTGATTCAAATTGACCAAAATCTGACGATTCCTTTGCCCTGTAGCTGTGACGATGTTGATAATCAGAAGGTTGTGCACTATGCACATATCGTGGAAGAGGAGAGTTCGTTTGAGTTGATTGCTAAGCAGTTTGGAACTGATGCACGGATTTTGATGGATCTTAATGGTATTAATGATAGTATGCTTATTGCTGGGGAACCCATTGATGTTCCTCTTAAAGGTATCATTTTTCTGTCATTCTTAGTTTCTGGGTTCTTTGTTTTTGTTAATGTCAACTGCTTTTAACAAAAGAAAAGCAATGACAACTAAAAATGGTTATATTTGGGAACATAAATGATCATGGCAGCACCGGATAACATTTAGTACAGCGCCTAGTCCCCCACATAATTGCTTTTCTTCAACTGTGCTTCCGACTGCTTTAATGGTATAGTAGGCCGTTTCTTAGTAGTTACAACCACTAGCTTGTTAAATTTGATATCGTTTAATAGAATAAGGATCAATAAGTTATAGTGCTATGGTCTACATTTTCAGCTGCTTGCGATAAATGCATCATAACTGTGCCTTCTATTGTTGACTCGGTTATTGGTCAATCATCCAATTGGCTTGACTCAGGGAAATGCACAGAAGGATTGTCGATGTTAGCCAGTGGCATGCTCGTTTTCTTGCATAATATTGGGGATTGTGATGATGAGAAACCTGCATCTCCATTTCTTGTAATGATTGATTATTTTCTATGCGTCTGGATCGCTCTCTTGAGTTGCCCGACTTAAATTCCGAGCCTATTGTAGAAGATGACTCTTAAGACCTAAATCATTTTGGTCAGCATAACATGACATAAGTGATCAATACGTTCAATCCTCGGCCTGCAAATTAAACAGAATGTGGATCTAATATCCCTAGCTTAAGTGATCTAATGACATTTTAATGCTTATATGCAGCTTGCAATTCATCGATAAGAAGTGACTCATTAGACAAGTCTTTACTAGTTGTTAATGGCACTTATGCTGTTACTGCTGATAGCTGTGTGAAATGCCGTTGTGATTCTTCAAACAACATGACGTAAGTGTTTTACACGATAACTACTTACTGAAATTTTCTCTTTCCTATGGATGATTTCTCAAAGATATCTTCTTGTCTTGTGTAAACTTTTTATGCATGGTCAGATTACAATGTGAGCCATCTCAAATTCCACGACCGCAGAAATCCAAGTGGGATACATGCCCAGCTATGCAGTGTGAGTCAGAGTCTTTATCACTTAGCAAAACCACTTCTGATGGTTGCAGTCAGTGCGCCTATGCTGGTTATAACAAGACCAGCATCCTCACGATCCTCAACACTCTGTCGACCTGTTCAAGTAAGTCATCCATTGTTTTGGCTATATTCGTTCTATTATGCAAGTTCAGTACGAACAACAGCATTTAAACCCCAAATGCCCTCCAAATTTAAGTTCAGCATAAAATCCACGGAAAGGTTCTTCCTATATCTATAATATTATTCCATCTCTAGTTTTCCTTTAACCTTGTGTAATGTAAATTTCTTGATTACTGAAAGTTCTTATCAGTGACAGAAAACTCATTTCTTTTTTCCAATTTTGTTGAACAGCTCCCTCTAATAACGCGTTCAAGATGGGTTCAAATTGGAGCTTCCTTTTAATCTTCATTTTCATCTCATTCCTTAACATGTAGTTACTCGTTACAGGTTACACTCATTTTTTTTTTTTTTTTTGGGGTCATACCGAGAGTGGAAGTGGATGAGTGTAATGTAGAGTATCTTTTCCCATATGTGCTAGTATTGTATCATGCTCAATGTAAGTGCTGTAAATGAAACTCTTTCAACTTGAAGAGTTGTATTTTTCTGAGGTTCTGTGGCGGGTTATATATATAGCGTATTTTGTATTCCATTTGATTTGAGGAAACGTTTTCTTTATTTTTGTTTTCCAATAAATTATATGTAATGTATCAATAATTAAAGACATATTGTTTCCGATGGAATGAGAAACATTTTCATCTCTTGGTAACAAAGTGTTTTCACTTGCTTCCATGACTCTGCAAGAAAGATAACGCGTTATTAGTGGGTTTAAGTCGGAATATAATAAAACTTCTAAAATAAAATTACAGTATCTTAAATAAATAAAAAAGTTCAAAATAGATTCTCCCAAAGCTTTTCTAAGCTTTCATTAAGAAAATTTTAAACTTCCCTCCATAAATTAGATTAGAAAGCAACTCCTACAAACTGTTTTCATTTACAACCTTGCCCCATCAGGAATTAAAAAAAGGAAAAATGAAACAAAAAAATCGCCAAATGGAAATCCTAGGGGTGTATTTAGTATGATTCTAGACCAGATCAAAGGCTCTGGGCCCAATAATAATGGGTGAATTTAGTAACACTGAAAATCAAACTAGCCCACTAAGCTGTCGCTAACCCAAAAACATATTATGACATGCCAGCAGAAAGGTTCCAAAAACACAAACCAACTTCGCACTTGAGTTTCAGTTTCAGTTTTGTGTCCCATTTCGTAAGTCCTGTTGATGTGGTAGAGAATAACTCTTTATTTCAGTTTTGTTTTTCATATTTCTTGGCATCCAAGAAAAAGGTAAATTCTATATCTCTCTGACTCTCTGTTATTTGTTTTTATCCCGTTACTTTTTCGTCTTTTATTTTATTTTATTCTCCAACGTTTTTTTTACCTTATCTAGTGGTAGTAGCCAATTTCGGATTTTCAATTTCTTCTCTGGGTCGTTCTCATTTCTAATTTTTCACGAGAACCAATATAGAAACTCTTGAATTTTTTTGGTGAAAATATTATTTTGAGCCATATTTTTGGCTCATATTATTCTTACTGAAATTCTGTTTCTGGGTTCTGTGTCTCTGTTCTTCCATAGTTGAGGTTTGAGACGATCCTTCTAGTTTTTGCTTTGTTTTCGTTTCTGTTTCCCTTCTATTCCGGTTTCTCAACCTACTGCAAAACCAAAGTTTGCTTTTTTGTCCATTTCTGTTTGTCTGTAAATTATTTTTTAATTGAATACGTTGTTATCTCTTTGGTTCCATTTTTTTCTGGGAATGAACTAAAAGAGTTTTCTTTTTATTTTTATATTCGCATATTTGACAGTTAACAGTATCAATCCATTTGACAAAAATATACATATTTTTCTCAATTTAGAAAATACCAAGGCATTAATTCAGTGTATAATTAAGATGATTATGAACATTTATGCTTCAGTTTGGAATTTTGAATTCTGATACCTTGCTTTTGCATGGTCTTTTTCAGAGGCACGGTACTGGTATAGACAATGACGATTACACAACTTAATAGTGGTAGATTTTCTACTGGACTGAGAAGTAGAAGTAGACTACAAAACACAGTTGCGAAAACAAAAACATCGCGTTTATGTTTGCAACACATTGGAAATGGTGATTCTTGTGCAGCATTTGATGTGAATTGTCACCTATCTGTGGAACATAGAAATTGTGTCTCTCCCTTGGTGATTCATGGTAGAAAACCCAATCTTCTGGTGGTTTATGATCAGTTGAATTCTGATTGTGGTGTCGGTTCTGCTGACATGGAGGAGAGACTGGTTTCAGTAGAAGAAAGCGTTTTGAGCGGTTTGAATGAGGATCACGAGTAAGAGCCGAATTCATCATTTGGTTGTTTACTTGGAAATTATTTGTATTATTGTATTGCATTTGTATCTTGTTTGTTTGTATTTTTGTTGCTTGTTTTGAAGTCTGTCTATTTGTATTGATAACATTAGGGTTGGTTTTTAAATATTTCTCCATTTGAATTGATTTATGATAGCATTTGCAGTGAGATGAGAGGGATAACTGTCAGTGAATCACATACTCTAGCTGCCAAAAGTGAGTTTGTGAGTGAAGGACGGATGGCAGATGTCAAACATGAGCTTGTAATGCTTACTTTGCCTGCAATTGCTGGACAAGCCATTGATCCCTTAGCACTGCTAATGGAGACAGCTTATATTGGTAGATTAGGTAGGTTTGATTTTTATTCAAATCATGCTGTTGATTTATTTATAAATAATTTGTAAGTGTAAGGTAAGGGACTACTGGCTATTGAAAAGGCAAAAAGATGGTGTTGATAAAGTTTACTTTTTATTCTTTTCAACTCTATATGGTGGCATCATCACTCTTTTGGTAAATGTTCGGTTTTGTTCCGGATTATGGTCTATGTTCATGTGTGGTTTATAATTTTCTTTTATAATCTTCTAGAACTGAAGCTGGTTGGATTTTCTATATTTGTATTTAGTAGTTGATCCATTTATGCAATTAACACTTTGATATCAAGATTTGCTTTATTTGCATCCATTGGGAAAAAAAAAAGAAAAAAATTTTGATAACCTTGTTTGCATTTGATCTTTTCACATTTCTTTTAGATGTGCTTTTTGTGCTGTTTTCTCTCTAAGCGGAACTTCATTTAGGCTCTTTAATTTTGAGATTGTTTCCAAATGAAGATTTAATTTGTTTTGATGCTTCTGTAGGTTCAGTGGAGTTGGCATCAGCAGGTGTTTCTATATCAATTTTTAACATTGTATCCAAGTTATTTAATATTCCTCTGCTCAGTGTTGCTACTTCTTTTGTTGCTGAAGATATTGCAAAGAATGCATCTAAGGATTTAGCTTCAGGTGAATATAAACTCACATTTGATGAATTTTGCTGAACATGCATTGGATTTTAGGTTCATGCTACTAGTTGAAATCTAAAAGATTCAACAGTTTCACATTCACTCTATCTAACTTTGGTTGATTGTGATGCTGGTTTAGAAGGAGGTAGTAATGGTAAACCTTCAAATGGGGTAATTGAAAGAAAGCAACTATCCTCAGTATCTACTGCTTTACTATTAGCAGTTGGCATTGGCATCTTTGAGGCTGTAGCATTATCATTGGCTTCTGGACTTTTCCTAAACTTGATGGGCGTTCCATCAGTAAGTTTTATATTTGTAAATTCATGTAGCATATTTGCTATTCTTATGCTTCTCTCTCCATTTCCAATTGTGCTAGTACACATGCTGACTAATTTACAACTAAATTTATGCTTGGAAGTTTTTATCTGCTGATTTTCACTTTACTTACTAATCTCATGGTCTATCCTCCTTGAATTCATTTTGTAACAGGCATCAGAGATGCATGCTCCTTCACAGAGGTTTCTTGTACTAAGAGCCCTTGGTGCTCCAGCTTTTGTAGTTTCTCTGGCTCTTCAGGGCATTTTTCGTGGTTTTAAGGATACAAAGACTCCTGTTTATTGTCTAGGCAAGTACTTAGAATTCCTTGCTGGCTTGAGTTTTACTCACTAAATTTTCAAATATAGGTATCTCATATTAGCTACTGAAGCACACAAGTATTCCTGCCTCTAAAAACTATATACCATCTTTTTCGTTTAATATATTTCAAGGCTTTAGATGATTTGTTCTCCATGTGGTGAAAAATTCTCTATCAGGAATGGGAAAGCTCTGTATGTGTCCCTCTATGTGAGCATGTAAGCTGTTGATTCCTATTTTCCTAATGTGTGGATCACTTTTTGATGTGATCACATTTATAAACCTTGTTAACCTTCATGTTGTAGGATGTAGGGAATAATTTTACCTAGATAAGATTGACTGATTTGTTTTTCCTTTGTACTCTATTAATTCTTTTCTATCTTTTATGTCTCTAACTGCTATGATTAAAACTTTAATCAGATCAAGTTCCACATTTGCTGTTTTTTTCTTCTGACTGATGGTAGCTGTTCTTTATGCAGGTATCGGTAATTTATTAGCTGTATTTTTGTTTCCTTTACTTATATATTATGCTCAACTGGGTGTAACTGGAGCGGCAATCTCAACTGTTGTGTCTCAGTATGTGCCATATCCATTGGTTTTCCTCTTCCTTTGTTTATTTTCTTTACTAAGTTAATAATAATGATAAAAATAACATGTGTTAGGTACATTGTTGCTGTTGTAATGATCTGGTGTTTGAATAAGAGAGTTGTATTATTGCCTCCGAAGATGGGAGAACTGCAATTTGGTGATTATATAAAATCTGGTATCTTTCCTTTAGCCTTTTCTTTAAAATTTCTCTTCTTCTCTTTTACTTTTTCAATCAATTGCCAGCAGTTTTAAGATACAAATATACTATGCTTATGTGACAGCTGTTGATCTGCATCTCTTACAAGTTACAATAATGGGCTTCTGCAGGTGGCTTTCTTCTGGGAAGAACACTTTCGGTTCTGATAACAATGACGCTGGGGACGTCGATGGCTGCTCGTCAAGGTTCAGATGCTATGGCTGCACACCAGATATGCATGCAAGTCTGGTTGGCTGTATCTCTTCTTACTGATGCTCTAGCTTCTTCTGGTCAGGTACATCATTTTATTAGTATGAGTCTCTGTAAAGTTTATTAAAATTATTTATTTTTGTGTTTGTCCTTTATCATGACAATGTTTCATGGCGAACGTTGTAGATTGTTTGTAAATTTGAATTAATAGGAAAGCTGAGAAATAATTGTTTTAGTTGAACATTATATCTGTTTAATTTTATGAAACTGTTATATGTAGGCCCTGATTGCAAGTTACTTATCTAAAGGGGACTTCAAGACTGTTAGAGATATTACCAACTTTGTGTTAAAGGTAAGCTTTTCCTGGTTGCCTCCTTTCTTTTTCTCTTTGTGTAGCTCTGAAGCTCTTCTTAGAAGTTTAGTTTTTGTCCTCTGGAGTTGTCAGTTTATTATGCTGAATATGCAGTCTTAAGATTTTACTTTGCACATTTTCTTTTTCAGATAGGAGTACTCACAGGTATTTCCTTGGCTGTAATTTTGGGGTTGTCTTTTAGTTCTTTGGCCCCCTTGTTCACCAAAGACCCCAAAGTGTTAGGAATTGTTGGAACTGGAGTATTGGTACGCTTGCAAATCTATTCTAGGCTATTTTCATCTTCCTTTTCTCTCTTTTGTGCTTTTGGTAATGTGGATTCCAATACATATTCTTTTGGTTTAATGATTTCATTTCAACTTGTTGCAGTTTGTTAGTGCAAGTCAACCTATTAATGCACTAGCTTTTATTTTTGATGGCCTTCATTATGGTGTCTCAGACTTTCCATATGCTGCTTGCTCTATGGTAACCACAATCTTCATAAACTCATAGCTGCTGATATATGTCCACATTTGTTTTTTAAAACTATTCTATGTCCTTGTTTGACAACTACATTATTATACGCAGATGTTAGTGGGAGCAATGTCATCAGCATTTTTGCTATATGCTCCTCGAGTTATGGGTCTACCTGGGGTTTGGTCAGGCTTGACACTCTTTATGGGCTTACGCATGATGGCAGGATTTTTCAGGTAATGCACACTAAAATGGCAAATATTGGCATATTTTTCTTTGTTTTTTAACTTTAATTTTTCCTGATTATTCCTTTACATGTTCAGGTTACTATCAAAATCTGGTCCATGGTGGTTCCTCCACTCGGACTTACCAGGAGCCGAGGTTGGTGGATATTGTTGATTCTGTTTGTATTTTTTCTATTCTTCTGATTTTTGTTTTATGTTTCCATGCAACTTTACTAAGGAATTCAGCTTATCATATCTGAAAACAATCTTCTCTTTCCCATTGGTTATCTGTTTGTTTATCTGTTCATTTTCTGCTCTTGATTTAGGGTGAAGGAATCTTCTTATTTATTTGCTTTTCTGGTTTTAATAGTTTTGGTCTAGAACTACTCTACTTGTTTCTTTTGCAGCTGGCAGGTTGATGGCACAACAATCTGGATTCTCTGATCGATGTTGCGGTCATGCAACATAATTCATTGCTCTGGATGATATATTTTTGGTAGCTGATTATATTAGTTTCCAATATTCAATTCATTGTAGCTCATAGATACTTATATCAGTGATTTATTGTTAAGGGAACTAATTTTTTCAAATATATGTTGATTTCAACTATTTCTGTTATTAAGCTTTTTATATTTTCCTTTTCCAACTTTAAACTATATACTGGCAATCGTTCTATCATAAAATAATAAATAGTAGTAAATTTTATTACTTTAGCAGAACTGTTAATTAATCCTTGAAAATTATGCAATAGAAGATGATTACAACAACGACCAGTTGTTTTTTCAAGATGGAACATAATCCATTGGTCCGTAAGGCTCAAACAGTTCGGCAAATATTTCTTTTTTTCTCTTTGGGTTCATTCCCATGTCCTTGCATAATTGATCACTGTACCAAATGTGAAGAATAGATAAGCATGATCTTCTGCAGTATTTGCCTGAGTATCTCTTCATGTATTCATCCCAATTCTCCATATCTTTCTCCATCTCTTTTATGGCAGGTGGCTTGAATGTTCCAGCAAGAAACTCTGCTAGCCACCGGCATCTCATCTCTGAGGTAAACAAGTTTGAAAGACCTTCTGAATATCCAATTACTGCTAGTTGAGGAATTTGTGGATGAATTATTTCCCTGAATCCAAATATAAAATTAATGTTGTAATTTATTAGAAACCCATAAGAGATGATAGAATGAAAGCTTGAAATCTACGTATCTTATTCTTTGATGAAATGGTTCTAACCTGTAGAGTTGAAATGTTTGATTAGGGGAGCCTGCTATACAGTTTTGAAAGGTTTTGGAGACAAAAATGTCTTTCAGCTTTTTGTCACCGCGGAACCCTGTTGCCAGTATGACCAAATCTGTTTCCAGAGGTGCAGCATCCTCGCCTCTAATCAAAATTCCTTCTTCACAAAAGCTGAAGCTCTGTGATTTCTTCAAAATGATGCTGCCCTCTTCAACTTTGTCATAGAATTTTTCTGGCGCTGTAGCAGTCAAACATGAACTGATTTCATGCATGAAACTATGTTTTGGTACCATTCCATACCTTGCTAATCGATGCTTCGTCTTAATATAGCTTTCGACAAATTTTGAGAATATCAATCTCTATTGTTGTTACATTGAAAATTAGTTAGTATACCAGGTTCCTTGAAACGAAAGAAATAATTTGAAATGGTGCTGGAAGGAATTAAAAAAAAGAAAAAAATGAAGAATTACTACCAGTGGCAAAAGCATTGTAGCCAAGAGACTCAGTAGGATTCCTTCTCCAGGCTTATGAAGCAAAAGCTCTGAGAACCTGTTAAGGTAAAGATATGCTAAAGGAATTCCCCAGGGAAGGTAATCAGGGAGATTCCAGTGTTCTGTCTTGTATAAAACTGTACATGGTTTTTTCACCCCTGTAAATAAATTGGAGAGAATGTAGTAAAAAGCAATATTTCTGTAGAGGAGGATTATGATTTTCTCATGTAAATCTCTGTCGAGTGTTTTTTCATACCATTGACTGCTGAGCATTCCATTGCAATATCCGTAGCAGATTTCTGGAACCCAACAACAGCAACTCGTTTTCCCTTCACAAAGTTGGCAGCACTTTGATAATCCATGGCAGCATAGTCCATGGAATGAATCACTTTTCCACGAAATGCTTCTGGACCATGATTTGTAGGAAATTCTGGGATATTTGGAACATCACTAAATCTCCCCAAACAGAGAATTACAAAGTCCACTGTGTAAACCTGGGTTGAATAGTTTTTCAAATCTTTTACCAAAACGTTCCACTTCCCGTGAGACCCAAAGGGCATGCCATTCCCGTTCCATAGCTTCCAAGACTGCATTTCTTCATCGGAGAAGCCTTGGAACTCAATGCCAACAACTTTGGCATTGAATTTGATGTGCTTAACCAAGTCGAAATGGTACGCATAAGACTGAACATAATCCAAAACTTGATCATGGGTTGGAAATTCCCGAGTAACAGAAGATGGCCATGGAAAATCTGAGAACTGATACGATGATCTTGGAGTTTGTAGCTTTGTGGTGGATAAAGTTTTTGTCCATACACCTCCTGTACTGCTTTGTGTCTCGAAAACTATTGGATTAAAACCTTTTGACAAGGTGTACTTACAGGCTAGAAGGCCACTGATACCAGCGCCAATAATGGCTATTTGTTTCTTCTCCATTTGCTGTTCTGTGTCTGTTTCTGATTCTGAAATCCGTTTATCTGTTGCATGGCAGCATAGGAAACAGATATTTGAAGAATTAATGTTAGCGATATTTTTCAAGATATTTTTGTTCAATTAGACTCCGTGTGTGGACGACAAGTCGAACATCAGTGGGCGATTTGTCGTAGATTTATATTATGAGTGAGCGACGTATCAACCATGTGTAGGTGAATGACCTTTTATTTGTACGATCTCTCTAACGGCTTGCTATTTTGTCATTCTCCAACTACAAGTATTTTGTGTTAAAAAAAATTTAGGTGGTGAAAGAGATTCGTATAAATTGTTCTTTAAATATTATATAAATGTATACCCAAAAAAATTATATAGGTATCAAATCTCTTAAAATATTATTTTAAGAAATTTGACTACTTGAACCAAGCAACGCGTATTTAGAATCATAACAATCAAGCATTCAACATTTTGTATATTAGCGGTGCTCAATCAAATGTTGCTGCATCACAATATCAAATGATGGAAGCACAATTATTTTCAATTGAAACTGAAACAGAAGAACCCCGTCACACACAAGAGAAGGAAAAACAACAACAAAAAAAAAAAAAAAAAAAAAAAAATAGGAAACCCAAATTGAAAGTACTGCATTTGGTTAATTATTTTTAAAAGTTGGAGCATAATCCAATGGTCCATAAGGCTCAAATAATTCAGCAAACCATCCTTTCTTTCTCTTTGGATTCCATCCCATGTCCTTGCAAAGCTGATCATTGTACCAAATATGCAGAGCACCAATGCATGATCTCCGGAAGTACTTCCTGGAGTACCGTTTCATGTATTCATCCCAACGTTTCATGTCCTTTTCCATCTCTTTTATGCTAGGTAGTTTGAATGTTCCATCGAGAAGCTCAGCTAGCCACCTGCATCTCATCTCTGATGTGTACAAGTTCGAGATACTTTCCGAGAATCCTATTACTGCTAACTGAGGAATTCGCGGATGAACCATTTCCCTGATCAATATTTATACAATGTTTTATTGTTATAATTTATATATTTTTATATGTGTTTATTGACCAAAAATTTTGGCTAAGATATGCTAATTACCTGTACAGTGGAATTGTTTCTTTTGGGGATCCTGCTATGTAGTCTTGAAAAGTTTGGGACACAAATATGTCTTTGAGCTTCTTGTCACCTCTAAAACCTGTTGCTAATATGACCAAGTCTGTTTTCAGTGGTTTAATTTCATTATTAACCAAAATTCCTTCTTCACAGAACCTGAAACTTTGAGATTTCTTCAAAATGATGCTGCCTTCTTCAACTTTATCGTAGAATTTTTCCGGCACTGTTGAGATCAAACATGAACTGATTTCTTGCAGGAAACTATGTTTTGGTACCATTCCGTACTTTGCCAAACGATGCTTCTTTTTTATGTCAGTTTCAACAAATTTTGAAGATGCCCATCTCTGTTAATTTGGATAAAAATGAAGTTAGTTCTTTTTCTTTTTTTTTTTTCTCCCCAAAATAAAAAGAAATAACTTGAACAAAATATGCTACCAGTGGTGCCAGAATTGTTGCTAGTAGACTTAGTAAAACCCCTTCTCCAGGTTTATGAACCATTAGTTCTGAGAACCTATTGAGGTACAAATATGCCAAAGGAAATCCCCATGGAAGGTAATCGGGAACATTCCAATGTTCTGTTTTGTATAAAACTGTACAGGGATTTTCCACTCCTGCAACCCAACAAAAAATGTTTAAAAGAGAAGATGTATACAATAATTTGAAGCAAATAGGTAGATGATTAAGGTACAGGCTTTTAAGTTCTCTTACCATTTGCTGCAGTGCATTCCATTGCAATATCTAATCCAGATTTCTGCAGCCCAACAACAGTTACTCGTTTTCCTCTGACAAAGTTGGCGGCAGTTTCATAATCCATAGCGGCGTAGTCCATGGAGTGTATTACCTTGCCATGAAATGCTTCTGGACCGTGCTTCGGAGGAAACTCCGGGATGTTTGGAACATCGCTGAATCTCCCCACGCAGAGAATCACGAAGTCCACTTGGTAAACCTGCATGTATATGTTTTACGAAAAAAAAAGAAAAAGGGTTTTATATGCTGTCATTGTTTATATAATTCTAAATACCATGGAAATTACACATAATACCTCAGTAGAACGGTTCTCTGTATCCTCTACCACAACCTTCCATTTCCCATGAGAACTAAAAGGCAGACCACTGCCATTCCATGAGCTCCAGGACTTCATCTCATCGTCAGAAGGGCCTTCAAATTCAATACCAACAACCTTGGAGTTGAATTTAATGTGTTTAAGCAAGTCGAAATGACTTGCATAAGAATGAATGTAATCCAAAACCTGGTGTTGATCAGGAAAATCTGTAGTTAAAGAAGATGGCCACGGAAAATCTGAGAACTGGTAGAAGGGTTTTGGTGTTTGAAGCTTTGTAGTCTCTATAGTTTTCATCCATACTCCTCCAACCCTACTTCGAGCTTCGAAAACAATGGGATCAAAACCTTTTTCCAATGTGTATTTACAGGCAATGAGGCCACTAACACCAGCTCCAACAATGGCTATTTGTTTCTTCTCCATTAGAACTTAGTATCAGCTATCAATTTCTTATGCTTCTCCCTCTTCAGATACCTGTATATTTATATATTAATTCGAGACAGAGAGAGACTACAATTGACGAATAAAATATCAAACATTGACGACACTTATGATTAAAATATTTGATCAGATTTCAGAAATTATAATTGCCAGGTTAGCATAGACTGTTTTAGAACTTAAACTAAAGTTTTATCATTTGATTAAGCCTCTCAGGTGTTTCTAAACAAATTATAAAAATATTTAACCTCATGTGCGTTCACATGTATGAAAATTTGGGCACAATTTCCCAGGTCATTTCCCCCACATGTAAGTAGCTTGTAGCTGAGTAGATTCTGAGACTTGTTTATTACATTGATTCAAGAATCCTACCTATTTCTTTTAATAATTCAAATCCTGCAGCAATTTCAAACACTACATGTGATAGATTTCTGAATTATAACATTTTCTTCTTGGCAAAATGAGATGAGCACTTACAGTTACATACCCACAACAACAACAAAAGCAGCAGCAGCAGGAGGAGGAAAAATGGTGGAAACCTAAAAGAAAAAATAAAATAAAAGAAAAAGGCCTTTACCCCTGCTCAAAGTTTGTTTGTAACTTTTAGCTCTCTTTTTCCTCTGGCTGTTCAGCAGAAGGAAGTGATGACCTACTCAGCTGAGCTGAGCTGAGCTGAGCTAAAATGGATGAAAATAGGCAGCTGCCCAATGTTGAATATAGACTTCATATTTTATTGCTTTATGGCTTTCTTCTACTCTAATTCTATCATATTATTTTGTCATTATCTTATGCAAATGTTCCCAAATATATATATTGGAAATAAGTGCGTCATGCATTGACAATGTTAATAAAATATGATATCGGCAATTAATTTGATCTGATTTTTAATTATTAGGACACTTCTCCACGTCTAGTTGTCGAAATGATAACACCCTCTTCAGTCAGTCATTCACAAATAATAATTTCTAATTTTTTATGATATTTTATCGGGATGCTGAATTTCTTCATTGCAGCAAATGTTACGTGATCACAATTGGAGTACTGCATCAATTTCATTGAATAATTTGGATGATTGATATAATAATAACAATAAGATCGTTGTTGTTAATTAATTGTTTCAAAGTCAAGAGTGCTTTTGTTGCGTTGCTAGAAATTAGAATCTCAGTACATAATCAATATGCTTCCAAAAGTGATTTGGACCCACGGTAACAACATTCATTACTACTTTTAGTAACAAGCGCATACAATTGAATTTACGAAAGAATAAACAAATTGGGTAGAAGACGCTACAGCTATCATCTTCATCTTCATCTTCATCTTCATCTTCATCTTCATCTTCATTTTCGGTCTTCAACGACAAAAACTACACGATTTATTCAATTTTAACATTTTCCCATCTAACGTTACTTTCGTACATTCAAAAATAATTAATTATATTTTTATCTATCTTCTTAAAAGTGATGATGCAGATGCGTCCTTTATATAAATATTAGGTAGAAACTAAACAAACCCAAAATTCCCTTTTAAAAATAAAATTTACAACCTATAATTTCTTTTAAGAAAACATTGCAACCCATGATTCCCTTAAAAAATATTGCAAACCAAAATTTCCTTTTAAAAATATTGCAAACTTAGATTGTCCTAAAAATATAATAATTGCAATCCAGGAAAAGAAAAAAATAATTAAAAAAATGTAGCCTAGAACACAACTTCTAGCTGTAAGAAAAAGTTAGATCTGCAATTATAGGGTGAGAATTGAGAGTGCGAGAATAGAGAAAGGAAATGGAAGAGACAGAGGAAAAAATGAACAAAAAATAATAATTTCTTTATAGTAAATAGGGATGGCAACGAATACGATATAAATATCTTAATATTTATATCCGTGGTAGATATTACATTTAATATCTATATTTTATAAAATGAATATTTATTAATATTTATATTTTAATGAATATCTTACAAATATATTCATATTCTAATAAAAAATAGTAAATTTTAAAAAAAAAAAATTATATTCATAATTTGATTTTTAATATTTTATAAATTAATATACTATGTTAATAAATTATAATAAAATTTAATATCATATTAACATCATAAAAATATATATAATATTAATAATATAAAATTTAAATTCAACAATAATAACAATTCATAAAATTTATAAAAAAAACTTTAACCAATAATCTATATCAACAATCATTATTGCTATCAAAGTTTAATCAAATTTCATCTTCACTCAAATATTTGTAGAGCCCATCCAACATGATTCTTACAATACACAAATAAAAAATTTATATTCAACTAGTCAACATCATTAAAAGTGAGTTGTTCATAAGATCTTATTATCATCAAATTTATGTCTATTTTTTACCTACAAATTAACAATTTAGTTGATCAATTTCTAAGTTTATAGTTTAGCAATAATAAAAATCAAAATTATCAAGAAAAATTTTTATAAGAAAATCAGTATAATGTTAATGTGATAATAAGTTAAGTATTAGATTAAAATATATGTTAATGTGATAACATATTAAATATTAGTTTGTTTTTATAATTCACTAGCTCATGAGCTATTAATAAAGAAAACTAATCTTGAAACTAGCTAATTAGATAAAATAATAAAAAATACATCTAAGGAATATATACTATAATTAAATAATTCATCACCAAAACCAATACATTAAAATTTAGAAAATTATCATTCACAATAAAATAATTTGAATTAAGTTAGGAGGTAAAGGAAGAAATTAGAACATACCTAGAATCTGTGTTGAATCAAAGGATTTGCTTGTAAAGTGTATATATTAATTAAATTTGGAATTCAATAATTGCGTGATGGAGAGATTGGAGGGGATAAGACTGCTGTTTAACAGAGTAAAAGGAAATGAAAATAAAAGAAATGACTTTTGAATAAAGATTTATTGTAATTTATAAATATATAGTTTAAAATGATGTCATTTTGAATTTTCTAAAATAACGTCGTTTTGATTAAAAAAATTATTAAAAAAAATGATAAAATATATTTATGAATATTTACAGATATTTTATGATATTTATATCTGTACGGTATCCTAAACAGATATTATATACAATTACTATATTTTATTCATACCTGTTTTTTCAATTACCATATGATATCCATGAGGATCGAATACAGATGCCGTTGCCATCCCTAATAATTTTTTACTAATATAAAAAATAGATATTTTACATATATATAATGTTCAGGGTAATAATAAGAGTTGAGGGTAACAAAGTATTTTCTAAATATTAGGGGGAAGTTAGACAATTAAGCCAAAATTATGGGGCGACGGACATATTTTTTTTTTTTTAAAAAAATTTTGACAGTAAACAATAAGAAATTTTGAATTAAATTAGTTTTGGACTACAAGCAACAACCATAGTAATTTCAACAAAATCCGTTAAAGTTAACTTCCACTTTTGTGCTGTGTAAAAGCCTTCAGATGACAAAAAAAAATAAAAGGTAACAGGATGTGATTACATATATATATATATATTGAAATAGAGTTAAAAAAAAAAAAAGTCCAAAAAGATTTAAGTTGATTTAATTTTTATTTGTATAATATTTCCGAGGAAAATTCTCCATATATCATAAGAAAAGGGCAGCGTTGAGAGAAGATTAAAGAAAAAGGCTTTGATATAACCCAAGAATTTTGGCAATTACAATGGGAGATTTTTTATTCATACATTTCTCAACCGCAAAAAAGATCGACTCAATAATTTAAGGGGAAGGAAAAAGAAAAAACTAAAATGATAATGATATCAAAATATTAATGCAGCTAGAAAGGTTAAAAATGATATTCAATAGACTTAAGAAAATCAAACAGCAAAAACTTTGGCCGGGTAAGGAATGAGAAACTTGAATGATGTCCACAATTCTGACAGAAATGCTGCAAGTGGATCAATCCAGATTAGCAATGACAGCATCAACAACTTCTTGAGTTGTGCAGTCTCCACCGAGATCTTTGGTTCTGTATTTACCTTCTGAGATTACACGTTTCACAGCAGTTTCCAGTCGATCTGCAAATGAAGGAAACTGCAAGTGTCTCAGCATCATGGCTGATGAAAGAAGCAAAGCCACTGGATTTGCTTTCTTTTGTTCCAATATCTTCTCATTTCCCACGTTTCCTGCTGAAGCCCCTTGCTCAAAAACGGCATGATCAGCTCCAACGTTACCTGTGTAGTCCTCAAAAACTTGATGAGACTCATTCACAACTAACCAGCAGAACACACTAAGAAAACTCGACACAATTAACCTTTCATCTGTTTGTATACTCAAAATAAAGAGGCTTACTAATTATTACGGCTATCAGCATATCACAGCTCATCAAAGTTTAAGTGAAATTTTTCAAAGAATCAAACCCGAAGATCAGTGATTTTTACCTCCAGGCATGTTACCAGTGCCTCCTGCAATACCAGCTGCTGTATTTGCCACTAGATTGCCATAAAGATTGGGGGTAACCTACAGAACATAAACCAGGCTACATCAGTTAGGCAGCTGGAAAGTTGAATAAGGTCTTCGGCAAACTGACACAAAATCATTATTTGAACAAAAAAAACCACATCATAAACTCGATACAGTGAGATATTCAGCCAATTATCAGCACTTTCAGCAGCAATATGAATGTCTGCTGCAGGCAACACATAAAATCTCAAACAGAGAGGTGAAACCAAAATAGAAGGGCATAGAATACCACATATAATGCCCAACTAACCAATGCAACAAAATATGGTGCTTCAAAACATTCACGCCAACATACATAATATGCCCAAACATGAAAGGTATTAGATTTAAGGTTAAAGCTTCACCTTAAGACCTTGGCATCATCTTGACTCAAAATGAAACATTTGCAAAGTCGTAGCCAAAATGTCCATCAAGAAAAATTTTTTGTTACAGCAAAAAAAGTTGCTGAATTGATGACACGCATTAAGTATTCAATCATATTCATGTCAACCAAAGATATTATAGGATCTATTGTTCAATATTGAATAACATATGACAACAGGAAACAAAATTCATTAACAACCACAGCTAGAAAATGTAGACATTATTGAATAGCGATGCATTGGTAACAAAAGCTATGCTAGACTTAGAAAGTCACATACCATGACATCAAATTGCTCAGGCTTTGAAACAAGTTGCATGCAGCAATTGTCAACAATAATCTCATTGTACTTGATACTGGGATATTTTGTTGCAACTTCCCGACAGGATTCCAAGAACAAGCCATCAGCAAGCTTCATTATGTTGGCCTTATGCACAGCAGTCACTTTTTTCCTGTTGTTTAAGTAGGCATACTCAAATGCATATTTTGCAATACGTTCTGAGCAAAATTTTGTTATTACCTAGCAAAATATAGAAAGAAACTATTAACAATCTAATAAAACGAACCAAGCCAAGTCAACAAAAAGCTTTATATCTTTCTTCATTAATTTACTATATTTATCATTATTCCAGATTAAATTAAGCTCTACGAGATGACACCAGCAGCTCATGCTTGCAAGAACCCCAGCAAGTTCCGATCTTTGCACTTTCTCTAGTTTTCAAATTGATCTTCCTCCCATTTAAATTTGTAACATAGTCAAACTAACATAAACAAGCTTTTAACACTAGTACAACTAGTATAAAATTTTGAATTAATTACCTTAAGACTCTCAACGACGCCGGGAACAACTTCGTGCTCAAGTCCAGAGTACTCGCCTTCGGTATTCTCTCTGATTACAACAATATCCACATTCTGATGACGCGTTGGCAATCCCCGAAGATTAAAGCAGTTGACCAACGAGGCGTACAAGTCAAGCTCTTTCCTCAACTGAACGTTCAACGAACTCACACCGCCGCCGACCGGAGTCTTCAACCCGCCTTTTAAGCAGACTTTGTTCTTCCTAATAGAGTCCAACACTTCTTGCGGCACGCGCTTCATGTCGCCATGGACTTCGTATTTCTCGAAGTACACCGGCGCGTGCATCGCTTCCATCACTTGCTCCACCGCGTTCGTCACTAGCGGCCCGATTCCGTCACCCGGAATTAGGGTTACGGGTCTGGGGGCGCCGTCGCCGGGTCGGGGCATGTAGGTTACGGATCGGGTCGTGATTAGGTTCTTTAGGAGAGGGAGGGATCGGCGCGCCATAGCGGTTGTACGGAATTTCTGTGATTTCGAGGCGAAAGAAAGAGAGAGAAAAGCGGGTAATTAATCGTTTTGGGGAAAGGAAGGGAGTGGAAACCGAAAGGTCGGAGAAAGTGGAGGGTAAAAGAGGTCTTTTGAATAAATTTTTAATACACAATATTAATATAAAAAAGATAATTAAAATTTAATATTTTATCAAAAAAGAAAAGGTATACAAGATCTTATACATTCATTACGTGATACTGTAAAGTTTACTTTTGATAAATAGTATCATATAGGTAAATTGTATAGATAAATAGTATTATATCTATAAATAATATTATATTGTATAAAATTATCGAAATATATCGAAAATGTACCTATTTTTTTTTGACTTTCTTTACTAATTAGATTGATGTTATGTAAAAAAAGTTTGAATTTAGGTAGTGGTTGGTAAGTGGAGAAATTTGTAAAATAAATTATGGAATGTGTGTTGAAAATGAGAGAAGGAAACTATTATAAATACCTCGTCCCTTTCACCATTTCATTCAATCCAAAATCATCTTTTGAGAGTTTCTAAAAAGAGAGAAAAATTAGTTTTTTCTTTGTGTTGTATTCTTCACTTAAAGTTGTTTCTCCTATTTCGAGAGAGAGTGTGAAATACTCTTATTCAGAGAGTTGTTCTTTTCTTATTATTAGAAAGATAGAGAGTCGTAATCCCCACTTTAAAATAGTGAAATACTCTTATATTTGCCTGTGATTTTTACCCTAATTTGTTTAAGGGTTTTTTACATAAAATATTTGTATCGATTTATTTTACTATTTTATTTTACTATAGACGGTTATATCTCCTACTTATTATTGTTATTTTGATGGACGGTTATACCTCATACTTATTTATTATTTTATGGTGATGGATGGTTATACCTCTTACATAACGTTTATTTTCATCGTTTTCTCAATTTCATTGTAATTGCGTGTTTTGTTTCGACTCATAATCTCCTAACAATGGTATCAGAGTTATTGGTTGTACGGGTTACTGTTTATAGTTACTATTTACAAGCACTATTGACGGTGAATTAGTGAAATTCGGTATAAGTGAGAAGCAGATAATCATCAACAATGGCAATAAAGTTCGAAATTGAGAAATTCAACGGAAACAAATTTTCGTTGTGGAAAATGAAAATGAAGGCAATTTTAAGGAAGGACAAGTATCTAGCAATAATTGGTCGACACAGACAAGTGGAACGAAATGGACAGTGATGCAATTGCCGATCTATACTTAGAACTAGCTGATGGAGTATTAGCTAGTGTGGAGGAGATGAAGACGACAAAGGAGATATGGGATACTATAACAAAATTGTACGAGGCCAAGTCACTACACAACAAAATCTTCTTAAAGAGAAGACTTTACACTCTTTGAATGACAGAATCCACGTCGGTGACTGACCATATCAACATCTTGAAAACTCTATTTTCACAACTTACAACATTGGGGTACAAAATGGAGGAAAATAGACGTGCGGAGATTCCACTTCAAAGTCTACCCGACTCGTATGGTCAACTCATTATCAACCTGATAACTAATATCTAAACAGACTCTCTAGTTTTCAATGATGTTGCAGTTACTGTCTTAGAAGAAGAAAGGAGGCGCAGAAACAAGGAAGATAGAATGTGAGTTCACAGCAAGCAGAAGTATTATCGATGACAAGAGGAAGATCAATTGAACGTAAGTCCAGTGGGAGCCAGAATCAAGGTAGATCAAAATCAAAAAGTAATAAGAATGTCAAGTGCTACAATTGTGGCAAGAAAGGGCATGTCAAAAAAGATTGTTAGAATAATAAGAAGAGTGAAGATTCTGAGACATCAAAAGCTTAAGGTTGTGTTACAAGTACCTTAGATGATGGTGAAGTACTATACGTGAGACAACAATGATTGTTGAAGGCAGAAAATGACTTGCTGATGTCTAGCTTGTAGACTCAGAAGCAACATGGCACATGACCTCTCGAAGAGAATGGTTTCACATATATGAACCTATCTCTGGAGGATCTGTATACATGGGGGAGATGATCACGCCTTAGAGATTGCCAGTATTTGTACTATTAAGATAAAAAATGTACGATGGAACGACTTGTACTATTAAAGAGGTACGACATGTTAAAGGCTTGAAGAAGAATCTATTGTTTTTAGGAAAATTAGATGATCTTGGATGCAAAACCCATATTGAGAATGAGGTTATGAAGATTGTTAGAGGAGCGCTTGTGGTTTTGAAGGCAGAAAAGATTACTACAAATTTATTCATGCTTAAGGGAGAAACACAACAGAAAGCTGATGGGTGTGTTACTTCAACTAGTAAAGAAGAACAATTGACAATGATGTGGCATCTTAAACTCGGCCACATTTCATAATAAGGTTTAAAGATTCTCTTCGACCGAAAGCTACTTCCAAGACTTAAAGCGGTAAAACTGCCATTTTGCGAGCATTGTGTTACAAGTAAGCAGCACAGGTTAAAGTTCAACAGATCTAATGCTGGGAGCAAATGCATTCTAAACTTGATTCATTATGATATTTGGGAATCACTGGAAGTGTCTTTAGGAGGAGCAAAGTATCTTGTGACTTTTATTGATGATTACTTCAGGAGATGTTAAGTATATCCAATTAAGAAAAAGTCAGAAGCGTTTCCAGTGTTCAAAGACTTCAAAGCGCGAGTGGAACTTGAATTTGAGAAGAAGATCAAGTGTTTGAGAACAGACAATGGAAGAGAGTATACAGACGGTGAGTTTCTTGCACTATGTAAGCAAGAAGGTATTGAAAGACAGTTTAGAGTACCATACACTTCGTAGCAAAATAGAGTAGCAGAGCGGATGAACAGAACTCTTGTAGAAAGGATGAGAGCTATGTTGAGGACTGCAGGACAACCTCATTCATTTTGGGCAGAAGCAGCAAAGACCGCTTGTTATGTGATAAATCGGTCACCATAAACAGCAATTGGGTTGAAGATGTTGATCGAGATGTGGACTGGTAGACCAGCTGATTACTCTCATCTACATTTATTTGGATGTCATGTGTATGTAATGTACAATGCCCAAGAAAGAATGAAGTTTGATTTGAAATCTAGAAAGTGTATATTCTTGGGGTATGCTGATGGTGTAAAGGGGTATCGCTTGTGAGATCCCACTGCCCGCAAAATCATAGTCAGCAGGGATGTTATCTTTGTAGAAGATCAACTACAAGAAAAAGATGGAGATGATAGCACATTGAAGGAAAGCTAAGAGACTGCAACATTACATGTGGAAAATGATAAAGCACAAGAAATTTCAGACTTTTCTGAAGCATCACCAGAGCACGAGGTATAAGAACTAGTTAGGTCCGAGGCTCCACAAGTTCGTCGGTTAACTCGCGAAAGGAAACCACCAACTTGGCACTCAGAATATGTTACAGAGAGCAATGTAGCATACTGTCTTTTAACAGAGGATGGGGAGCCCTCAATTTTTCATGAAGCTTCCAGTAGCTCAGATGCATTTTTGTGGATGGCAGCAATACAGGAAGAGATTGAAGCTCTGTATAAGAACAAGACATGGGAACTAGTACTATTACCACATGGAAGAAAAGCCATTAGTAACAAATGGGTTTACAAGATCAAGCGGGATAGCAATGATTAAGTGGAACGGTATCGTGCACGATTAGTGGTGAAGGGATATGCTCAAAAGGAAGATATTGACTTTAACGAGATATTTTCACCAGTGGTTCGACTTACAACGGTCAGAGTATCCTGGCTATGTGTGCTACATTTGATTTACATCTTGAACAGTTAGATGTCAAAACTGCATTTCTTCATGGGAAGCTTGAAGAAGAAACCTATATGCTCCAGCCAGAAGGTTTTACTGAAACAGGCAAGGAGAACTTGGTTTGTAGGTTAAACAAATCTTTGTACGGTCTCAAACAGTTGCCAAGGTGTTAGTACAAGAGATTTGATTCCTTCATAATTAGTCTTGGGTACAACAGACTCAACTCAGACCATTGTACGTACTACAAGAGGCTTGATGGTGATAATGATTTCATTATTTTGTTGTTGTACGTGGATGACATGTTGCTAGCAGGCCTCAACAAAGATTGAATCCAAGAATTAAAGACACAGTTGGCTAGGGAATTTGAAATGAAGGACTTAGGATCAGCAAACAAGATTCTAGGGATGCAAATTCATCGAGATAGAAATAATAGGAAGATTTGGCTATCTCAAAAGAATTACTTGAGAAAAATCTTACGACGCTTCAACATGCAAGAAAGTAAGCTAATTTCTACCCCATTTCCTATTAATTTTAAATTATCCTCAAGTATGTGTCCCAGCAATGAAGTAGAGAGGAGAGAGATGTCTAGAGTACTGTATGCATCAACAGTGGGAAGTTTGATGTTCGTTATGATATACACAAGACCAGACATTACACAAGCAATGGGAGCAGTTAGTCGTTTTATGGTGAATCCTAGTAGAGAGCATTAGGAAACTGTGAAGAGGATTTTGAAATACATCAAAGGAACCTCAGATGCTGCATTATGTTATGGTGGATTGGAATTCACTGTCAGGGGTTATGTAGACTCAGATTTTGCAGGAGATCTGGATAAAAGTAAATCTACTACAAGTTATGTGTTTACACTCGCAGGGGTAGTTGTAAGTTGGGTTTCAAAATTGCAGACTGTTGTGGCATTATCCACCATAGAAGCAGAATACATGGCGGCTACACAAGCTTGTAAGGAAGCTGTCTGGATTCAAAGATTATTAGAAGAGTTCGGGCACAAACAAGATAAGATCACTTTATTTTGTAATAGTCAGAGCGCCTTACACATTGCAAGGCATCCAGCATTTCATTCAAGGACAAAGCACATAGGGGTTCAATATCATTTTGTTCGAGAAGTAGTGGAAGATAGAAGTGTAGATATGCAAAAGATACACACCAACGAGAACCTGACAGATGTAATGACTAAGCCAATAAACACTAACAAGTTTATATAGTGTAGATCCTCATACGGCCTAATAGAAACGTAAGCAAGCATGGAATTGACAGGTAAGGAGGGATTACCAAAAGTGACTTTAAGTGGGAGAATGTGAAATTCTAAAGTTCACTTTTGGTGAATAGTGCCGTATAGATGAACAGTACTATATAGATGACCAATATCGTATCTATGAATAGTATTATACTGTATAAGAGCACCGAAATACATCGAAAGTGTAGCTACTCCTTTTTTATTTTCTTTACTAATTAGGTTGGTATTAGGTGGAAAAAGTTTGAATTTAGGTAGTGGTTGGTAGGTGGAGAAATTTGTGGAGTAAATTGTGGAATGTGTATTGAAAATGGGAGAAGGAAACCACTATAAATACCTCACCCTTTCACCATTTCATTCATCTCAAAATCATCCTTTGAAAGTTTCTACAAAGAGAGAAAAATTAGTTTCTTTTTTGTGTTGTATTCTTCACTTAAAATTGTTTTTCCTATTTCCAGAGAGAGTGTGAAATACTCTTATTTAGAGAGTTGTTTTTTACTTATTATTAGAGAGAAAGAGAGTTGTAATCCCTACTTTAAAATAGTGCGATACTCCTATATTTGCTTGTGATTTTTATCTAATTTGTTTAAAAGTTTTTCACGAAAAATATTTGTGTCGATTTATTTTATTATAAACGATTATACCTTCTATTTATTATTGTTATTTTGATAGACGATTATACCTCCTACTTATTTATTATTTTATGGTAATGGACAGTTATACCTTTATTTTCATTATTTTCTCAATTTCATTGTAATTGCATATTTTGCTTTGACTCCTAATTTCCTAACAGATTCAATTAGTATAATATCTCAATAATACAAGAGATTTTAAGTTTACATCATATTCACATTGAGATTAAAAGAAATTTAATTAATATTTCTGTTCTATTTTTGAAAATAGATTTAGAATATATTCAAAATTAAAAAATCAAATTAAAATATTAAATTTATAAACGGAAGAAACAGCATTAAACTTCTAACAGGAACTTCGGAACAATTTCCAATCGACGGAAAGAAGCAAAGCTATGAAATATCAAAACGAATCTGAATGACACTCGTTTAAAAGATGTGGATATCATTAACAAATGTTTATCTCTGAGGTTATGGTTTGAAAATTACAGCAAAGATGCACCATATATATATATATATATATATTCCAACAATAGAAAACTTGCTCCAATGAAAATACCTACCTTTTATAATAAAAGCCGAAAACATTTTCTAGATTGTCAGAAACAGTATGTCTGAATCTCACAAGGCAATATGATCAATAAACAAGCACGCAGACCAAACCCCAATTCTTCCCTTCACGGATATTCAGCTTCAAAATCTGTATTTTCTCAGGCGTTGTGTTACCAGAAGCCAGCTTTTCATGCATAAAACCACCAAATATAATTCTTCCATCTTCTTAGAGAATCTATATAACAACTGTTAATGGGTTGAAGGAGAACCTGGATTGCCTAATCCCATCTTCTGACCCAAAGATGAGAGCTGCTCAATGAACTCAACTCCTGTGAGAATCTCAGTTGTTCCATAGATGACATGCTTGACAGGCTGCTGACGCTTTGCTAGCTCTTGCAAGCTTCCATATTCCATGTAGTTACCGCCACCAATCATGAAAACGATAGCTTCTTTAAACGGTCCCTTCAGATGGCTGCTACCAGAGCTCGACTTTGGAGCACGAGGATCAAACACAAGGTATGAGTCAATCTCGGGATTTGGTTTCCCCTCTACTAATGCTTCCACCATCCTAGTCAATGCCAACTGCCTGTCGCTAGACAGTAAATTTTTCACACCAGCAGTCACAGCACTGATTGACTGCCCATATAGTTTCTCGGCCCAATCAACAATGTTATTTCTACTTGCAGAATTTGCGGATGCCAATGACACGTTTAATGACTTGATCTTCTTCACATATTGAAACGCGCTAGTATCAACCTCAGACTCTTTCAGTGCAGCTTCCACTGACTCTACTTCTGGCTGATTGATGGTTTCTGAAGAAATCAAATACATAATTGCAAACCGCAATTTGTCCATCTTACTTCCTTTCCCTTTAAGCACACCCATCAGTTCACTTCGATCAATTACTCCTCTGACCATCATGTCATTTTCCTTTTTCGCATAGGAATCAAGAGCTCTCTCCTTTATCTCACCCAACAACACAGTCGCAATGTTTGTGTGCTTATCAATCACCTGCTTCCTCTCTGTCAATTCAGGGAGTGAGTTCACTGCATTCATCAGATGCTTTGTGTTTCCAATTAAGTCAGTCCCATCGAACTCAGCCCCAGCATTCCCCCCGGTTCTTTTATTCACTTCATCAACATCCTTCTTATACTTATTCAGTTGAGTCTCAATCTCCACAGCAACTTCAGGAAATTCCAACCACCCATTTGCCACCCAAAAAGGGTCTGTACTATCCAACTCATATGACTTCATACCTCCCTTCTCCCCCTGCACGCTCAACCTATTAAGCTTCAATCCAAGCACATCATGAACAAGTGGTCGATACCTAAAATCATGCTGTATCCCTACTGAAAGCTCAAAGTTCCTATCAAAAATACACAATATTGGACGCTGAAATGAGGTCACAAAATTCCCACCTTCTGAAAACAAATTGTTCTTAGACAATAAATGATCCCGCAGCTTCTGATCCAAGGCTGAGGCAACCATCTCTGCTGGCCCACCACGTGCACACCTTATAACAGGCACCACCCCAAGAGTAGCCAAAACACAAAACAACCCGCTTACAATCCTCTCAATAATCTCCTCAATCTCTCTGTCCCCCGCTTTTGGATCGTTCAACTGAACATAACAATTTTTTTGTGCCAATGAAAACAAATTCTCCTCCAAAGTCACAAACTCCAAATACTGATCATGGACCTTTGAAATCCTCTGAATCGAATCAGAATTCAGTGTCCCGGATGCCAAATCCTCAAGCAGTGCTCGTGGTATCGAGGATGAAAAGTTGAGGTGAAAACTATCATACAGCGAAGCAGAAGCATCAGCAATAATTCTTTGTATATTTTGCTGGTTCGCTTGAACAAAGTACACAGCAGGTACATCGTGAACTGGTTTACGATCCTTGTCAATGAGGAAATAAAGAGTAACCCCATGTTTTCGGAGATCCTTAACATGGATCAGTGGTGATAAAATATTTTGACAAAATCTATCATAGATCAAGATCTTATAAACCTCTTCATTTGCTGTCCCGGTTGCATTCACGGGTTGGTTCAGATTCAACATCCGGGCAATGCATTCTGTACTCAAAATTACCAATTCACAGATCAGATTCTATAACCCAATACACAAAACATAACATACCGAACTCAATACGTACAAATTGAATCAGAAAACTAATACAAACAAAACATAGAGAAACTTCAAATGCCTGCATAAAATTTAAATATAGAAAAAGGGTTTTCGCTAAACTACGTCAATTTCACCTTAAGTTTGTTAATTGAAAGAGAGATCTGTACGAAAAGAAAGATTACCGGTTTGCTTTTGGCGAAGATTGAGAGCCATAGCCGCCGGAAATCCGAGTCCTCCGATGCCGAAACTTTCTCAAACTTTGTTGTCTGCAGATTCCTCTTACTGTTTAAAGCTCTGCAAAAATTGAAGGCTGTGAGAGTGAAAAATAAAACGAGCTGAAGAAGGACACAAACTGGGAAAACGAAGATTTAAAAAAAAAAAAAAAAATGGGGGAAACATGAATTTAAGGTTTTATCTTGCAGTGAGTATTTCCTGCGTTTATTTACGGCGACAACGGACACGTCATCAATTGAATTACACGTCAGATCTATGCAAGTGAACCAATGAAAAATTTTTCTTTTTATAAAATATATATATATATATGTATTTACACGTTTGACTTGTCTAAAATGATAACAGAATTCTTTTACAAATATAGAGAATTTGCTTCGTTAGATTTTTTACAAAATAACATATGAATTATGATTTTCTTAAATTTAACATTTTAGTCCCCGACGTAACAGTAGGTTCTGGAGAGCATCTGAGCATATAAAAAAGGGGCAGGAGTAATTTGTTAAAATTGGGAAAACTATATCCTCGTTTGTTATTTTTTGGATAAACACGTTGTCATCCCATTATTTTATTATCCAAACGCAATCTTAAAACTATCTGCTGCTCCCCCTTCTTTTATAGTGGACGATCAGGGAGCGCAGAAGTAGAAGCGCTACTTCTAAGTTCACGCAGTAAACAACAAAATTCGCATAGCTTCGAGAGAACAAACAACAACGACAGACAAAGACAAGATGTCTATGCGCAACAAATACTGGATTCTGAGACATGGAAAAAGCATTCCAAACGAGAAAGGAATTATAGTTTCTTCAATGGTCTGTCTCTTCACTTTTTTTTTTTTTTTTTTTTAAATTTTCATGTGTTGATACTAATAATTTCAACTAGTTTATTTCTTTGAATTATAGGAGAAAATGAAGGACAGATCAGTTTAGTTTGATTTTAGTTGGGTTTGTCTGTTTTTGATCTGTTGATACATTATCACAGAATTCATTTAATTTTATTTTATGTTATTGATGTACGTATGTATGTAGCTCATGTTTAAAATTATGTTAATGGTGATGAATGAATGAACCATAATTAGGAAAATGGAACGCGCTGCGAGTATCAACTAGCAGAAGAAGGTGTCGAACAAGCTCGGTTGGCCGGAGAATTATTCCTGAAGGTATGTATATGCATCTCATACATCTCATGCTATCATTCATTTTGTCTTTCCAAGATGAAATTTTTGGAACAAAGTTGTTTGCTTGCTTTTAGGGGAATTGGTGTTTAGACTGTTAGAAGATTCTGGCAATGATCCCTAATAGCTTGAGGGGGTAATGAGCTTCTTATTCACTGTAATTTTTGTGAGTTACAGGTGTTTTGATAGAATGTAGGAACTTCGAAGAGGAAAATCAAGAAGAAACAGATTTTAATTGTCTTTCAATTGTTTTTGCTTCACTGGATTCATGCTGTCAGTTGTCAATCCTCTTCTTTTATTCACATACTGGACTTTTATGGCCAATGTAAGTGGAAAACATACCACTTTATTGCGTGTGCAGGAACTGAATGAAAAAAACATACCACTAGAAAAGGTTCGCATATGCTACTCTCCATTTTCAAGAACACGCCACACTGCTGAGGTTGTTGCATCTGTTTTGAATATCCCATTTGAAGGTCCTCAATGTAAGGTAAGCTGCTTTACCATTACAAAGATCCATCTTAATGAGGTTTTTAGATAGTTTTTGCATTGAAATGTGCAGAATGATAGACAAAATTATAGGTGTTCAATGATGAGTAGAATGATAGACAAAACATAGATGCGTACAGAAAATCTCTCAACTTATGCACGCTGACCTGGAAACAGATAAGGATAAATGCTTTGGGACCAAAAAGTGTTAATTTGGCTTGCCAAATATAATGAAACATTTTTTTTGTCATTGCGTGTTCCCTTGCACTGATCATGAAGTGAATAATGCTGGACAGATGATAGAAGATCTTCGGGAACGTTTCTTTGGTCCTTCATTTGAACTTATGTCAGATGATAAGGTAAGTGTTCTGTTAAAGGAATCTAAATTTTATTTGCCTGTAAGAATGTAACATAGGAAGAACACTTCTCCATAATTAATCTGCAGGTTGAGTCGGTAAGTTCTTATATCTACAGAAACTGCCCCATTTTATCTGAACCTGTGCAGAAGTTTGTGTTATTTTTTCCCACTACTGCATTAGTATTCAAGGATTTCTTGTTTCCTACTTATCTTCTGTGAACAGTATCGTGAGATATGGGCGCTAGACGAGAAAGATCCATTCATGTGTCCGGTAGGGGGAGAAAGTGCTAAGCAGGTTTCTTCCAGACTTGCAAATGCTTTGTTGACAATGGAATCAGAATTTCAAGGGTAACAATACTCATCTCTGTTGGATATCAGGGAAAACGAAACGGGAAAAGATTTTTTAATTCACAAACATTAGTGAGTCATTGATTCAGTCCATTGTTTTTTAGATTGGAATAATACTTCAAAAATGGGTTCCTGGATTAGAATGCTTAAAGTCTTCAAAAACGAAAAATAGCTATAAGTCTTGTAATTAAAATGCTTGGCATTATGTGTTACCTGAATAATTTGTTTAATAGTTTATCAATCATAATGGTGTACATTGCTTAACAAACTTTACCGGTTTCATCTTCTGAGTAGCTTAAAATAATTATTGCTTAATTTTTAATGTTTACTTGTTTGTGTTGTAGATGCTCGATTTTGGTTGTCAGCCATGGTGATCCCCTACAAATCTTTCAGACAATACTTAATACAACTGAGTATATAGCAGCATCTTTCGCTAATACCTTTGCAGCAGAGGTTCACACTGAGATACCCAACATCTTGTCACGGCATCGGCAATTTGCATTGCTCACTGGAGAACTTCGGGCTCTTGCACAATAGTTTGCTGATCCTGCCTAGAGATTAAAAATAGAGACCAGGACATTACTGAGATGAAGTCGTTGGAAATTCTTTATGGTAATTTCTGATTAGATGAAGTTATTGGCACTGCAATGGCTTTGGAATAAAGTACCACTCATTCCAAGATTCTGCTTTTCATTTTCTTTTTCCAATTTCATGGGCAGTAATAAAGAGATCTAACCATAGGCTGATATCATTCTGCCCAATTCCAAAGTGCTCGAAAAAGTTGATGAATGAATACTTAGGCGAATGAGCTCCAAGTTTTCTTTTTGGCAGTCATTACAGGAATTTGGTATGATTTTTTGCAAGAAAACCTAAATCGAGGATGCCTGTACTGTCAATTTACAAGAAAATTGGAGACATTTTTGCATCATTCTAAACCGGTTTGCAACAATACAATGCATTGCCAAGACAGCTTATAGGTACATTTTACTTGACGAACATCTGCTGAACACAAGAACGAAAATTTCTCAATCATCCTTAATCCAGTGGCATTCACAATAATCCAAGCCTTAACAAAACTCTATACAACATATTGAACCACCTCCTGCGTCAACCATACACCTATTTGCACAGACCTCAGGATTTGACAAGATACGATTCACATAGTAGAAGCCCTGAAGCTATATGTTCAGCCTCTTGCTGCAGCAGTAAATGGGCCTGGTATAGATCAAGCAAGAGCCAGAAAGCAGAGAAAAATTGCACTCTTCTGACCAAATGCTGATGAATAACAGTTCACTCTTCATGCCAGAACCATCCTTGTTGACTATTGAAACTATTTTTTTTTTGGTTTGAATTGGTACAATAGCTTATCTTAACTAATCTTTGGTAACCCACCTACGACCTCTGACCAGGTAACCACCATAGCCTTGATCACTACTGCTTTCTCCTCCGCTCTCTGCACTGGTGTATCCTGATTTTCTACGGTGCTTCTTCCGTGTGGGCGCACTATCGCTAATACTTCCATTTAACAGGGGGTCATCAATTCCACGTATCACCCTCCTTGTGTGTGATGATGAGGCAATACAACTGTCATCCTTTGTTCTTCTCTTATCCTTGTCGTGCTTCTTTATATTTTGGGAGATCTTATGTATCTTCTCGTTGAACTTTGTAATCCCCTTCTCCATGGGCTTTGCTGCTTGGTTTACAGTGAATTTCACATCGTTTACAATCTGCATAGTAGGCGACCATCAAATTCAGCACTCATTAAGAGCAGGACTATCTAAGGAGGATGCAAACAATTAGTTATATTATGTTCTACAACAATTATAGTTTTCCCCCAACATTACAGTAACTCTTTGAAGCTGATAAAATGCTGGTAAAATTTTAAGTTCCAGGCATCTGAAACATATCCATTCCCTTTCATTATAACTAGCAATGGCCAAAAGATTTGCATTTCCAGACTGCTTCAATATCACAACATAGAATGAAAGAAACTTACATAACCTCCGCCACCAACAAAAATGTCTCGGACACTTTCTCTGATGGTCATTCCACTCCGGATATCTATGTCTGGCTGCGGTAGACGTAGCTTCGTGGGTCTCTCACTGTCCCTAACCTCATCTGGGTCCAACGGACAATCAGCAGAATAGTCTCCAAGAACCGAAACATTTCCAGCAAAGTGCTCTCCCATTAGCTCATAAGGCTTTGCAGGGAATACATACAGGTGAACAATAGAAGCAATTGCCATCTGTGCTGGATGAACACAAAGTTCTGTTAAACTTCATTATTTTGAAATAGATTTATAATGATCACACAACTTTTGCAAGATAAGCTAACTTTTATCTATGGATGTATTAGACAAAAGATTGAGAATACAAATGGTAATAGTGACTGATCATTACTCTTGGAACATTGAGAATACAAATGGTAATAGTGACTGATCATGACTCTTGGAACCCAAGCATATAGATTATCCTTGAACCAGCAAACACTAAAAGGTATAAGAGCAATGCAACTCATAAATGCAATATATAAGATATAGTTACAAGGTTCAAGATAGATTATTTGCTTAGATTAAAGTGTCCTGGGCTAACATACTTTCCATTAAAGTGTCCTGGGCTAACATACTTTCCACCAAGTACCTCTTCAGGCTACAGGACTAACTATGTTTCCTAAGACTATAGACAAAAATCAAAGTTATAAAAAAGTTATGAATATGGAAGAAGATAACTTGAAATAAACCAAGGTACTGAAAGATTTAAGGAATATTGCAAAATGTTTGTAGATGATGGAAGAGATTACCTCTATACAAATGATGAAGTCCTGGACGCTGGATTTAAACTGCAAACCTTGAGCTATAGGACTTTTAAACAAACCAATAGCATAAAGAAGAGCGATGGCTACACCTTGCCACCAAGTCAAAAATACAATTGATTTAAATGTCAAAAACTTCGCCAATGGCTTTATGTGTGCTAGTTCATCTTTTGTGACTGTATAAAATTGAACTAAACAATACAAAGCCCAAGACTGACTAAAATTAAGAACCACCGCCATATAAGGATACCTACAAAACACAAGAATGCTTAGGGAATCAGAGATATTAAAATTGAGTAAAGGTCCGGTGTGTGTATTACTGCTAACATATCTCACACCACATGAAATCATATTGTTTCCTAACAGCAAATTTGTATGGCTACCAACTAACAAACAATCATCACAGCCAGAAGGAGGACTGTAAAAGGTACTAAAACAATTCAGTTCCCAACCATCCATCCCAGCAGAGCAGCATGCTGCTGACTTCAACATCGTGCATTAAATAAGGAATGAGAAAGCAAAATCAAGCATTTAAAGGTCCTTAAAATTCATTGAAGTAACCTTACCCGCATCCCCACTTAAACTCTCCTTCACAATATACACTGAATGCTTCAAGAACGACAGCTAAAAGAGCAGTGAGAGACTTTATTATCATCTGCCAGAGAAAGATAGAACTCACCCCTATTAAACAAAGAAAGAGAGACAAATCGGAAAACGAGGAAAAGGCAACAGAAGCTAAGATTTCACTAAGTGAAAGAAAACATACATATTGAACAATACCAATCTTGACAAGTTGGTAAAACCATTGACCAAGTTTCCAAGGTTTTAAGATATAGTTCATCGGGAATGGATGCGTCACAGTTCCTCTTTCAGAACCATGTTCTAATAGAGGAGTTTTGTAACTTGCCCGTCCTTCCCTTTCCATAAACTCGATAGTCCTTTCTTCCCCACCTTTCATAAATTATAAAAAGAACAATGAATGACAAAGGAAGAAACACAGAAGACAGTTGTTGAAAATCTACAAATAAGTCATACATTCTACATCAAGCATATGCAAAATTTAAAATAAAAATTCTGTATCACATAAGAAAGTTATTGAAAACTACATACCCAAGCAGGCAACAAGATATCTTCCGAAGCAATACATTGCGAAGGACTCATAGCAATCCCGTAGTATCTCACAATCAACACTAATTGATGGATTTGTCAATGAAACAAACTGTTCAACCCAATCCATGTTAGAAAAAGAGAAAATGATGCACTAATGCAGTGAAGGGGAGGACTTAGTGAAAACCTTAGAAAGGAGCCACACTAATAAACAAATCCATAACCTTAAGTTCTCTAACCGTTTCTGCTAATCATTAACACATCATAAAATCAAGAAACGGTATCCCAATTAAGCCACTGGTTTACACTGATAAAATACAATGTATATCTAATAATTCCCAAATTTCTTCCCCTAGCCAAACTGATAATCAAAAGATGTGTATGCAGTCTCATGCCAGATTTTCCAATCCAAACATGTCAGAAAGTAACCAAAGCTTATCAATCCAGATTCTAAATTTAAATTTGAATAGCTCACCATCACTACAGCCAGAAAGTACACCCATTCAACAAGATATTAACTTCTAACCTACTACAAAAGTTTTTCTGATAAAGTTAAGTGATGCTGTTAACTTTCTATTAAGTAACTTACCGATTCTACTGCATAGCAAGGCACCATCAAAATAACTCCAATCAAAAACTTTTGCTCCTGAAGGAATGCAAAAAGAGGTCAAGTAAACAATACTAGAGAAAACCTATGAAATCTCAATAAAACTCAAGAAAATGTAACAATAAATTAAGAAAAACCTCAGGATTCTTGTACGCAGATAGGTGCTCGAAAACCAGGTACATCGATAGAGAAAGAGTGAAAACTACTAAAACACCAGCAATCAGACTTGCCCATATGGGAGTTGTATAAGCCAACATGGCAACTAGATCGTGATAAGTAGTAATCCTCATTAGCTGCACTAATTTCTGATTTTCCGACACTCTCAACTATAGCCAGCATAATGAAACTACCAACCCCCAAACTCACTCATAATACAACTGTTGATGAGTCAAACGAGCCACAATAATATAGTCCTGCTACCATGCACCCAAAAAAATGTTATTTAAAAAATAAAAACTTGCCTGAAAACTATTTTCTTATATTTTACTAATAAAAATAGTTATACCCACTTAACCATCTACAGAAACAGCTGCACCCTGAAGCTTTTACTCTTTTTTTTTTCTTTATTTCGCATTATATTATTAATATGTACAGAGCATTTGAGTAATCGAGTCAGTAAAACACAATCAAATAAAACTTCTACAAGATAATATCATTATAACAATTAATAAACAATGAATGATTATTAAAGAAATAATATATACAAAATCTGATGTCTTCATAGTAATTTGTATCACTTCAGTTCAAACAGACGGAAACTTTAAACTGTGAAGATTAATTAATCGATTATCAATAATAGTTCATTGAATTCAAGAATTAAGAAAAGACAAACAGATGGATCACTTACAGAGATGGGTCAGTGCTATTCAGAGTGCGCGAGAAAGAGAAAGATGGAGCGTTGTCGTTTTGGGACCCAAATAAACCCACTAAATCTATTTTGATACTCGCAGGAAGCTGAACCTTTGGTTCGCTCGCACACGTCCATTTTCATTTGATAATTTTGTAAATGCATAGACGATGTCGTTTCAAATACGTTAATTTAGAAAGAAATTAATGGATAATAACATTTGGTTCCCTATGATTTTAACTTTTCACGAATGAGGGTGTAGGATTCTAAGAATAGGGACCCTAATGTTATTATCCATTGAATCGCGATACCTGCTAGGAATAAAAAACACTAGCACGGGATTCAGAAGGCGGAACCGGAGACGACGGAGTCAACTCGAACAAAAATGGAGAATACGGCGGTTCTGAGAGAGTGGTTTGATCGAGTTGACTCAGGAAGAACTGGAAGTGTCGCAGCAGCTCAGCTCAAGGTTTCGAATTTCTTGTCTCTTTCTAAATTCAGATAAAATCTCTTTCTATTTAACGAAAATGAATAACGACGTCGCCTTTTCTCTATCAGAGCGCTTTTGCTGTTGGCAACCTCGATTTTCCTCTCTCCGTTGTTCAACAAATGATCAGGTTTCTCCGTTTCCATGTAAAAAATCTTTCTTTCTGTATGATTACCGTTTATATATGTGATTTTTTTTTTTGCAGGATGTATGATTTTGATAGAAATGGAACTATGAATTTTGAAGGTAGTTCAATCTTAATTACGTATCAATTTATTGAATTAATTTTTTTATAATTTTGTTGATTATTATTATTGTTATTATTTTTGTAATCCAGAATTTGTGGAGCTTAATAAATTCCTTCTTAAGGTTAGCACTTTCTCTTAATCCATCAAATAAATTGTTAGGAATTGAATCTAAATATTTGAAATTCTTCCCAAACTGTGAATGAAAGTGAAGTTATTTACCTCTAATTCGATTGCAGGTTCAACAAGCCTTCTCAGACCTAGAGAGGTAATCTTGTGCTACTTGTGGTGTTATAACTTTATAAGCAGTCTTATGTCTAACCTAGTGTAACTGAGTAGCAGCTCTTGCTTTCCTTTAGTTAAATAATGTTTCGGGTTGTGTACTTGACTGTGAATGCTCATGTGCAATTTAGTTGTCTGTTGGTGGCAATGTCAAAAATCCTAAAGATTGATTGACAAATTATTATGCAAATAGAGTATACTAGCGCCTTTTAACTAGAGTATGCATCAAGTTATATCTAAATGCAACCTCGGCTTTTTGCTTTATTGTTGTAGGGGTCGCGGGTATCTTATTCTTGATGATGTTTATGAGGTAACTTTCGAGATGATTTTTACCGTTATTTAGATGAAGAAATTATTGTTAAGAATAGAAAATATTGTTCAATTTCCCATTTTTATTTATTTGCATTTGTGGTCTAGTTATTCATATAATTCTGGATTCTAACTGCTGAGCTGAATTTCAGGCATTGGTGAAGATTGGTTTTTCTTTGGACTCCCCTGCTTTTTACACAGTTTGTGAGGTAATGCACAAAATTGTTATATTTTAGTTAGTAAAAAATCTTTTTTCATGTAAAATAATGCCAATATCCTACTTAAGCATGGATCACTTTACTCGCTAGAGTTAATGATGAAGATAATAAGCTAATGAATCAATCTTCAAAATAATCCAAAATGTCTTTTAGATCTTAACTTTGATTAAAATTTAACTGCTATCTGCTTATTGAATTTGTTTGTTTGAACTATTAAATTGTTAGTTAATGAATAAATTGTTTATTCACATATGTATGGTGAGAACTGGATTTTTTGCAGTTGAATCTGACTGCTTTGCTTTGTTGTTCAGAGTTTTGATCAGAAAAAAAATGGAAGACTTCGTCTGGTTGACTTCATATCTCTTTGTATATTTGTGCAGTCTGCTCGGTATGAATCCTTTCAGACATGAATTTTGACCACATGTTGATAGACCCATCCTTACGCTAACCTCTCACTCATACTGCATGAAAATTGCTTGACCTAAAGCAAAAAACATGAATTTTGAGACGTAGCTTTTATGCCATTTTAATAATGAATTCAAAATTGTAATTTCATTATACTAATCAGAGATTATTGTTTATTTATTTATTTATTTTTTTTTCCCCTCAGGAATCTGTTTAATTCATTTGATACAGCCAAGCAAGGCAGGATCACTCTGGATCTCAACCAGTTTATCTTCTGCTGTGAGTATAATAATTTAGCCAGAGCAGAAGCATTTTTGTTCTGATGATCATGATCGTTTCATTTAGTTTAAAAAAAAAAGGAACAGAAAACCTAAAATTTGATTGGAATGTGGTTCAGTCGTAATCATATGTCAAATTCATTTCATAAAGGAATTAAATCCGCTCCTTGACACCTTTCTGGCTGGAATTTGACAATGAAAATTTTCTTGTGTGTTGCATGCATTTTCTGATGACATTAGTTTGTTATGTTAACATCTATCTGTTCCGTTGCAGCTGCAAATTGTAGAATATGAAATCAAATCCATGCTACCAAGCAAACAGGCGGCCATCTTTGTATATTATGGACCTTATGTATCATTCTATTCTCTCCCCATTTGTTTTTTTTTTTTCCTTTCATTTGTTCTTCTTCTGGTTTGATACTAGGTAAGCTTACAGGATATTTTAATATGAGCTAGTGATACATTTTTTTTGTTGCAAAAAAGTCGAATTGCCCACGAATATTCTGATTGCACTGTGCTAGAGGGTGCATTCTATATACATATTTAATATTCTCCATTTCTGGGACAAGAAAGTGCTACAATTAAATGGTATATAACTTTTGGATGGAATTGATTACCAAAAAAGTGATACAATGGTATGTAACTTTGCATTGAATTTATTACAAAAGGGTTGTCGAAAAGAAAACCGGAAAATAAAGTAATCAATCAAATCGAAAGAACCATATTTTACATTACATGCATATGCACATATGATACATATATATGTGAATATGCATACTTGTATTAAGTTACCGATTTATTAACATATATAAATACTTACATGTTCAATATTCGATTCAACAACATAGATCCTACAAAATTTTAAGTTCAAAATACTTGAGTAGATTCAATGTTCAGCACTTGGAAAGTACAATTGGCCATCATCAATTATATTAATAGTAATATGTGATCTTCCCTTTCTTCGATGGTGTCAAGAGTATCATTGATACCGTATCAGTGTCTAAATATCCCTTATTCTTTGAACAATCAAGAGTTCCCCTTCGGAATTCTATGAAATATGAACAAAACGAATATATATATATGTATAGCAAATATTTGACATTCTTTGACTTGTGTGAAGGCAGATTTTTTAACTTCAGTCTTCCCGATGCACTTCAAGAAGCTTGATGTCGTGGATCAAACTATTTCTCTTCAATCCAATTTCGGGGGTCCAACTTTACTTTCTTCCATGAAAACAATTCTATCTTTTCAAACTTATAATGATCGCATTTGACATTACAGAGGTCGTTGGAAAAATTGAATTATCATCACTAGATGCTCCAAACTGCGTAGTTGCATCAACTTCTGCACATTTTCTGATGGTGTTAATAGTTCATGCTTGTCATCTCCTCAACAATATGATGAAGTTGCATTTGCTATATATCAACATATTCAAACTAGGAAATCATGAAGTTGTTCTGAGATTAATCCCCAATCAGTTTAAAGTTGTTCAAATACATGAATCTCCTCCGGTTTATATATCCAGCAGGGCGACATTTGGTGGAATCAGAAAGTGATTTTTTATTGTTTGGTAAGGAATGAATATCATGAACGGTGTAGTACTTGAGGATTTGAAGTGTACAAGATTGATCATCCCATTAGCCACATGAGAACAACTCGATTAAATGAGTTGAGTGATAGAATATTGTGGATCAATTATAGGTTCTAGCTAGAGATTTTCATGGACTAAAGAAGAACTATATTTCTTTTTGATACTTTGTATTGTCATTTTGATCCGCCTATATCTCCTGAAACAGGAGTCTTTTATCTTGACGATGGAAAGATTGAAAGATGTTTTCCAAGCATAGATAATTCATTTCGCTGTTGATGATTTGGTTCTCCCGAACATAGACTACGGAAAGAAAATTCAGAACCACCTCCTGTAGGCATTTTGATCTGCCTATATCGACCTTCTAGGACCCTAGCTTAAAAACATAATTCAAGTTTTTTACTTATTAGTTTTATATTAAGCACACACAAACACAAACACACACACACACACACACACACACACACACACACACACACACATAAGAGTATATTTATGAGTTTAATTTTTTTTTCTCTTTATGTTCATATTCAATATTTGAAATTGGAAGGAAGCTCTAAATTGAAAAATAAACTCATAGTGAATATTAACAAAAATAAACTGTAACAATATGACAGTTTCTTCCATTCCACTGGGCAACTTCTGTTGCTTAGTTGGGGACACACAATACAGCAAAAAAAATCAAATTCTGGTCACTGAACTCTTAATTGATCTAAGAGAAACAGAGCAGGTTCAACTCTTGCTGCATAGCCAAATTTGCACGTACTGTACTTCCTGTATACTCCCCTCAACTTCCCAGTTGCAGCCTTCTGATGCAGAGTAACCATCAACCTTGAGCACTCCCTTTAGGCACACATAAGAAACACCACTCATCATTGTAAGTCTTTTCTTGTTTCATGATATATATATATATATATATAGAGAGAGAGAGAGAGAGAGAGAGAAACAATTAGGTATGAACGTTTACCTTTTCTTTTTCAAGCTATAACACACAAAAGTTGTCACTACAAAGTAACTCTTATAGTCCTATATTCTAATTCAGTGAAAATAAAGATATTTTAGAGTAAAGATTTACTCTAAACCTTGCTGATTTACGCTAAACTCATTCTTGTGGAACGTCTGCCATTTTGTATGTATGTTTGTGTATATTACTGAGATTGAGCGTTAATGTGCAAAAATGTGAAAGAAACTCACAGAAGCTGATATTCTGAGTAGTTGGAATGCCATTCACTTGTTTTAGTCCATTGCTTGAACTGGTATAGGCTGCATTGAGCAGTGTAAATTGCTGCAGCAGCCAGCAAAGATGGAGGGAACTTGAGCATTTCATACTCCACCAAGCATAGCTCAATGATGAAAGAGGACAGAAGCTCAAGCTGGTTCAAATTCATAAGCAGAAAATTTTCACAAAACTTCATAAAATAGAAAGTTTTAGTTCAAAACTAATTAATTATTTGATCCTTGGTAAAAACTTTAATAATTTGGCTCACCTTTCTGTCAGATTCAGCAGCCTTCAGAAATCTTCTCACGAACACATAAGGGGTTGGTAAAGACATGTTGAATTGTAATGTCTCAACTATTAGTTTCTCCTACAAACATAGATGAAAATGAAATAATTTAGTAGTAGACTCCTTGTGCGGACCGTAATTCGATTTTAAGGTCACGTGAATTCCTAGAGACAAAGACAAGTGTCTGAACATAAAACATGTTCTTCAATCTCATATTAGCTAAACTACCAGACCCAAAAAGCTTATCGCTCTTGACATTTGCCGACAAGTTCTAAAGGAACCATAGAAGGTAAATAAAAAATTACCATATCAAGAACTTCTTTCCTTGTGTAAGCATTGTCTGAAATCACAACAAAATCATCAACGATGGGGACAGAAACCTCTTCATACTTGCAAGCTAATAGCATTGCTGTCACTCCAACCAATTGAAGCTTCTTTCTGGCTACTGATTGCTGCTGTAAAAACCTGTCTATGATATTGACAGTAAGGAATAGTGTCTCATCCATAAGCTCAAATTTGTAGTGAACCTGTTACATTATGATCAATCCTATTACTGATTAGTTAAAATTTTCAAAAACCAATGAAGTGATTTCCAAGAAAATTAGATGTTTTCTGAAAGCAAAAAATATAATTTTCTTTTCTAGTTTTACCTCAATGAGCCAGTCAATGAGGATAGCCCTCATTTTCTCATTGATGTCAGATTGATGGTCCATGTAATTGGGAGAAACACAACTAGAAATCTGCATAAAAGTAAATTAAGTTTTACAATTTTTAGATTTCAGAACAAATATGTTTTTCAATTTCTATCAAAAATTTACCTCAATTTTCCTGTAATAAGCATACATATCATCAACATATTCAACAACTGCTAGTGGATTTTTCAAATCAATGCTGTCAATATCCATAATGGGTTCCTCAATATCTACCATTTCATCTACATCCTGCAGATTTGGCCATAAACATTTCCTTCAAATCCTCACATTTCAACAATGAACAATTAAAGTTTTTAACTAAATTCTCATACCATCCTATCAATCTCATCGAGAAATGCTTCAGTGTGCCTCACAAACATAGGGACCCCAACATTGTTATTATCCTCAGATTCTTCAACATCTATGGCTGCACAATCTTCAGCTAATGTATTTGGTTTCTCAGAAATTACTTCAGGAAAATATTTCTGCTTGCTGACCAATACTTGTGCTGCTAACCCAAGATTTGGCTTATGTGACAGAGCCAAGTTCTTATCACGTGTTAAATCATTACTGAATATAGTAAAATTTACATCAATTGCATTATGAATTGAAAATTGGAAGTTTTGAAACAAGAAATTATCACAAAGGCAATAAGATAATAGGAAAATTTACCCGGAAAATCCTGCTTTGTAGATTGCATTATGGTGAATATTAGCTCCCATTACATTTTGATTGATGCTGCTCAAAGCCCTTCTCTGATTTTGTGCCCTCTGGCTCATTTTCTTGTCTCCTT
This sequence comes from Azadirachta indica, assembly GCA_022749755.1. Taxonomy (NCBI): domain Eukaryota; kingdom Viridiplantae; phylum Streptophyta; class Magnoliopsida; order Sapindales; family Meliaceae; genus Azadirachta; species Azadirachta indica. Next base: position 17,675,940 of record CM040444.1, read on the forward strand.
CCACTTTCAGACCATCTTCAAAACAGAAGATATTCAAAGCCAAAACAGAAAATAAAAAACAAAAACAGATATATCAAATCTACCTTGAAAATTAGAAGCTGCTACTCCAGTGAGATATGAATTATCCTTTGGACCGCCCATTTTTTATTGCCTGCAACACTAAACCCCAAGAAAGTAACAAACCCGCAACTGAGATTCTGTCTTGCACTCTCTCAGTTCATTGTATTTCGATTGTTATGTTGAATTAAAAGAGAAGCGAATCAAAGGGAAAGAAATGGGGAAGGAGAGAAGGGAGGCGTTGCTGCAGAGTGCAGTCTTCCGTTCCTTATTTGAAAATAACGGCTAGTGAATAGAGACCGTTGGATCTGAAATAAAATGAAAAGTTACGTCGGTCCGTTTTAACGGTCTAGAGCGTGTATGGTATGATGACGTGTTAGGCTTTTCAAAATAATTTCGAGGCTGTTTGAAGTTTTGGGCTTCTACTTTTTGAGCCCATCATTACGCTCTTCACCACTTAAGAGCCGTTGTGCGGTTCCTCAGAAGCTCCTGATTGGTCCCATGAGACGCCAATAAAAGTTATGTTAATCCAAATTTTAAATAAAATTATAGTAATTAAGAATATACGTGTGTCTATATGTATATATATACATATACATATATAATATATGAATGTTTCAGCTCTAGATTTTAAATTTATTTAATATATGAAATTGTCAATTTAGCTTTTTTTTTTTAATCACTATTGGTTAAACCTTGGGTTCAATCAATATTTTCTTGTAATTTTTTATAAAAAAAATTAATAATAATAATAACAGCTATTAGGGTTCCTTGATCAATTTTTTCTTTGAGGTGGTTCTTCCGATTTTACTTTTTCATTTTTCTCTCTCTTTTTATGATAATTGATAGCTTTACTTTTTTTAGATTTGACAACATATTCTTTAATAAAGTTTATGTCATTGTATTGATAGTTGTAAGTGATCCGACTACTCATTAATTTAATTAATGGAATTTTTGAAGTGGTTTAAGAATTCAAGAATTATTGTCGAACTCAAAGATATTTATTGAAGTTTATTATTTATATATTATTGTGAGTGTTGTTGTTTAATTAAATTGATAAAAATTGCAAAATATTAGTAGCTAGAGAAGTATTTTTATAAAAGAAAATAAGGGGGAGAATATGATGAATTCACAAGCATATAAAGGATACGAAAACATTAGTTAAATTTGTCTGTGATGGAGAATAAGAAACATAATTGATGTTAATTATGTATAGATCTTCGTTTGGTCTTTTTTATTATTATATGGGCACATCACAATCACATCAAATGTGAACAAACAAGCAAAATAAAGACGCGTTCAAGTTAGGAATCTTTTTTAGAGACACAACAAATTCAACACTAATCATCATATTTTCCACTTTCTTTCTTCGGTAGGTGGTCGTAGATCAAAGTTGGTGAAAGAATTAATGCTGTAAATTTAATTTAATGGCAAAAATTAAGACTTTTATTTTGTGTGAAATTGTATGGATGTGGTCATTGTGACATTATAATCGGTGGTGTATTAGAATACATATATAATAATTACTAAATCAAATAATTAAATAATGTTTATTAATAGATATTTTAAACTGTTATTTTTTTAAAAAAATGACAATAATTACAAACTAAGTGGGTTTGATGTAATTTTTCTATTTTGTTAAAAGAGTTTTTTTTTGTTTTAGTATTTAAAATTTTTATTATTTGAGTGTTATTAAAGAAGAGTTTTAGAGATTAAAAATATATATGTTATTTTCTTTTACTTAATTAGATGAAAAAAAAAGGTGGGGGGGAGGGGGTGCTACGCCTAGCTCTAGATGAGGCTTAAACCAAAATAGAAATTAAGGAGTAATTGACTAATTAATGAGTTTTAACGTTGAGAAGAGAATGCAAACCAATAACTTGGATTACAACATTAATTAATTAATTGTCCTTCTCATCATTCATAAACATGTTTTTGTAAAACCAATTTGCATTCCATATGTACCATATGACATGATATGATATGATACATACATACATACTTTAATATTACCATTGTAGTTGGAACGAATTACATCACTTTCTTATCAGGACGCGAGATTGATTTGCTAGAAATTATTTAATAAGGATCTTGTTATAATATTATTATATATATTATAAAATTGAGACGGGGTTGAGACTTGAGAGGCCTCACAAGATCAGATCCTGTGAGTTTAGGTGACGACTATATAGCATAATAGCAAGCACTGCTTCCATTTCATAACCAAATATTTTATTTTAAAACCCATATTCTTTATAAAAAGAATAAAATTAACGTAATATATTTCTTTTATCCTTATCTATCATCGTAATTTCAAATTCAATTATTTGACACTTAACATACAGTAACAATACATCTAATTTAATCATGAAATTATCCAATTTTATTGTTTTTGTGAACTAAAAACCTCTTTTGAATATATATATATATATATATTGTTTCTAACCCAAAGGAAAAGGCTTTATATTTTTATTAGCCTTAGAATTTGATGCCCCAAAAATCACTCCAAAACCAAAAGTGCTGCTTGTCAAAAAAAAAAAAGCCAAAAATGGAGATAAACACAAAACGAAGAGTGGGACCCATGCACTATGCAAGCATGCATATATAATCAATCAATCACCCATCACGCAAAAATTAAAAGGAGACAAAAAATATATATATGTATGGGACCCTGTAAGTGCACTGAAACAAAAATACAGAGAACAAACCATAGAAAGTTGCACGTGAATACGCGTCACATTGTCCAAAAACCGCGTGAACCGACCCATTTTCCATCCTTTTAACTGTTTTTCAAATTCATTTTACTTTTCTCCTGTTTTTGGTAACCGCAAAACCCGCGAAAATTCTCTCATCCTAACCGTTAATCATGATGGAAGCTCCCAAAAGACCGCCAAATTAAAATATTACACAGAATCTCTCTCTCACACACACAACACTACCACAATTTGCTATATCAATGGCCGCATTAGTGTCCCCTCTTTTTCTCTTTTGGGAGAAAATTGTAATTTTTCCGGAAAATTCAAGATTTCAAGTCTACTGAGCTGACTCCTTTTTGACATTTGTGTTGAAAACCATATTTTAAGACTACCCTTTTGAATTTTAAGCTTGTTACTGAGAAATGGAGAGGCAGATGTTGGTGATGGAGGAGAATGGTGTTTCGAATTCGTTGGCTGGGTGTGATCAAGTGGTCAGAGAGTTGATGGAACTGATTGAGACCGTTGGATCCTACGGTGGGTATAGGAAGACTCAGAGGAAGGAGTGCTTGAACATGGTCAGGAGATTGAAGCTTTTACTGCCGCTTTTGGAAGAGATAAGGGAACTTGATAGAGCAGTTTCTTCTGAGGCTTTGAATTCTTTAGCTAATTTGAAAAAGGCACTTCTTGCAGCAAACAAGTTGTTGAAGAATTGTAACTATGGAAGCAAGATTTATCTGGTAAAGTTGCTACTAATTTGTAATCTATATATCTTTATTGTTTTTTATGTTTAATTTAAGGTTATGTTCCTACTTTGATGTTTTGTGTTTGAAAAATTAGGCAATGGAGAGTGAGGCAGTGATGGGTATATTTCATTCGGTTTACGACAAGCTGAATCAGGCTCTTGATGATTTGCCTTATGATGAACTCGGAGTCTCTGTTGAAGTGAAAGAACAAGTGATTAATTTTCTCCTTTTGTTTATTACAGCTTCTTGAATTAGCTGCTTTATTTGTTTTTGTCGGTTAGATACTTGGATCTGCTACTTAAAGTTAGGTTCATTTACGTATGTAATGGTCGTTTCTTTTCACTTTCTTAGATGAAAATTTATAAGGTGCCGGTGAAAAATGGCGAGGGGATTTGATTCTTAATACATGTTTGAGGTGATGTGCCGTTTAAATTGAGTGGAAATATTCACTGTAAATAGCTGTTAGTTTAATATGCCTCACAGAAGATTATGGTGGATAAATCGAAAAGAATCTCATTTTATCTCATTTCCAAAAAACAAATGGTACTACACATGCTTTAGAATTTCAGATGTAAGTAGGAGTTTGTGTTTAGAAGTTAAAATTTTGCCATTTCTTGTTTTTACTGTAGATCTCTTTAGAATTTATTGTCATCTCCCCCGGCTATGATTGCCTCGAGTGTTTATTTAGCAAGCTTATGAATAAAAATTTTGTGCTCTCCCATTTAGCAAGCTTATGAATAAAAATTTTGTGCTCTCCCATGCTTGAATCATGTGTATGCTTCTTCTGTTTGGCTGACTTGCAAGGTTGAGCTAATGCGTATGCAACTTAAAAGAGCAAAAAGACGGACAGATACACAGGATATGGAGCTAGCAATGGATTTGATGGTAGTTTTCTCCAAGGAGGATGACCGGAATGCAGACAGTGCAATACTAGAAAGACTAGCTAGCAAGTTGGAACTGCATACTATTGCAGACTTGAAAGCTGAAACTTTAGCAGTCAGGAAACTAGTAAAAGAAAGGGGTGGGCAGAAAGCTGATAGCATTCAGCAAATCACAGACCTTCTGGGAAAATTTAAACAAATTGCAGGTGTCGAGGAAACCATTGTGCCCGATGGTTCTGTTTCAGCCAGAAGGTTACAAAGGTGTCAGACTACGCTGGTCCCCCATGAATTCCTGTGTCCAATTACAATGGAGATCATGACAGACCCAGTTATCGTTGCAACCGGACAGGTAGTCTCATAGTTCAATGAACATTCTTTTATCTTCTATTGTACACGCCATGGAAATTGAAACAGTTTTTCGTGACCTTTTTTGAAGACTTATGAAAGGGAGAGCATACAGAAGTGGCTGGGTTCCAATCATAGGACTTGCCCCAAGACTGGACAAACTTTAGATCACTTGTCACTTGCACCAAACTATGCTCTCCGTAACCTTATTGTGCAGTGGTGTGAGAAGAACAATGTTGAATTGCCAAAGAAGGATACTAATGTGGGCTCAGATGGCTCCTCAGCTGAACTCAGGGAGGAAATCTGTTCCTTAATCCAAAATCTATCCTCTTGTCAGCCGAATGTGAAAAGAGAATCTGTTATGAAGATTCGTATGCTCTCTAAAGAGAATCCAGAGAACAGAATTTTCATTGCCAACAATGGAGGAATTCCTCCCTTGGTTCAGCTTTTGTCCTATCCAGACTCCAAGATTCAAGAACACACTGTCACTGCACTTTTGAACTTGTCACTTGATGAAACAAATAAAAGATACATAGCCAGAGAAGGAGCCATTCCTGCTATAATTGAGATCTTGCAGAATGGAACTAACGAGGCTAGAGAGAACTCTGCAGCAGCCTTATTCAGCTTATCAATGCTTGACGAACACAAGGTAATGGTGGGAAACTTGAATGGAATCCCTCCTTTGGTGGATCTTCTGCGTTATGGATCAATCAGAGGTAAAAAAGATGCTGCAACTGCTCTGTTTAACTTGTCTCTAAACCAAGCCAACAAGTCAAGAGCCATAAAGGCAGGCATCATACCATCATTACTCAAACTCCTGGAGAATAAAACATTGGGCATGATTGATGAAGCTCTCTCAATCTTGCTACTCATTGCATCTCATCCTGAGGGTAGAAATGAAATCGGGCGTTTATCATTCATTGAAACTTTGGTAGAGATCATAAAAAATGGAACTCCCAAGAACAAGGAATGTGCAACATCTGTTCTGCTTGAGTTGGGGTTGAACAATTCATCTTTCATTTTGGCTGCACTTCAGTATGGGGTGTATGAACATCTAGTGGAGATTACAAGATGTGGAACAAACAGAGCACAAAGAAAAGCAAATTCCCTTTTGCAGCACATGAGTAAGTGTGAACACATTCCCTAAAATTTCTGGAAAACAGTTTGATGTTATCACATTGCTAGCTGCCGACTATTACGTTAATTTTGGAGAGCGTACATTGTACACATTGAACTTCATGTTTTGCATTGTATAGTTTACAAAATTGTTGCCAATTTCTGTTGGGTGGAGTGTATATATTCGAAATTCCTGTTGTTTTTTTTTTTATTTTTTCTTTTTATGTGTAACAAATTGATGGAGTGTCAAATACTTTTAGAATAAGCTAATTTCTCATCATAAATTGAGGTTTGTTGCATATCAAATTTAAACCATGTTTCTAAAAAAAATTATCATATTTTTGGGTAATATTCTTAAGAATATTTCAATATGAATTTTTGGATTCCATTTTGCTGAAACAATGCTTTTGATATGACTATCTAAAAAATTTATTTAGAAAATGAGATATTAAAAAATTCTATTTCTATTTCTATTACATCTTCATTTGTTTTTTTTATTTTTACGATGGATCGAACATATTTAATACATCTTTTTCTCCACCCAGCCCTAAAGTAAATGTTGTCATTCAATTACTTGGTGATCATTACGTGTCAAGATCCTATTTCTTGACAACAGTGGGAGTAATCTAAGGGCTAGTTTAGGATTTGTTGTAAATTTTATAATAATTTGCTTTTGCTATATTTTAAAAATAATTAACTTTAAAAAAATAATCAAATTAATGTTTAGTAAAATTTATGTTAAAAAGTGTGGTGAATTTAAAAAGCAGTTTTTGTACGTTTGATAAATTTTGCGGTTAAAATATTATAATAATATAAAGACTAAAACAGACATATAATATTGAATATAATATTTGTTTATCAATATATATGTAGTACATAATTTATGAAAAGAAAAATAATTATTTTTATTATCAAATAATGTAATTTGTCATTTATAAATGTATTATTGAAGTCGAATTTGATGATGGTTGCGCAACAATACTAAATGAAGCAGGATACTCTATTTTGAAAAAATAAAAGTATGCATATAAGAACACATGTAAAAGAAATTATTTAAATATGTCAAAAGTAAAGATTTACTTCTCAAATTCTGCGGTGAAAAAACAAATTTTTGATAAAAGTGATTTTAAAAAAAAATTATCAAACACCTAAAATAAATTTTAACTGTTAAAAAGTACTTTTAAAACTTGCAACAATTATCTCAAACAGGTTTTAAAATAGAAAATAGAATATTGTATCAAACCATGGATGATTTAAAACTCCATAAGCATTACATAATAAAAGAAACACTCTAATGGAAAAAAAAAATTGCTATCATTTATAATTTATCCTTTATTATTATTTTTTTAAATTAAAGAAAATGCCCTACAAACACATTTTTTTTTTTTAAGAAAAATATGTAATGTTTACATTTCTTCTAACACATTACAATCATTTTCTAGAATATACAAATTATATGAGGTGTTGTATAGCTCAATATGCTTAAAATTCTTTACGTTTTTTATTAGTAAGAAACTAATTAACACTAGCAACAATTACCATAATATAATAATTATATCATTAGTATTAAAATTATTGATTTATTATATTCAATGCAATCAAAACAAATCACATAAATTATTTGAATATTTGTTATTTCATAAGATATTTAAATTTGCAATATTTGAAATAAACAATCCAAAATAAGACAGTCAAATGTTAAGTCCCTACTTTTTTTTTTTTCTTAAAAAAATTAAAGGAAAGCGAAAAAAATTATATTGCGCCAAAAGCAAAGGTTTAAACTTCAACGAGGGGCTAAACGAACAACCAAGAAAATAGAAGGACTAATTTGTGATTTACCTAACTTCATTAGAGCCAAAGCGTCTTCCTTTTGAAACGAACCCATCTCCCTTTTTCGCTCTCTGTCGCAGCGGTTTCAATGAGCTAAAGGTAAATGCCTATTCCCACTCTGCTTTTATTCCCTCTTTTCGTCAATGTTTTCATTTTACAGTAGCTTAGTTTCCCAATTAGGGGTTTTTCTGTTTGTTTTATGGTTAATTTTGAAGCAAAAGACATGAGCAAAAGCTTGATTGCATGGAAGTTTGATTGTGACTGAATTTTTGAACTCTTTAGTTGGTGTCGTATATATTGTATGAATCACACAACCCATGCCTCAAAATTTTGATTAATTCATGTTTTCGATTCTGGGTGTTGCCTTTTGTGCTTTGTTCAGGAATTTTAGGTGAGAGATCAGTAATCGGTGGTAGAGCAATTAATTTTGAGTCTTTGTATTGTGTTTTTCTTCTTGAAATAGTGCTGCTGTTTATTTCTGTTATCATTTTTAGTTCTTTCCTGGTTCGAATATCTATTTTGTTGTGCATATTAGTGAAGGATGTTTGCTCTTTGTGCTGCACCTTTTTTCTTTTTCAATTTCAGCATCAAGTTTAACCTCAAAGAAGAAAAGAATGCAACTTGACTTTGATTTTTTGTCTTGTGGCAGATGTATGTTCTAACTATCTGTGTTTAATGTTTCACCTTAATGTAATCATCAGGGCTTCATCAGGCAATAGTAGGCATTGGATCTGCTGTGATTTTGTGCTGATAATTGCATAAAAACATAAAAATTGTCATAATATGTTATCACATGGGGGAATATGTTTATACGGTAGCTTATTTAATGAGCTGCAGGAATGATTTTCGCGTGGACTAATTGGATCTTAGATGACACAACTCTTAGACATTGCTTTGCAACTCTTGTGAAGTAGCTTTCCAGTCATATTATTAAACTCATTATACCACCTGTGTCTGTCACTAGTATTAGCCATTCTAGGAGAAGTTTCCTTCATTTGCATGTAACTGTTGTAGAATTACAGGAGTGCTATGCATATGCTGTCTGGAAACTTTTACATCATGTTTTTCATTATTGTTTCACTATCTATGGTTCTTCTACAGGCAACTGGACGCTGGATCACAGTCCAGCATGTATGCTTAATATTTGAAATGCACAAAGATATACATATGTATGGTTGTGTTCTCATGTCCAGATTTCTGGATGCTGTGTTCAGGTTGAGACATGATATGTTATCCGTATCTGCAAATCGTAATAAATTGGATATCAATGCAAAAAGATAAATGATGTATTTATGATCTTTATTGACACTATTTTCTTCGCGGTTGGTAACTCTTCAAGAAACCTCACTGAATGGGATTAAAGAATAAAAAGAATGACATTGTCAGTTGGCAATACTGAGGTGCAATTAGGTTTTTCATTTCCTAAATATTAAAATTACATTGATATGCTCTCATGTTCTCAGGTCTGAGTCAATAATTGACTTAATTCAAAGCTTTTTGTTGCATAGTGTCTAGTACTCCTTTGTCCTTAGGATTTGTTGATGGCTACTGGCATATTTATAGCGCATGAAGAATGCATAATTCAACTGTAAGGTGAAAAGTACTTGGTGGTTTATGTGATAGTGAAAAGAAACATAATCAGTATAAATTTTTTTCCATAAAGAGTATTTATTTCCATGTTATTTCCATGTATTCCAGGAAATGTGCTTCTTGGTGATTGTCAGTATAAATTTAGCTTGTCTGTCTGGTTTTCATAACTACCTTTACATGATCAAAATGTTTCCTCACTCCAGTCTTTTTTGTTATTAGCTATATGCAGTTGTTATAAGTTGGGCTTACTTATGCTGGATGGTGATGGAAAATAACATGGTAATTTGTCTAAAGGAAAGCTTTGGTTATATTCTTATTTGGTTGCTCGATCGTTCATGGCTGGCCAATATAATTTTTGGGTTTTATTCTTAATTGCTTAACATTATTCTGTTACCAATTTAAGTGTTTTGCTTCAATGAGTTAAGTGGAAGGTGCAGTATACTTGTGAAATTTTCCTGGTTGTAATTTGTATTCCTTTTGAAAATAACATGCATTAGGAAAGATTAGGGAAATATTGGTGATTCATGCTTGCAGAAATTTTTATCTTTTAAACAAATATATATGTCGAGGTTTCCTCTCAGAGTGCCATTTTTAAAATTGCTTTTGGTCTTTCACATGTTCTATCTTCGCTAGTGTAGTCGCATATTTATGTGATATCTGTTGATTTGGCTTCTCTTTTATACCTATGTATCCTCTGAATTTCTTTATGAGCAATATTTTTTCCTTCAGATGGTTCAGCAAACAGTAGACTCTAAATTCAAGGAATATGGGCTGGGCAATTCTGAAACTAACTTGGCCACTTGTGATAAGCAACAGCCAGTTGCTACGAAGAAGGCAGCACTAAGAGAACTGCATAATGAAAACAGAATTGTGGTGCCAAAATCTAATGGAAATTGCCCATATTCAAAGGATAGAGTACCTATTATTGATGCCATGAAGGTTTCTGGCTCCAAAAGACCATTACATGAATTTCCGGTTAGTCCCTCTAGAGATGGTAATGCTGCAAATGGACATCTTGTGTATGTCCGCAGAAAATTTGAAGCAGACTTGGTCAAGACCAGCACTTCTGACAGCACTAACATTAGTGCTGCTGATTGCACGCACTCAAGATCAGTTGGTCATCCAGAGAACACCCACCAAAAACCGCAGACAAAGGAGCCAAAGGTTTCTTGTTTTCCAGTATTTGCACCTTTACCAGCAACTTCCTTTGTGAGTCCACCTGGGAAACATTTGGTTCCTCTACTGGGGAAGTCTGGTGTGAAATCAACACCAACAGACTCCAATTATCATCCAATTGCTTCTGCTGCCGCTTCTTTGGATAATTCAAGGGGAATGAAAAATTTGCACTGGGAAGAGCGATATCATCGATTGCAGCTGCTGCTGAAGAAATTCGACCAATCAGATGAAGAGGATTATGTCCGGAGTATGTCTTTATATTGCAAAAAGTCCAATAATATACTCTATTTACCTTAGTTGAAATTCTTACCACACTGATTTATCTTACTTTACGTGATTTTATCAGTGCTTCGGTCATTTTCCTCAGTTGAACTTAGCAAACATGCTGTTGAGTTGGAAAAGAGATCAATCCAGCTTTCACTGGAGGAAGGTAAAATGAGATTTTGTTTTCATGTCTTTTTACCCCTTTCTGTTTAGTAATGATAACATTAGGAATAGATATGTTCTAACAGAATCATCCTAGATCTAAATGAGGGTTGTTGGGACAACATAATTTTGAGTTGATATATTGTTATCCAATTGGTATCTGTACAACAATGTGCATAACGGAAGTCTGACCTGTTTTGTGTGATAGTCTTACATATGCGCACATGCACAGATTTGTTGCCAATTATATTATGCATATTCTGCTCCCACCTTTGGACATTTTGAGAGACGCGAAACAAATATTACTTGTTCTCATTTCTTTTTGCATTGTTACAGCAAAAGAGATGAGCCGTGTTGGGATGTTAAACGTGTTAGGAAAATCTATCAAGAATCTCAAAGAGCACTCAACTCATCAGGATCAGTCAAACAAATGAAAAGCCAAGGTTTTTACTCTTCTTCTTCTTTTTATTTTTAAGCCAGAGAGACTGCAGGCACCAATATGCCTACTTATTTTGCTTTCCCTCGTCTTTCTTTTTTGGTGGTTGTCCAGCTTCAGGTTGGCTGGTCCTCTCTATATTCCTCTCTAGTGCGAAAGCCATTGCCTGTACTAAATGCCAACTGTATTAACTGTTACATAGTGCTAAAATATGATCATTTATGCAGCTTGTACTCATTCTAGCAATTCTGTTAATAACAGAGTAGCAATTTTTATAAATTCAAATCCCAGAAAGCTAGAAGAGAATCAGGGATTCATCCACGTCCTTTCCAGTTACAAATGCACAGGTCTAAAGCCAAGAGATGAAAAATGATAATGATGATGATGATGATGATTTTCAAGTCACAGGTTTCAATCAAGCCCATAAATCAAAAGATATAAAGCAATTTTCTTTTGGTTGCACAGAGACTTTTCAACTTAATGAAACAATCATGAAAACTAGAATTCTATTCATGGGTTTCAATCTCATATTCCAGCTCACTATTTTCCGCTTTCACCCTCACAAAATGGGAGCAACTACAGCAGAAAAGCAATGTTGTCCTAAATTTGAGGCCATTTTCAGAAATGAAGGATTACATTCACCGACATTTGAGGCTTTAGCGTCTGTCTTACAGATATACTTAGTGAGTTGTGAGCAAGCAAGATATTCCACTTCAATTTTCTTTTGAAAATTACCATTTAACCCCTTTAATATTCTTTCAAATTAGCATAAAATGACTTCAACTTCTATGATTAGATACAGATTGAAATAATTAGGAAAATAGGATAATAATTTATGTTTTTTCAAAAAAATCAAACATGTTCGATCATTAATCGTAGAATTTAAATATTTCAGAAGTAATATTTCAATAATCTCAAAAAAAAAAAAATGTCGATGAATTATCATTACTATTTTTCATATTTTTGAAAAACAAAATTAAATGGGCGTGTCCCAAGTGGTTCATGCATAGCTTTATCAATGGATAACCACTACATGCAACCAACCGAAAAAAACTGCCCCTCATTTCAAAAGCTTGTGTCTCATTGAAACCAGTAGTAACCGCTCACACTACTACATAAGCATCAAACCAACCATTCTTACACTTTTTTCTGCTTCTTCTTCAGATAATTTCTTTGTTGGTTTGCTATCTCATTCCCTCCATGATGACCAACAACACAGTTTCCGACCCTGATTTTCTCTTCCCATCTTCCCCATCCCGCAACATGATCACAAATTTTGCTTCTTCTTCTAGCCTTGATGAACACTTTCACCAAAATGCTCGCAAGAAACGTTCCAAATTGATCAAGATTGATGCTAGTCCTACTTCATCGTGTTCTGCAAGTGTTTCCAAGCCAAAATGTACCAAGAAACCTGACCCTTCCGCGCCTAAGATTACTAGGCCTTGTACTGAGTGTGGCAAGAAGTTTTGGTCTTGGAAGGCACTTTTTGGGCACATGAGATGCCACCCTGAGCGCCAATGGCGCGGCATTAACCCACCGCCAAATTTGCGTCGTCCTGTTTCTTCTTCTCCTGTTGAAGAAGTAAACGGGGTTGAAAATGTAATGACTATTGATGATCATGAAGTTGCAGCATGTTTGTTGATGTTGGCTAACGGTGCTGATGGTAATGGTGCCAGTGCTAGTAATGAGAATGTTCAGTTTGGCAATACTAGTGGTCTGCAACAAGGAGGTGAAGACAATGAAGTGAATTTGGGGGTAGGTTGTAGGTTCGAGTGCACAAGTTGCAAGAGAGTCTTCGGTTCACACCAGGCCTTGGGAGGACACAGGGCAAGTCACAAGAATGTGAAGGGTTGTTTTGCAATTACGCGAAGTAGTGAGGGTTGTGAGATTGATCAGGATCATTGCAGTCATGGGATCGTGAAGGAAAATGTAGATGATGAGAGGAAAATGATGATGGTTTTTGGGCACAAGTGTAGTATTTGTTTGAGGGTTTTCTCAAGTGGACAAGCACTCGGTGGGCACAAGAGATGTCACTGGGAGAAAGGAGATGATCAATTGTTCAATCAAGGGCTAAATCTTTTTGCAGGAAAAGAAAGTTGTGAGTTGGACCTGAATTTGCCTGCTCCAATTGATGATGATTCTGCTTCATCTTCTTATTCTTCAGGCCTGACTTTGGATTTGAGGTTGGGCCTGTAGAATGGACGATTGAACTCCTTTCTTTTACTAACTGGTGTGTGACTTGTAAGATACCTAGGATTATTATATATATTCTGTAATTTGTATCATTGATATTTGACTTGGAAAGCATAGTTGCTTGCTGGCTCCATAATTGGGGGACAGAAAAATATGTGTTCCATAAACAAATTGGGGAGGATTATATATAATTGTAACTTCTGACTACTAATAAATTACACAGTTTATGTCATATGTATTCTATAATTCTTCTTCTGTTAGACTTGCTGATACTATCATTACTGATGATCTGAAAGGCTGAAAAAATTGTAAACTGAATTTTTATCTGAAGAGTCTTGAGTTAGCAGCCATGTGAACATGTCTAATTACTGATTAATTTAGTGATGTGGTCCTGTGTTTAACTAGAGTATGCAGCTACTCCATGCATCGTGTGGAATATGAATCCGTAATGTGGTCCTACAATTTCTCAGTTTGATGGTCAAAATTCTACGCGGCGACTTGTTTTAGGGATGATAACTTTGGGTTGCTGATCTGTCCGAGAATTTCATAGATTTAGATCTGCAATCTGTGATAAAACAACATTAAGTGAGAGCAAAAGGAGAGTTAAGGACCACATCTTTTATCATTATGGGAAGAATGAATAGAATACCAGAAAAAATTAAGTACATAATTGTGATGTAAAAGTACAGATGCTGTTAAGAACCATTCATAAATCTAACTACCAATAATGCAGAACATGTCAAGCAAATTCCTTAATCCAACTAACAGTAGTAGATGGACATAAAATTTTCTATTTCCAATGGCAGTTTTATATTGTTCTTGCTTATGAAAATGTAATCTAAGGCTCTATTATTGCATAGAGAATTCATTCAGGAGGAATATCAGACCACAAGCAGTGATGGTACTGAAGTTACACGTTTTCGACTTCTTAGCTAAGCAAATGTTTCTTGGGACCAAAAGGAGATCATGATTCGATTTGTTTTAACTAGTTATTCCTCAAAAAGTTTTGATTAATCAAACTTTTTGATCAGTGTGCATAATTAGATATCAATTTAGTTACTGAGTTTTGTGCAGCACATGAAACATGCTATGAACTGTCTGTCAATTTGAAAAAAGAAAAACTTGTCTAAAAGCAGGGTTCAGGACCACAATATGTACTTTAGATAACATCAATGGACGCAATATTGAAATAAAATACATTGTTGAATGGCGTATTTGCTTTCTTTTATTTCCTGTACAGATTTTTTAAATTGTAGAACATATTTTATGCCAAAAATTTTTCAGGGTGTTTTTTCTGCTACAACAAGTTTACAGCTTATGCAGTTGGAAAAGAATCTCAAATTTAACAGCATACACCTTTAAGTGCAGGAAAATGTTACAGAAAAGCTCGAGGCTAACCTTTCTTTTTTAAATGAAAAGCAGAGGTGTCCGCCATTTTTGAAAGAAAGCCATTTGGAAGTACTTTGATTTGGTGCAAAATTTTAAATTGAAGTTTAATTTAGCCGACAATGTCTAAATTATAAGTTAAATGAAGCATCCAATAATGCCAGAAGTTGGTGGCGGATTTTCTGCAAAGGAAGCATTCAAGAAATAGTGATGATTCGAAATGATTTCCAAGAGCCATTATTTGATCTCTTATGTAATCCTTTGAATTTAAAACTCAAATTCTAGACAACTCCATACAAATATCTAGATGATGACATCTTTGAAAAAAAAAAAAAAAGAAGTTCTTAGTTGCAACTTCCTCAAACGTTCAAGCATGCAACTTCCTCTGCTAATTCCTGATCTGTTTTAGAAAACTGCACATGAAAATAATTCAAGTCACCAATCAAGTTGGAAACACATGTTAACAATTTCACTCGTGAAGTACTTTAAATTACTCAGTAAGACTGAGGTTTTAGAATTTCCACGAATATTATATGGTTCTTGAACCTATATTGATTATTTCATAGTTTAAGGTACATAGTTTTACAAACAGAAAGTTGTGGGCTTGCATATCCTTGTTCTTATTTCTTTCGGCTTGAAGAGTACAAGCTGGCAAAATTTGTACGACCAATAGGCTTCAAGTGTCCAAAATAATGGAGGATTCTGATTATTAAATGAAAGATATGACAGACATTAAGCCAGGATTTGTAACATATGAATTTGAATACAATATGCAAAGTTAAGTTAGCAATGAGATTCTTTCAGATTCTTTCTGTTCTGATGTAAGAGTGAAGAAAATCATGAGCACCAGTAATGAGAAAATATGCCTTACATGAACACCAGTAATGAGAAAATATGCTTTACTCATTGCATCAATAATTTCTGTCATTGTCAAAGAGGTTTCTTGATCCACCATTGTAAAGCTCAAGGATCGCATAATATGATCCTTTTTAACTTCCATCGAGACCTTGAAGGTGGAGAATTATGGCTACTTCCTTGTGAAACAGAAACATATTTTATATCATAAGAACTTGACAATTTTGATTTATATTGAATCTCTTTAAAAAACTTTGTTTAGCTGCCATTGATGCAATCATCCACTTATATTTTGTTACACCAACCAAGACTTTAGTTCCCCGGAAGACTTGTCCTCGTAGATGGAAATGTTCTCGCTCTGCTATAGTTACATCTACTGAACTGAAGTTTGCCATAAAAGCCTGAGCTAATAAATATGTATGTTCTTCCTTTCTGCATACAGTTCTCGTCATGACACTGGAATATCCCTTAAAATACATAGAGATTTCAACTAGTTTTGATTGAATGTTGAACAAATTAACCATCAATTTCATCTAGCTTACCTACCGAATACTCTGCCTGCATGCGCCTTATAATGACATCATTGACTACTCTTTTTCTGCTTTAGATAATACTATATACTCCTATTAGTCTTCGCCTATCTGTCCAGATGATAAATACGTTGCGTTTCTATCTAAAATTTGTTTTGTAAAATTATTATTGTATATAGCACTTTCCAAAAAAAAAAAAAAAAGTCAATGAATCTTCTTTTGATTCCACCTTTCAAAAGTTTTCTGTTCATTACGGATCCTTGGTATCTTGCTTTGATTCAATCAACTCATGTGATGGTGTTCAAAGGACATTAATTGTCAAGTGTACATATTCATGTTTTAATAATTCATAACAGAATACTGACTTTAGCTGCAATAATGTTATTTGCAGGAATGCTGGGAAATCGGGGGATGTATTATTTCTATCTGAACGAAATCCTTGAATGAAATGGAGAAAAAATGATTCCATATTGAACAAAGCATCAAGTTCATTTCCTGATTTAAATCCTGTCCATTGGATCTCTGCAGATAAATGCACTCTTACATTGATTATGACAGATTGAAAGCTCCATATATGCAAAATAAAGATCATTTGAACTATTCCACGTCAACTACCATTCATCTGATTAACAATCCAACACTTATCATGATTTGATCAGATGAAAGATTTTCAATGGCTAGGATTGATTTTCCAACTTGATCCCACATCAGATAATCTCTCATACTTCACCTCCTCATACCAGCTAGATTAAAAATTATCTCCATTGACCAGTACTCTCTGCTACGACATATACAATATTCAAGTGAGGGAATCTCCATTAGAAATATAAAAATGAGCTTACAGATATCCATAAAAATGAATATCTATGGTATCTTGAATTGATTCTATTGGCTCGTGTATTCCACGCAATCTAATGCTATGTATATTCAAACAGATACCAAGAGATATAATATTGCAATATAATTGAGTTATGACTTTATCTCCTACCAATATATTATATAATTCTCCCCCTCCATATAATTTAATTTCTAATTCTAGTTGATGTGTATGTTTGTGTTTGGAAGCAACATTAACATCAGCAAAGTCTGAAAATTAAGCACTTTTATCAAGTGCTTTCCACTGTTTTCAGTGGAAGCAACTAATAAAAATGGAGTATTTCCATTTAAACTTTAATATATATATGTATATATATATATATACATACATATATATATATATATAATGCATGTAAATTTCAAAATCTGCCACAGATATATATGGATTCTTGCACGAAGTATGAATATGTTTGAAGGAATGAAAGTTGTCTTGATATAGTGGAAAATGATATGCAATCAATTACCAAAATGCAGATTAATTAATATGTGAGCATTTCTCAGTGATGTCAAAATCAACCATGTTCACTGCCTATGAAAGTGCTTTTGAATAATCTAATCAGCAATCCTGATGAATGATGGAAGAAAATTTACTACTAATGAAAAATTACAATAAGTTGGTTAAAGGAAAGTACTGATACACAGTTATGGAGAAACCATTATCT
Source organism: Azadirachta indica (assembly GCA_022749755.1). Classification (NCBI taxonomy): domain Eukaryota; kingdom Viridiplantae; phylum Streptophyta; class Magnoliopsida; order Sapindales; family Meliaceae; genus Azadirachta; species Azadirachta indica. The sequence continues at coordinate 17,693,738 of CM040444.1, forward strand.
CAAAATCTTAAAAGAAGGAAAAAAGGGAGAAAAAAAAATATTATAGTCAAAGATTTAAAAGAAGAAAACCCCACAAACGCAAGATACCCACTTGTGTATTGAATCTGAAAAGATGCATACGCCATCAGAAAGAACTGAGCAGAAACAATTGGTTGATGATCAAACATGGAAGATGCAAGTGGATGAGTCAGCTTCAACAGATTATGATTAAACCATATAGTAGTCAAGAATCATTAAGCTCTTGCAAGAGCTTTTGTGTGGAATGCACGTAAGGAAATCCTTGCATAATATCATCTTCGTATGTTATAATCTCATTTTAATCTGCTTTTTGTGTATTTTATATTCATAATGTGTGCTTTACAGCCACATCAACTGACATAAGTTATGGGGTAATAAGGAAAGAAAAACATAAAAAAAAATCTTGGTAAGTTTAATAAGTTTATTAATTAACATGTAGATGTAGACATCTATAGGTCATGGCATTATGTTAACATTTTCTTTCACTTTCAGTGACGTAATCAATGTCATTAAAATATCAAACCGTTTTCATATTATAACCAACAAGCTTTTATATGATATGCTAAAATGATAATAAAGATTAATCATTGCAACATGAACTCGCGGTTTTCTGATACGAAATCTCATGATCATACGTCTGTAAAGCAGACAAATAGTTTTGAGTTGGAGCTGATGCATTACATTGTGAAAGAACCCTTATGATTTGTATAGTGAAAAAAGATGCAGACCATAGATTAATTTATAGTATAATTTATGTATAAAATTTTGTAACTGGGGTGGCAATGATTCAAATTAGAACAAAAAAATAAATCCAAGATCTGGTGAATCATGGTATTGACTTGAAGATGAAGCTTAGTGATGAGTAAATAATTGATTATTCAATTTGATCAAATAGTTTTTAATCTTAACTTCTGATTATTTTGGAGTGAGTAGATTGTTTAAGTGTTTCCTCAAAAGCAACATTTCTAGGGCCTGTTGGGCATACTCAAGCAATGAGAATTCAGCAACAAAATCCTTTTCTCTTCTTTCTGCAAATATGGAATCAAAATTCATGACTTTAAAAGGATTCCATTTCTATAAATTATTACAGAAAAGCAATTAGATTAATGAATGATCTAAGCTAATGCATTTATTCGATGGATGCGGCGAATCGAGAAGCAGGAATATGAAGAGACCATGACCCCCCAAATTTCTTAGAGGCAGCAATACGAACATGGCCAAATTTAATGTGGCCAACTTTGTTTTTGTATTAAGTGACCTTTCCAAATAGATTTCTTTATTTCTTAATGAACACACAAAATTACAGCACATAAGTGTCAGAACCTGATTGTTGTAAGGAAAGCTTTCCCTCATCCGCCGTAAAATTCTGACTTTAACCCTTACTTGAACAATTTGCTAAAGTTGTTTTACTGAAAGTGATTAGGAATTTAAAATTCCTTCGTCAGTACAAAAAACTAACACTTGGTGAAAGTTCATGGAGTTACTTGCTGTTAAATCTTTCTGAGTTTGTGATATAAATTTGTCATTTTTCCGGCAGACATAGAGGTTTTTCAGCTGTTGCAGCATTGAACAATGAACTTGCAGATGGGTTTAGAGTGTGACATGCGTATGGAATCACAGGCATGTTTACGGGGAGGACAACAAATCCCAAATTGAATTGTCATTTTGAGAAGCTCAGTTAATAACCATGGTTAAGGTCAAAAACGGCTTTTGAGATTGTCCGAGAATCTTCAAGTCAATGAACATACTCAATAAAACAACTAAAGTTCAGTTCAAGAATCTTTTTCACATACCCAGAAAGTTGTTAAAAAATTTTCTTTTTTAAAAAAACTGAAAATAATAAAAAAGACCTGCCATTTTTTTTTTAACATTAAGAAAAAAAAAAAATGCAACTGGGCAGAGAATCTTATTACTCGCAACAAGCGAAAACACTAACATCAAAACATTTCTTTGTTTTTAAACAGTGAAAATCAAAGTTTCATCACCTGCCTCTGTTATGTTTCTGTTTGTGTGGAACTGAAAACTGAACTAAAGAAATCAGCTTTAATCTTTTTTTTTCTTTCTTTCTGAAATTGTTTTGTGTGTTGTACGGTTGACTTCAAAAAGTAGAACTCAAGTTATAATTATACCAGAATACAAGGATGTCCCTGAAATGAAATGGCAACATCTTGTGCGGGTTATTCTTGTAGGTCCCATTGAACATTATTTCTGGAGAAGATTCTTCACGCGCAGAGCCAGGACACTATAATATACAACCAGCCTCAAAAAAAATACTACCCAAAGTGATGATAATATATCACTGTTAGAGAATTGTTTTGTACTTAAATTCTCTGTTTTTCTTTTTAATGTGGTTGGGGGTGTTAATAAAGGGAAACAAAACTCAACTTTCACTCAAAAGAATGAAAAAAAAAATCTCAGTTTGGTGATGTGCAGCTTCTTCTGACCCGGTTGTAAATTTGCTTCAGTGAAGTCATAGTACACAGACAGACGTACCCAAAAGAAGTTCTTTTCCAAGAATCTTCAAAAAAGTGAGTCACCACTTTCCTTTTTCTGCTTTCAGTGCTTTCATTTCTTTTTTCCTTTTTCTGTTTATGTCATATTTAGTTTTGTTTATGGAGCTTTGAAATCACTGAATTGGAAGTTCTGGTTACTGGGTTTTAGTTATTTTTTTTCTTGGCTGGTATTCTTTTTGATTAAAATTGCTTCTTTACTTCAATTTGTGAATCCTGACATCATATACCACATAATTGGTAGTTTGGTGTTTCGAGAGAGTTTTGTTTTTTATTTCTTCTTTTTGTTAAAAAATTTTGTTGTGAATGTAATTTAAGGTTTGCTGCAGATAAGTTTGTAGCTTGCTGTTGTTATACTTTTGGAGCTCCTTTAAATCAAGCAAACATGTTAAATTCTTTTCTGATTGTTATCAGAAACCCTTTTAGAGTCAACAACAATTTTAATTCTTCTGGGATTATATTCGAACTATAGCTTATATTTTGTGTGTCAGTTCAATGAAACTGTGGTAGGTATTCTTCCTGCTGAAATGCATTTCTGATTGCAGTTCACAAAAACACATTTTTGTTGACGATGTTTCTGCGACTCGGACAGATTGGGTTTTTGGATACTGGGAAAAGCAATCCTTCCTGGAAGTTCCTCTTTTTGTTTTTCATCTTTACCGTGCTATTATGTTTTGGTTCATGATACCATTTGACATTCGGATTTACTAGTCTTTGTTAGATGCAAATCTGAAGAAGTTTCAATATGGATGATGGTAATTTTACGTCTATTTCCACGTTTGGAGCGTGCCCGGGAACTGCCATGGATTTGGATTTTATGGATGAGCTCTTGTATGATGGATGCTGGTTAGAGACCACGGACTCTTTCGACTTTTTGCAGTCAGGTCCTTCACGTTCTGGTCCGGTAGACGATTCATCACAGTATTTGCCTTATTCAGATGGTAATAGTGGTAATTTGAGTATGAACCTAAACCCTCATCAACAAGTCTATCAAGACGAAACAAAGAGAAGGGTCACTGAAAATCCATCTCTTGTTTATCCTAAAATTGAAGAACTTCATGAAACTCATATTCAAAACCATCAAGGTTTTGATCCTACTAGTTCTTCAGGTCAATCCGGAAACTTACTCATTCAAGGTAATGAATTAGGCAGAAGGTGGTGGATTGCACCAAGAGCAAATACCGGGTCTTCTTCATCAGTGAAGGAAAGATTAGTGTGTGCTATTGCTCATTTGAAAGAGTATATAAAAGATGGGAACACACTTGTTCAAATATGGGTGCCTGTAAAAAAAGGAGGCAAACATGTGCTTACTACCAATGAACAGCCATACTCTCTTGATCCTAGTTGCAAGAGTCTTGAAAGTTACAGAAATGTTTCAACAACCTATCACTTTGCAGTTGATGAAGATTCTAAGGAATTTGATGGGTTGCCTGGTAGAGTTTTCTTGGGGAAGTTGCCTGAGTGGACTCCTGATGTTCGGTTTTTCAGAAGTGATGAGTACCGACGAGTTAATTATGCTCAACAGTATGATGTTCATGGATCTCTTGCCCTTCCTGTCTTTGAAAGAGGCAGTGGGACTTGCTTGGGTGTTGTTGAGATAGTAACAACTTCTCAAAAGATTCAATATCGCCCAGATCTTGAAAATGTCTGCAAAGCTCTCGAGGTCTTTTTTTCCTCTTTTTCTTCCTTTTCTTCTTTCGTGTTTTTATAGTTCAAAAAGTCTATTTTTAACCTCTGAATAAGAGCTAAAACTATGGTTTTGGCAGAAGATTGTTCCGTGAAAGCAAAGGATTGACCAAGAATGCTAAATTTCTTCTTCTAAGGTTTGATAGATGACCAAAATGTTTGCATTTTTTTAAAAGAAAAAAGTTTTCATGATCCTTTTTACATATGAAGACACTAACTGTCGGCTATCTTTAAATTCTCTCTGCCTTTGAACATGTTTTCTTCATCCCATGGTCCTTGATGTATGTGACATGTAGCCTGCTTGATACAATGACATCATACTTTATCATTTTCTGTTTCTCAGCTTCCTATTGTTTTTACTTGCTGAGCATCCTAGTGCGCTCTAATTTTTTTCATTTTGATTATTATTATTATTATTATTATTATTTTTGGCCACAAAACAAAAAATTTTTTCATTTTGATTATAACTATGTTGACTTTCTTCTTCTTTGTTTTTTTTCTCTTTTTTTTTTCTAATATCTTTCCTGCAAAAGGACCCTTCAGAAGTGTCAATGGTTATGGTTATTCTATAATGTTACTGTTTGATGCTTGTAAAGTACGGTGAGAACTTGATCCATCACATTCTAGTCTAAATAACTGTATTGATTGATTTACAGGCTGTTGATCTTAGGAGTTCAGAAAACTTCAGTAATTCCTGTGTAAAGGTAAATAGATGTTGTTTCAAGAACCATAGATGTACATAAAAAATTTATGATTAGTTACTGAGATTGCAGATATGCTTTCCTTTTTTGCAGGCTCACAATAAGTTAAATCATACTGCAATGCCTGAGCTAGCAGAGGTTCTAAGATCTGTCTGCAAGACACATAACTTGCCTTTAGCTCTGACGTGGGCTCCATGTGGGCAACAAGGGAAAGGTGGATGTGTACGATCTGATGAGAATTATGCTCATTGTTTTTTAACTGTGGATTCTGCTTGCTTTGTGGCCAATCAAAAGTTTTCGAACTTCCTTGTTGCATGCTCCGAGCATCAACTGTTTCAAGGCCAAGGAATAGTTGGGAAAGCATTTACACTGAGAAAACAGTGTTTTGCAGCTGACATAACTGCCTTTAGCAAGTCCAATTATCCTCTCTCTCACCATGCTAGGATGTTTGATTTACATGCTGCCATAGCAATTCCACTGCAGGGCATAAGCACTGGAATGATTGAATTTGTCCTAGAGTTCTTTTTGCCAAAGGACTGCCAAGACACTGAAGAGCAAAAGCGGACAGTCAACTCATTGTCTGTTGTCATACGACAATTGTGCGAGAGTTTACCACTTGCCATGGAAAACGAGCTTGAGGAAGTCCTATTGCCCATTGGAGAAATGGGAGTTACTTCAGATAGTTCTTCACCTTCAAAAGGAACATCTCCAGAACAGTCTTCCTGGATTTCTCATATGATAGAAACCCAACAGAAGGGTAAAGGTATTGCTGTCTCCTGGGAATGTCAAAAAGAAGAACCGAAAGAAGAATTCAACGTGATGACTGGTTGGTATGATGCTCAGGCAGATTCATACCACAAGCAGCTTTTTCCAGGATTTTGTCAATTTCAGCAGAATTCTGGGGCTAAAACTAGTGTTGAGGATGGAGGAGATTCGTCTTCTCTAGGCGGCCGGCACCCAGTAGGAAGCAGAAAAGCAGGAGAGAAGAGGCGAACCAAGACAGAGAAGACAATCAGCTTGCAAGTTCTTCGACAATACTTTGCTGGGAGCCTTAAAGATGCTGCTAAGAGTATTGGTGGTAGGGAAATATTTTTATTATTACTGGAAATAGCATATTCTTGTTTCACTTGTTCAGCTAAATATAATTTGTTGAGCAGTGTTTGTTTATTTATTACTAACAATTGATTGGGATGCTTATGGCCTATTTTGCTGCAATCTTTGATTTTTTTGGAGCAGACTTGATATAAACTCTAATAGCTTGAGTAATCTGAATTTATGCATTAGTTTTTATTCATTGTATATAACAATAGAATTCCAAGCCTGTTTCTATACCATATCTCAAGTCTCACTCTATTGTATCGGCTCAATGGTTACTAGTACAAGTAGCACTTTATATATTATGATTTTTTGGCATGGAATCTATATATGCAATGCCATGTTGTCTTTATAATCATATCAGAAAACAATTGGGACAAATTCTTGTAGAAGATACAAACAACAATATGTATAAATAGAATGAAAAGTGAATTACTTTTGACAAGAAAACTGAAAATTAATGTATGTTTTTGTCTATCTGACATTTCTTTTTCCCCTGTAGGACGTTTGTATACTTTCTCTTGTATATTTCATGCACTTCCCACCAAACTTTGCCTTGTCAAGAGGATTTCATCTTTTCACTCAAAAGATAATTCTGCCCCATTCCTGCTCTGAGTATCCTTAATTTTAGAGTGATGGCATATGTAGTTTTGGCATCCACCAAGTAAATTTAAAAATTCTTGCCATTTTGCTTTAGACAATTATGGTGTAGCCAGCTAACTGACAACTGTTTTTCGTTGTTCCCTTTGCAGTGTGCCCAACTACTCTAAAACGAATATGCAGGCAACATGGGATAACCCGATGGCCTTCAAGAAAGATCAAAAAGGTAGGCCACTCTTTGAGGAAACTCCAACTTGTAATTGATTCAGTCCAAGGTGCTGAGGGTGCTATTCAAATTGGATCCTTCTATACAAGTTTTCCGGAATTGAGTTCTCCAAACTTTTCTGGGAATGATCCTTTTTCATCAGTGAAGACTGGTGATCGTTTGAAGCCATCAAACCTCCAGCCTGACAATGGCTTTTTCGGCACCGGAGCAGCTGTTTCAAAATCTCCATCCTCTTCATGTAGTCAGAGCTCTGGTTCAAGCACCTGTTGTTCCACGGGAGCAAAGCAGAATATCGCTACTGTCAATGCCTTGAGTAGTGGAGAAGCACAAATGGTGGAAGAATCTGGTGGGGTGCTGAAGAGGGCTCATAGTCATGCAGAATTGCACGCATTGAATCAGGAGGAACCAAAGCTTCTTCCAAGGTCCCAAAGCCATAAAATATTGGGTGGGAATGCCAGTCTTGAGTCTTTACCTCCGTTACCAAAATGTCGCCAGCGGAATTTAAGAGATGTTGGTGCCTTTAGAGTCAAAGCCACTTTCGGAGAAGAAAAAGTACGTTTCAGCTTGCAACCAAACTCGGGTTTCCAAGACTTGAAGCAAGAGATTGCACGACGTTTTAAAATAGAAGATTTTAGCAAAATCGACCTCAAGTATTTGGATGATGAGCAGGAATGGGTGCTTTTGACATGTGATACTGACTTAGAAGAGTGTATAGACATACATAAATCATCTCAAAGCCACACAATCAAGATCGCCCTTCATGTAGCTTCACATTTGAAGTTCGGAAAGCTCGTCCACAGAACTGCCCCACCCTAACAGCATTTGCTGGTTTTGTTAACCATATGGTGGCCAGGATATACATGATGGAGCTAGCAGCTCCTCAAATGGTGGGAGATTTCGGTATTGATTAGGATAGAAATTATTTTTTATTTTCAGTTTCATTTGAGTGTAACAGCCATGAAATCTTGTTCCATAGATCATGGAGTGTTGCCAAGTCGAATGAAGGAGGCATAAGAACTACAGAAGCCTATCGGAGTGGAATAAGCACTTTTTCGCAGCACATGAATCATGCAAGTACATCAATGTTATTGATGTTTGTTAGCTAGATTCTTAGAGATATTTGATTAAGAGTTCTGGCTTGCTCATGAATCATGTAATACATCAAATATTATTTTGATCTTTGTTTGTTAGACAGATATATATGGGATTAAGAAGTCTGATGGTGTGCGACCATCAAAATTTGCTTTCTTGCTATTATGTCTGTATATTATGAAACTTAAGGAGAATGTAATATTGCTTGAAAGTTTCGATGATGTCCATAAAGTGCATGGAAGTTCGCTAATTTGTTTTTTTTTTTTTTTAGTTATTTTGTTTAATATCTAATTTTTTTCGTTCTAATTCCGAAGTCCTCAAATCTAGAGTAAGAACGCAGAAGAAAATGTACGATATATGAATATATTATAGCTAGCATGATCCACATAATAAATCTTTAAAAGTTATATTGCTCTCCAATTACGAATTATTTAGGTGGGCTTGGTATGGGAGGCAATTGTAATTTGTAAAGCAACAGAGTAAAACATGTTGTTTGGACTGTTAATTTTGTGGTGAAAATGTGAATAATAATAATAATATTATTATTAGCTTGAATGATGTTATGAGTGAAGGGACATGAAATTCCCAGCTAATCAATTCTTACGATTAGGAACACAACAAAAAGGTAGGAGAGGTTAAGAGCTTTGACGAGATGTAAAGTTGGTTGATGAGAAGAGTTAGAAGCGGAAACTGTCCTGAATACACGTTATCCTCGGTCAATGCTCCTGCATTCTTTCGTTCGTTCCGGCAAACCGACAAATGCTAGCCTTGCAAAATTACTATCCATATCCTACTACATCTTTTCATCACATTGCATTACATGTGCGTGCTTAATGCATTACAGCAACTCTGTTTACTTTTGAGTATAAATACAACCAAATTTAACTATTAGAACAGAGACCAATTACTTCTTACGACAACACACACCAACCAAAGCTAGCTTCCCTCCTGTTTAATTGTTTGTTTTGTGCTAGGTTGCTAACCCAACCGACCACATTACTCATTTTAATTTGAAAAAAAAAAAAAGAAAAGAAAAGAAAAGAAAAGAAAGTATAGATGTTAATTTGTTCATTGGTGAGAGATGAAGAAAAATATTATTAGCACGTTGGTTCTATTGTTCCCCATTTTTACTGATCTCCTCTCCCTTAGTGCTCGAAAGCTCTCTATTTCTAGCAATATTATTGCGGTAGGCTTCGGAGAAATATCAGAAAAAGAAGTTGCTGCTGCTGCAAGGAAACCTTTGTATTACAGAAATCGATACGGTTCAAGAGGTGAGTTTGTGACAATACCAACCTCCCTTTCTTTTGACAATCCAAGACTCAGAAGCGCTTACATTGCGCTTCAAGCCTGGAAACAAGCCATTATATCGGATCCTCGGAATATAACAACAAAATGGGTGGGATCCAATGTGTGCAACTACACTGGAGTCTTCTGCACACAAGCTCTCGACGATCCGTCAATCCAAACTGTTGCTGGCATCGATATAAACCACGGTGATGTCGCCGGTTATCTCCCGGAAGAGCTCGGACTTCTGGTGGATATTGCATTGTTTCATATCAACTCAAACAGGTTCTGTGGTACAGTGCCAAGGAGTTTCAACAAATTGAAACTGCTCTTCGAACTTGATCTGAGTAACAATCGGTTTGCAGGGAAGTTTCCTCACGTTGTTCTTGGTTTACCGAGCCTTAAATATCTTGATCTTCGGTTTAACGAATTCGAAGGTACGATACCTAAAGCTCTGTTTGATAAAGATCTCGATGCAATATTCATCAACCACAACAGGTTTGCTTTTGAATTACCTGATAATATCGGAAACTCACCGGCGTCTGTCATCGTGATGGCTAACAACAAGTTTCACGGATGCTTGCCTGCGAGTTTCGGAAACATGTCGAAAACTCTGAATGAAGTGATTATGATAAACAATGGCTTGCGTTCTTGTTTGCCCAAGGAGATTGGGTTGCTGAAGAATGTGACGGTTTTTGATGTGAGCAATAATAAACTAGTGGGAGAGTTACCGGATACGATTGGAGAAATGACGAGTTTACAACAACTGAATGTGGCGGACAATATGTTGTCGGGGAGTATATCTGAGAGCGTCTGTTTGCTTCCGAATTTGCGGAATTTCAGTTTTGGTCATAACTTCTTCACCGCTGAGCCTCCTGTTTGTTTGGATTTGCAAGCTCTTGAAGATAAGAGGAATTGCTTGAGGGGGAGGCCAGGACAGAGATCAGCATTGCAATGTAAAATGTTTTTATCTAAGACACCCCAATGCACTGCTTTCAAATGTCCTGCATTCAGTCTTTCACCTCCGCCACCATCTTCATCACTTCCACCTCCACCTCCCCCACCATCTTCATCACCAACTTTACCTCCGCTTCCGCCACCATCAGCATCGCCTCCACCTACTTTACCTCCACCACCGCCCTCGTCAGGGTCACCTCCACCTACTTTACCTCCGCCACCGCCATCATCAGGATCACCTCCGCCAACTTTACCACCGCCCCCTCCATCATCAGCATCACCCCCACCACCTCCAGTATATTGCATTCGCTCTCCACCGCCACCTTCGCCATATCCTCCACCACCGCCTGTATTTTTGCCGCCACCACCTCCAAACCCACTTTTGCCTCCTCCACCACAGGGTTTACCGCCACCTCCACCTTCTTATAGCGATCAAAAACCACCTCCCTCCCCCTTACCATGTGACCAGCAACCACCACCGCCTGCATCTCCCCCACCATGTGAGGAGCAATCACCGCCACCGCCACCCCCAACCCGATCCTTACCCCCACCTCCACCAGGGTCCCCCTCCCAAAACTTGTCACCTCCACCTCCCCAAGTTTACAACTCTCCATTACCAGCGGCGGCTCGAGTAGTTTATGATGGTACATTGCCAGCAGTAGTTTATCCATCTCCACCACCGGCTTATTGATTTTTTTTTTTTCTTTTTGTGACAAAATTTTTCCTTTCACCTTCCGTTCACAGAAGAGCTTAAATTTTTAATATATTTGAGTTCTGATGAACTCTTCATCTTGTAATACGAACCAAAACAAAAGAACAAGGAATATAATACGAACATTTGTGTTGTAATCAGCCGAATATTTATGCATGCATGTGATGAAATTAAACGTACGTAACAACATAGTGGGATGGAGGAAGAACGGTGTAAGGGAAAACTTGATATTTAATTGAATTGTTGTGAAGGTCGAGTGGTTAAATAATTAATAAATGGAAAATAAAGACTCTCAGAGAGGGAGAGTAGGTTGAAGGAAATGTAGTCACTGAGACGAGAATCTTGTTATGATACTGCCATTTATTTTGTGCTGTTTTGGTTTTTAATGATACTGACATTTATTTTGTGCTGCTTTTCGGATAAATTTTTAATGTTATTAGGGGGATTTTGTACGGTAACCAAAATTAATTTTCTCATGTTATTATCCCTTACTATAAGAGTTTGTTTGTTCCTTTTGCTGAATATAGAGTCGTATTTTTAATTTGTGTAAATATTTATTATAAATATATGAATATAATTAAATTAAAAATTTAAATTTAAATTTAAACTTAATAAATAAACATCTAATAATTTATTTTTTTTAAAAAAATATATTTATTTTATTAATTTATTTATTAAAAAATTAATTAATTATTTGTAACGTATCTTTTCGAGTCTCCTCTACTTATATTATTAATCTTACTAATCTATATTTTAATTATTGTAATAAATTTGTATATTTATATAATTATAATTATATTATAATATAATTTATTATTTTTATTTAATTTTTTTATTAATTTTTATATTATCAACTAAAAATTATTTTTTTTAAAAAAAATCGTATATCAAACAAATAAATAATGTACATATTAATATAATTTATTAATTTTTTATTTATTATTACGTTAATATAATCAAATGTTATAAATATAAATATATTATTTGAAAGAATATATATGTTAAAATATTAATTTTTAAATTTTTTTATTTTATTAAAATAAATAAATTAATACTTATTTTAAAATATTTTAATATAAAAATAAAAATATTATTTAGGTTCAGATTTCAACCAGTCATGTTTAAAACTTAGATAAAAAAAATAAATGATGACTAACTCGATTTTGTTTTCTTTACCATGCCTTTTGAGAAAAAAAATAATTAGAGATTCAAAGAATATTTTGCGCACGCATGTATATATATATATATATATATGGGCGTCGCTTCATCCGATTTCGCTGCTTCAATAAAATAAAGTATGCGGTAGCGGCCGCAAGCTCCTTTCCAACGACCACGTCAATAAAATAATAATAATGTTATTTTCAGTTGGCTTGAATGATGTTACTTGCAAAGAAGATTTAGCTCTCTATTCGACGTTTTTTATACTCTTCATGCAACATGTATATATATATATACAAGCCATCTTTGCAAGTAACATCATCCAAGCCATCTATTCGACGTTTTTTATACTCTTCATGCAACATGTATATATATATATACAAGCCATCTTTGCAAGTAACATCATCCAAGCCATCTTTGCAAGTAACATCATTCAAGCCAACTGAAAATAACATTATCCTATTAACCCTATTAACGTGGTCATTCGAAAAGAGCCTACAGCCGCTACTGTATACTTTACTTTATTGAAACAGTAAAATGGGCGACACCCACGCAGCCCCCAACCATCACAAATTAATTGACCTAGAGAATTGAGAAGGTACCGCGCGTACGCAGAACCCCACTCCCGCGTTGGGTAGACCTTAATCTGGTGTGCCTCCTCAGTGCAATCGAGGCCACCGTCCTACGCCATGGACCTCCTCGGTCACCCATTGACCCCGTCCAGGTAAGTAAGTTCCACTCCCATTGTTCTGCATTTTATATATTCTCTCTGATTCGTCCCCCTCCTCCCTTTTCTCGATATGGGATTCTACGCTCCCCTGACTCACTCTACACACTTGTAAAGACCCCACTCCAAGTAAGCCAGTGGAAATGGTAATGACAATTAACTACCAACTTTCCAATATCTCACAAACTCAACCCATCTTGACAGGAATCATGAAGAACTAATTGAACAGCATCAATTATATATAATTCTTTTTTTCCCCGTTTTTCTATTTGAATGTAGCGTTCTAATTTGGCTCCACAATTTTAAGATTTTTTCATGATGGTGTCACTATTAAAAATGTCTGGCTTCGCCTCTGCGTCTCAGTAATCAAGGAAGTCATATTTCCGAGGCTGCAAATCTGATATGCTTCCTTGTCCCCAGCCTTTCTGGACTCGCTTGAGTGTTTTCAATGCAATGCTGCTGCCATCGTCTCTGTAAAATGATAGGCAAAAGATACTACATTAGGTACATTACGGATAGAGAAGTGAAAAAACGGGTTAGAGGAAGAAAAGTAAAGAGGAAATACCGGTGCAATATGGTCTGCCAATCACTTTCCCTGCACTTGTTTTGTTTTCTACAGACTGATTCACTTGGATTTTGATGAACTTTATTCGCCACCTCACTGTCTGAAGTCATTTCCATCATCCTCTCAGCAAGTTCATCAGCCTCTTGTTTGTTTCCCCTTTTACCCAAAGCATCAATCACGGGCATAAATGAAGCAGGATCAAACTCATATCCTTTATCTATCATCCTATGTAGAATGCCACTAGCTTCCTGTAACTTCTCGTCCTTACAAAGTTTATCAATGAGATCTTTGTATAGGAAGTTCCTCAAATCAAATGACTTTTCCAGTGAAGCTTCAAATATGTCTTTAGCTTCCAAGACTTCCCCAGCAACAAGTAACTCGTTGAACATTAAACTATAGAGGCCTTCTGTGTGACCACATGTGCTTAGAGCAATATCAAATACTTCCTGCGCTACTCTGAACTCACCTGCCTTACAGAATGCACTTACTAACATTCTGAAGGAAGAAATGTTTGGGAGCACGCCCTTTTGCAGCATTTCGTCTAAACAAGAAATGGCATCTTCTATTTTACTCTCTTCACAGAGACAACTAATGATATTATTATAAGTGCAAACATCAGGGGAAATCCCTCTTTCTCTCATCTCATCCATCAGTCCATAAATTTCAAATATTTGATTCTTACTTGCTAATCCCAGAATCAAAGAATTATAAGTTTGTAGGCTCTTACTGCAACCTCTTTTTTCCATATCTTTAAGTACTGTAAATGCAGATGATATCTTTCCCTCCTTACAGAAACTATGTATAAAAGTATCATAGATAGCAGAATCAGGTTGCAAGTTTTTGCCCGTCATCTCCATAAATTTCTTTTTAGCCTCATCCAGCCTCCCAGCCTTGCATAGACCACTAATTATGGTTGAATAGGTTATCAAATCAGGCAAACATTTCTTCCTGTTGTTACTATCATGAACCGGACTGATAAATGAGTTCCCTAAGTTACCAAGAGCAGCACTTCCCTGAGTCCACATCTCATCGAGAATCTCAATTGCTTTGTCCAATTTGCCACTGGTACAAAGACCGTGAATTACAGTATTACAGGTCACAGTATCTAAACCACAACCTTTCTCATACATTTTTTGCAGCAAGTCCTCTGCTTCAGATATCCTTCCCTCTGTGTAAAGACTGTGCAGAAGAATATTGCAAGTAAAAGTAGTTGGAAAACAGCCATTCCTTATCATCTCATGCAAAACATTATTCGCTTTAAATATCTCCCCATTACTGCAAAATCCATGGAGTAAAGTGCTATAAGTAATCGTATCTGGGGAAATACCTCTGCTTATCATTAAACTCATCAGCATTGTTGCATCAGAAAGCATTGTGTTTTTGCATAGCCCATCCATCAAAATGTTATACGCATATATATCGGGATCTACTCCCTTGTGTACCATCTCTTTAAGAACTACTTGGGCCTCTAAAAGCTTCCCATTCCTGACCAAACCCAGCAACCAAATATTATAACTCTCCAAATTCAAGTAACTGCCATGTTTTGTAATAGACTCAATCACGATCTTGGCTTCTTCGAGCATCCCTTCCTTGCAAAATCCTTCTAGCATCAAATTATATGTAATGATATTAGGCCGAGGCAGTCCTAACTCTTCATCCATCTGCATATCTCTAAATATCCTAGAAGCTTCAAGAATCTTCCCCGTCCTACAAAGGGCTGATATCCTAGAATTAAAAGTCACAACATCGGGAAGCAAACCTTCCTCCCTCATCCTCTCTACCAATTTTTCGGCATCATCAGTTTTACCATCCCTACAAAAGCTCGAAATTAAAGTATTATAGACAACCATATTTGGCAGAAACCCCGAACTCCTTATCATATCCAAAAGATCCAAACCTTCATTAGGGAGTCCAGCTCTACAATAACCACGAACCAAGATCGCAAGACTGAACTCATTAGGTCTACAACCCTTGTCAGACATTTTATCAAACAACTTCCTCGCATCGTCCAAATGACCCGAATCACAAAGTGCATGAATCAGAAGATTGAAAGTATAAGTCTCAGGAGAAAGCTTAGCAACCACCATATCTTTGTACAACCACAATAAGGAATCTACGCGCCGTTTCTTAACACAACATTCAAAGAGGACATTATAAAAATAGATAGAAGGCGGGTTTTCAGGGAAATGAAATCTTACAGACTGAAATTGCGAAAAAGCTATGTCAAGCAAACCCGACTTGGCCAAGATTTTGACGAGTGAAAGGAGAGAAGAACGCGAGTTTTCGCTGGGTTGAATAGAGAGGAGGAGATTGTGAAGATTGCCGATTTCTTCGAGCATTTTTGAATCAATGAGGATGTGGGCAATTGTGGGTATTGAGTTTATAGCAAGATTTGTGGTAGGCGAAGAGAGAATTACTCGCTTGAAGATTTGCCATGCTAGTTTTGGATTGTTGGAGTTCTTTAGCAGAGCCTTTTTCACTTGGCTGGTTTGATTCATGTCAGCTTCTATTTGCTTCCAAAAACTTTCAAATGTTGGTTTTTAACCGGTTACAGTCACGGTACATATGATAATAACTAAAAATAAAAGAAAAAGAAATTGCTGCTTCAAGAACTATCCCTCAATTATCTTTATTTTCAAATATTACATTGATGCAATATAAAAACTTTCGGTGGGAAAGCAATCAAATTTCTGTACCTGATCATACTTACTTGGCTTTTAATAAATTTGTAAAGCAAGAAAAGGATTCTGAAGAAGAAATTCAACGAGTGTTGTTATCTAAATGGATTGTGTGATTTCATTCGACTTAAAGAGACTGTGTATTCAGTTGACAACGACTGAAAGCATGCCGTGAGTGTCAGAGAATGTAAGGCATTACAAATTGGTTTCTTAATTCTATTACAATATGTTTGTTTATAAGCCTGAGATGTAATTACAGTAAGAAATACAAGAAGAGATAAATCCTCTAAAATGAGGGCAAGGCAGTTAGCTCAAGTTTGATGAAGAGGTTGAAGGCTCATCTGCTTGCTGTTTCTCAATGATTACGTGCCTCCTCGAGGGAGGACCAAACAGACTCAATACCACCTGAAACCACAAAGGCAAAAAACCAAATGAGGAATGCAACAATGCATCCGACTGTAATTCTGGGAGGTTGAATTCACTTACTGGTAAGAACACGAGCCCGTGCAAGAACCCAATAAGAATCAATGCCAGGTACATTTGGAAGTAATATGCCTGCAAATTATAGATGTAAGTTTATTTTTACATCCACTATGATGGCATAAGCTACGAAAAGATGAGAAAGAAGAGTCAGAGACCACAAAGATTTCTGATCTTGACAAGCAAAGCACAATTACTCCAACAAGCTTTGTGAGCGTAATTCCGCTGCCAATGAATAAGCCAAAAAAAAAGCTCACAATAGAGAAGTAACAACACTAGCACAATTAAACAAAAGAAATTTGTTGATTCATATTCATAGGGAAAATACATTTTAGTTTCTGCCACAGCTGGGGGCCAAGAACTAATACGGAGTTAAATAAAGAAAGAAACAGTATTGCATTATGTTTTGAATGTGAAATTGATCCAATCATCTGACTTTGACACTAAAAATATCAACAAATCTGAACAGGGAAAATAGTACTAAAAGGTCAACCTGAAGACAGAAGCTCCCATGGTACTCAAAGCCATTTTTGCCCGTTGATCCCTATTTCCATGGCTTACCTGCACAGGGCAGCATTGCATATGACAGCAAATTACAGAAACTGTAACAATCAAATTGGAAATTACAAATGAAATGCATATATTTACATGACTATGCATAATGAACTACATCATGCAAAACATCAATGTCTAAAATCAAGAGGAGCCTTATAAAGATACTAACCAAAAAGGCATGCACTATATGCACACAAAACTCAACGGCGATCCCTATTGACATTATAAGATTTACAACGGAGACTGCATTTAGTTGAATACCTAGAATTGCCATTATGCCCTGCAGAATCCAATGGGAGTTATTACAGAAAGCGCAAAAGGGCAGTGAAGTTAAAATCGATATGATAGACATAGAGGAGCCATTAATGAAATGTATTTTGCAAAATAGAGATAGAGGTGCAGTAAATGAAATGTATTCTGTAAGAGTATAGCATATAAGATTTCTTTTAAGAAATAACCCCAAAAAAAAAAAAAAAAAGCAAAATGTATAATTGTAAAAGTAGAGCCAATACCAAGAGATCAACAACTATCATCACCAATACAAGTATAATGATTGCTGAACTCCACAAACTGCATTTAGAAAGCAAGGAACAAAAACCAAACTTGATTACGTCAATTTAAGGAAACATGACTTAAATAGACAACAGCTGAAAAAGGAACAGATATCGCATTCAAACCTGGATGTGATAATAACACAAACAACAAATATAGCACCTGTTATAGTACCAGATGCAATTAGAAAAAAACTTTGAGAAAAAAGCCAACAGCATAAATTCTTGAATATAGCAAACTAGCAATTATCATATTGTATGAAAGGAATTCAATGCAATGCTATGAAAGAATTTTAATGCAATGCAACAGGATGAGAAATCAAGCAGATAGATCGTGATAATATTGGCAATCTGTCAAATGTGGCACAAAACCAGCTTTGAAAACATAGAACTGTCCTTCAGGAGTTTGAGTATACCAAGTGCTACAGAAATGTTGATCAACGCGACCCTCCATATATCGAGATATTGCTCAAAGAAGATATAGAAGACTGAATACGGAAAAATCTCGATCTGCATTCAAGAAATAAAGCCAGCGGAGAGGCAGGTAAGAAATGCTGCAGGACACATTTTAGACAATTGACGCAAAGGCATGAAAAAGAATGATGCATGCACACACAAAAATTAAAAAAAAAGGGAGCGTAGTACTCAATCTGTTCATGCAAAGCAAATATTCCATAAGGATTAATAAGGAGATCATGATATATACTGTTACACTGGAAAGTTGAATTTAAACCTTTAAAGAATCAGACATTCTTGCGCTGAACTCCCGTGCAGCTTGCAATGAATTAACATAGTCACCCTGAGGAAAATACAATATAAAAAAAGCTACATTCTACAAAACTCATGCTTTGTAAGATGAGGATCACAATTTTAATATCAGGCAACAGTCACACCTGTTTGTTTAGTGGTGTGTGATATGTACGGAACTCAGATGCTTGTATAATACCACTTTCATACCCTGCCCACAAGTAAGAAATAAATAATTATAAGTAAACCTGCGCCTCATAGGAAGCTTTGGTTAGTTGTGGAAATATGCCAGAAAAAGTATTGTTTGATATACGAAAGAGGTGGGGGGCGGTGGTGGGTGGTGGTGCGGTGGGGTGGTGGGAGGAGAAAGTGTCAATCAAACTGACCACTTAGATCCACACTGCTGGAGTATGCGCCATGGCCACCCTTTGCACAATCAGCAGACGGCAGTGCATTGAGAAACCAGGGAAGTTTATCCCGAAATTGCTCCGTAGACAGACGATTATTAACCAAATCTGAGTAACGAAAGCACTGCAACCAACTCAAAAATGTAAGTTCTTCAAGCCTTTCACTGGATGTGTTATATTTTCCATACAAATCGAAAGTCCATTATCTAAGAAAAATTATAAAACAACTATTATTTTAGGACACTTCAGGTTAACAGAAAGGATGCAGAAAGAACGGGAGGAGGCAAATTACCGTTGTACAGTCTTTGCAGACTCCACCAACACCACAAGGTCCTTTGTCGCATGAACAGCAAGGTGGCTAGAAAAAATATACTGGTTATTATCTTACAAGGAAATTCAGACTGCATAAAATCAATATGACTAGATCATCGACATAAAGTTAACAGTGCAGACAGGTTCTGAGGGATGTGAGTACGCAGGTTTATGACAGTGGGAATGATGACTCTTGCATGTGACAGCATATGCACTCATAAGTTTTTGTGTGTCTGACAAGGGGGAAATTCTTTCATAATGTCACAATGTATGGAAATTATTTAAGTTGATGGTAAGAACGAGTTTTTGAGGCAAATAATAACGATAATACGGAATGTCCACTTCAATTTCAGAATAGCACATATGGCAAAAGCACAAACCTGATCATCGGGTGGACAATAAGTACCATTCACAAACTTCCGACAGCAGCCAAAAGCCTCTGGTGATGTCCATACAAGAAAGTCATCAAGCCATGAAGCAGCTGGCTTAGCTATGTAGCTTAACTCTGGAATTAAAGATGCCTTTGATATCTGCAGGAAATGGAAGTAGTATACAAGAATACGAACATACAGACTCAATAAGAAAAAGGTTTAACCATTAAGCATAATGAGAACATTTAATTGCAGCTGATGACTGTATTTTCACATATATTTGGGATTGAGGTCACACTCTTCACATTTAAAAAACGATGAAGAGCACCAATCGGACACCAAAATTATGTCAACTTTCAAAAAGTGTTAAACAATGCAATTTTCAGAAATTAAACCCGATTACATAGCTTATGAGTAAAAGATGATACTTAACGTCTAATATTCAATTGAATATTACTTGGTAACTGTATTACCTCATTCAAGAGAGAGATCGTATTACCTCATTCAAAAAAGAGTTTGGATCACACTGGCTGATGGAGCATAATTGGTTTGTATGTCTAGATTCTGAGCTGAGTATGAAAGCCACTTAACATCAGAAAAAACAGTCAGAATGTATTTAAATGCAAACTATTGTGTTTGACTCCATTTCAGTTCTGTCTTAACCATAAAATTTTAATTTATTGTTCCAAATGCTTGTTGGCAAAACGACCAAAAACAACCAAGGAAAAAAAAAATTCATCTGTTGCAAGGCTTAAGCTCCTCTGAGTATCCATTGTAGACTGTTATGAAGTGATATGTGTTAATATATTTTTATATGAAAACGTGTGATGGGATTAAAGTGTAAAGAAGAGCACAATACAACAATAAGGCTAATACCTGTAGTTGTAATCCTTAACAACAAAATATAGCGGAGGACCAACTCTAAGATATTCTGCAACATTATCAAAATAGTCCTGTTGCAAAAAAAAATTTTGATGGTCATGTAAGTTTCTCCAACAAAAAGGAAAATGTAAAAAATTATCAAATATCAGAAGAAAAAGAAAAATCAGCTAACTTGAAGATAAGAGTCCCGAGGAAGAACAATCTTTTGCTCCAAGCCAGCTTCAATCCTTGTTGATAGAGCCTATTAAGGATTAAAACAAGGTAATATGATAAAGGAACAACAAAATGGACAGAAAATATTTTACATCCAAGATACACAACAATTAGATAGCAGCAATAATGTTAAAAATCATGAGCAACTTACTATGCTTGCCAAAGTGGAAGCAAGAAATACAGCCACAACTACCATTTTCACTCCCCAAAGTCCAAGAATCGGTGCATGAACTTCCTACAAAAAGTCATATCTTTAAAAGGAAAAACAAGAGAGTATATACTACATGTTGCTCCTGAAAAAATTTAGTACCTTGAACACATCCCAATAGATATAATTTATTAAGTTTCACGAATACTACCTTGTATATGAAATATGCAAATAATAGTCTGCATTTGTGAAGATGAATTTTCATAGATTTTGAAAGTTTTACCTTCATATATCGAGCCAGCAGTCCAGGGGTTCTCTGATTGATGCCTACACTTGACCAAAAAGACTTTATAAGAGCTTGTGAACTAGAATTGTTGAGAGAAATTTTTGACACTACAAGATTATCCAATACAAACAATTTAGTTAATTTTAGTGAATGCTTAAGCAAATACCTTCATCAGATTCTCCAGAAGATGAAGGAATTTTTATGCATGGAAAACAGTCAATCCTGTTATCCTCAACTCTCAAGGAATCAAAAACTATGAATGCAACGAAGGCAGTGACTTGCAGAAGGAAGTCAAGTAGAACAGCCAAGGCTACAAAGAAACCAGTATGGATAAAGATCAGGTACTAAATGTAAGAGAGTTTGAAAGTTAACCCATTAAGATACATGAGAAAATTTTTGGACCTGCAAACATAGAAAAGACACGGCATGCTGGCATAGGAATGAAGCTTCCAACTGCAAATGCGAGAAACTCGGATAAACTAGCTAGTGTTATGGATGGACCAACATCAACTAGCGCATTGCTTATTCGTGTCTCTAAAGGTAATTCCATTGGCTGCCGTTTTACAGCATTAACCAATATGCACATATTGTCCACTCCTACCTGATTACATGTTATAGAACCACAGAGAAAAAAAACAGAAGACAAAAACATAAAAAGGTAGAGTCAAGATCAAACAGCCACTCTGTTTAAATGAAAACACAATATGAAACACAAAAAGGCTGTTTCATTCATATTAACCACACTGGTATTTAACTTCCCAGGCATGTTAATTTATAACAAGAAAAAGTAGAATGAAAAAGCCAAGAAAAATACTAGGGAGTCGACACCCATTTCATCCTATAATGGTAGAACCCATGAAGAATATAGGACACAAGTCCTCCCACAACAAAACATTAGTAACAACACAATTGCATCCAAAGATAATTAAATAAAGAACTTACTGCTAAGACAAGGAAAGGAATAACTTCCATTATGATTAACGTAGATTTAACTCCAATGGCACTGAAAAATCCAAGAGATCCAAGGACAGAAAGCATGACAAGTATAACACCTGAAAGGCCCAACAGCACCTGGATGCCAAAAATGTAAGTTACATAGATGAAACACAAAAACTATGTTGCATGGCAACATATAAAAGACGTGGCAATGTATATGCCTACCCTACATGTATAATGTGCAAGTGTTTTAAACAAGTTTGTTAACAATATCTAGTATACAGATACATTGATATATAGCACAAACAATCACACATGAACAATATAACACAAAATGGAAAAAATAGAAAACAAGTTAAAGAACAAATAAAATCATACCTTGGATGAGATGTAGAAAGTAGATAAATGAGGTGCATCTCCAAGTGCCACAGAAATATAGGCAAACATTACAAGATAGCTTGCCTGAGATGCCGATGGCCAAAATGAAGAGAATAGAAAACAATGATCAATCAAATAAGTAATAAGACAATGCGGCATATTATTCCCAAAAGGAAGTTGGACAATGTGAAATGAACTTCTCTGTGACTTACTACAATGGTAATGACATCTGCAGTACTTTCTCTTTTCAATTCTTCCTCAATTGAACTTTCTGCTGAAAATGAAAGAGTAAGATTGCTAGACTCAATCATTGGGAGCAGCTCCTCCTGTCAATTTAATTTCTTGGAAATTTAGTTTCCAACCATCTAAAAGTGAGTAATACATAGCAAAATACAACCTATAGCTGCCAAAACAAACAACTACGGCCATTGTCTATCTAGAAATATATGTTCCCTCAAAATGGTCTTCTCTAGTTAAAAGAATCTCCACAAAAATGACTTACACTGAACATACATTACATTATATTACTCAAAGTAATTTCCACTTTTCTAGGACTTGAAAAACCTCTTATCAGGTCAAAGACAGGATCCTTAAGGAACTTGCTCTCATGGCTGGCTATTTTGAGTTCTCAGGCAATTTTTCAAGATCCAGAGGAACAACCTTTATGCGAAGCAATTAGGTTTTAGGAAACAGCAGATGCATCAATATATCACAGTGTGGGAGTTCAGTAATATAATGCTGCATTAAATTTCCCATTTAAGGCAATGGATGTGCAGACCCTAATCTTTCAGTGATAAGTGAAATTGAGAAATCCATACAAGAAATTCAAATACTAATAATAAACAACATTTTCAGACCTTTGCCAACTGAATGAAAGCTTTTTCCCAAGCCACTGCCTTTCCATTTTGGTAGCTTGTTTCATCAATTGCATTATTAACTGGATAGGTAATGGATAGGTAATAATTAATGCAGAAGCCTGAAATTGAAACAGCATCAACGGATTAGTATGTAATTAGATTTCAAGCAGCGGGATGAAAGCATTACCTCAGAATAATTGTTCCCAGAAAAGCCTCCTAAGACAGTGCTTGGATCAAGTGGAGCTTGAAATGCGCTCAAACATGTGTCTGAAGAAGCATAATGCTGAAATTGGAAGATATGGGGAATAAAGAGAATGTACAAACAATAGTCTGGTATAAACAACCTCAGAACTGTCATGTAATAGTATCTCTATACCTCAAAACAATACTCAGCATGTCCAACTCCTCCATAGGAATAATAATTTTCAGGGTCCATTTTGAAATACTAGAAGCAAAGGCAAGATACAAAATGAAGATGTTAATACTTGGAGAACATAGATTACAGTTTTTATTTATTTGCTTTACAATGATGCAACCAAGAATATAATTTGAGGTAGAAAATGCTCCATAAAAATATGATGAGCATGGAAATGCAGGAAAATTTTAGACAACCTGCAGAACACTCTGTGTGGCACAATCCTGTCCGAGAGGCTTCAAGCAAATGTCAGTTAAGGATATTAACAAGCCAGAATAGTTTGCGTGTATTGCATCAACCTGTCAATATCAAAACAGGAAATACAAATCATAAATGCATTGACATAAATAATTAAAAGAGCAACATAAAAGATAACACACATGATAGACCATTCCAAATTAAAGATACTTCAACTTCATGTTCAATTATGGCTTTCAAGATGTACCGAGCACAACACTCTACCTTTTTTTGTATTTCAAAAAGCAACTGGATGTTATCCTCTGTGACAATACTGGGTTGCTTTCCATGCTTGGGATCGGGTAAGGTTGCTAATATTAGCTGAATTATACAAATAACAAGTGCTAATATTTAGTATTTGGATATAATACGCAATCATATCAAAACGCAACAGCTACAGCATGAAAGATCTCATAGATTAAAGATAAAGAATAGGAACATTGAAATGAACCTGTTCAATTCTGTAGAAGGGGGCAAGATGGCTGTCAAAAAATTGTTTCTCTGCTGCCGCCCTACTTCCAGGACCTACCCACAACTATACAGATAAGTCTGTCAAAAAATTATCTGCCAACTAAAGAGGAAAGGAAAAACACTAGTGGCCATGCACTATGCATGCCAGCACAAAGGGGAGACTCTATATTATAATCAGTGCACGAAAGAGCTCGTGCAGGCATATCTTGTAAGGATCTTGTCAAACTAATTGTAGCAGATAGTTGGCGAGTCACATGAAAAATCTTGCACATTATTCAATGGTTAAAAAAATGCCAATACAATACCTTCTCTGGCTGCGTCTCAACCTTGAAACGAATTAGACCTATACAAAAAACCGAAACAATTGCTAACGACGTACACAGCACAAGACTGGGATTTCTAGCAACCCATGTTCCATAAATCCTGGACATAACATCAAAAGTTATTCAGTATATATGCTACATAAACCATAAGGAACAGTATCGCAGTTAACCTGTAAAAGCTTGACATGTATCCTTGAACAACAGAAAGTCGATCCTCCTTTGTTAGTTGAAGATCTGTCTTGTGCACCTATTACTCATGGCAGAAGAAATACTTAGCTAACTCCTTAATTTCAATTACATAATGATATCAGCGAAGATAAATATAGAAAGCCAAACAAATAAGATAGCACATACCATAAAAAATAAAAGCAGAGATTAACACTAGGACAAAGATGTGAATTCTAACACATAATAAAAGGCGAAGATGAGGAAAAAGCATTTTACTTGAGATTAGTTCAAATGTAACCAGACTTCGGAGAAAAATCAAACGTCCGAAAAGCTACACAATACTCACAGTAACAAACAGGTAAACATACTAAAACTGTCAGACCAAAGAAAGGAACAACAGAGAAGCTCCAGCAAGTACTACTTATATCTTAACCCTGAGACATACACCTTACCCTAGAAATTCAAGCCAATCTTATCAAAATTGAGAATATAATATGATGTAAAACAGTAATGCAAATATACCTTTAAGGAAATGTTCTCATCCTCTCCACTTTCATTTGTTGACTTCATCAATGGCTCCAAGCTAGATGGAATGCTCCTTTCTCTTGTTCGATGAAACAAACCCCATCCAAAAAATGTACCAACCAAAAGAATATATGCAATCACTAAGAAAAGTTCAACACACTTGACCTACAAACATCAGTCAATACCACCAAGTAAATGATACGCATCAAATGACATATTACACAAATGGTTCTATTTAGTGTTTTATGATATTACATAGTCATCACCATTGTAAGACCTGAGCCAAACACTAAGAGAAGAAGAGTCAAAAGGGAATTCTATCTTATAGGCCTCATTTCCAACCTTAAGAGATCCGATTCTAACTGTGCAAGGTTCTTTTCTTGGGGGAGAAGGAGGTTCCACACTAGAGCACGCAGGGGACAAAGGACAATCTCCACAAGAGCAGCCCAGGGAAGTGTCACCACATGAATAGACGGATACATTCATAAGCTCCAATCCAGCTGACTTCGGAATGCTTGACTTAAAACTTATGGAATATGGAGAACCGGGAAATCCAGGAGGTGCTTTCTGACCAATGAAGGCAAACCATTCTGACAAAAAGAATAGTAAACAAAAATACTGAAACTGGGATGAAATCAAACAATTTCCCAGTACAAACAAGGATAACCATGACCAGAAAATAACAGACAATAAACAAAAAACTACCACTTTAACAACAAAGATGTTACGTATTTGAGTGGTTTTGTGCAAAGGACATTGTTATGGTAAATCACCTTTAAAACTTTTTGCACCAGCACCGATGAAATCTATGGCACGAGTGTTCATAGTCCCAAATTTTACTTCCTTGCAGGAGTTATACAGCCCTTCTCCAAAAGTATCACTTATGTAATAGTCAATGCCATCCACGGTCAAATTGCCATTAACCTGGAAGGAACAATGTTGCAACAAATGCAAAATATAACCGGACTTCACTTTAAAAAGAAGCTGGCAATATCACATGGATAAGCAATAACATTATTGAAAAGTGAACTGCCTGATTGTAAATTTCTTATCAGATTCTCATTTTGGAAAGGGAAGCACATAGATGACAATATTTTAAGATCAAAGGGAATAGTTTACAAATTGAAGGATAAGGGAACCACATAAGGAAAAAAATGTAAGCTGGTAAGCTTAGTGATAAATTGTCTCTAACAAGTGATCATACTTACAGGCTACTGAATGTTATTATAAAATGAACTCAAATGGGCATTATTAGTATGCCTCACCTCAGAGACAGAAGTCACATCGATGAATTGGCTTTGATTTGGAGAGCAAGAGAGCTCACAGAAAAGGTTCAAAAAGTTCCTCAAGCATGCTGGACAACCCACAAGAAAAGGTATAGCCTGCAATACATTGCATGCATTATGGCCACATAATAGCATCACCTAGGAATTAATTCGTTAACAATAAGACAACCTAAGAATGCATGATATTTTCCAACCTAAATATGAGGCCTACTTAAAGCCATCCAGTCGAGCATAAACCATTACATGCAAAAAAATTAGAAGCTAGACAATTTGATGTATACTTACCTGTTGAACCTGTGCCCTCAGCGTTTCAAATTGAGCCTCTGTACAACAAACATTCCCACTTATTGATGGACACAAGCTTTGGATTTTGGCAGAAAACAGTTCATCAGGCTGCAAATGCATACACCATGAGCTGTAAGACCCATCGTTATGCAGTAAGTGTTGGACAATTTCATTTGAACCAAAAAAGGGTGAACTTACACCTTACAAAGCATTGCAATTTGATCTACCAAGAAGTCATATACCTTTACAGATGGCGAACCATAAGGGCAATTCAGAACTTTTCCATCACTCCTTTGTCCGCATATATCATACATTGCGCAATATTCTTTAGAATGCTTTTCACTGACCAGCAAGAACAAATGATTCCTCAAATTTAAAAGGAGGGAACTTCAAACTTTTTACTCAAATTCAGAAATTAAAAAGGAATTACACAACTCAAGTTCGTTAGTAAAGTGGCCTTACCCGGAGTTGACATCCTTAATTAAAATTGTATCAGTCTTCTCTGTACTGACTAAACATGCAAGAAGAAGAAGAACCTAAGGAAAAAGAAAATACCAAAGTTCAATGGTACTCAACATTTCCAGAACAAGAAAACGGACCAGTCGCTTCAATTATATAACGTTCAAAAAGAACTTCAAATATCCATTTTCACGTAAACACATAAACAATTTGCTGTAAAATCCCACTTCAATTTTGCTTAAGAGATAACTATCAAAATTGTTTGTTTACTTAACAAACCAAACTATTCAGCCATCATATTCATAGAAGTAACCCTTTTTACAACACTTCACATATAACCAAGAAAACCCGTTAATCCACAAACATATTACACTATCAAAACTGTAAACGATTCAAAAACGAAGAAAAAAAAGGCTCTTGCCTGAAAAATGACAAAAAAAGAGAAGAAACCCAGGAAGGAAGCCATTAGTTGTTTCTCAGAGAAATAAAGTTTACTCTTTTAAGTTTCGGGGGGATTTGCATAGTTGCAGAGAAAACTGACTAAAATTGAATGCTTGGAGGGTAAGCGACTCGGAGCCGAGTCAACTCAGTGAGTCAAAATTATCAATTATGCACTTGTTTTGACTTTTTGTCGAGGAGTTAATTACGAGTTATGAGGAAAGGACGCGCGGAATTAATAATGACGTGTCATTTTCTTAAGCTAATTTTTATTTATTACCTAAAATGGAATTAAACGCACCGTTTTCTTAAAAGATTTTTTATTTGTTCTTTTCAAAGAAGTTAAACGCACCGTTTTCCTAAAGATATTTTATTTATTATCTTAGGCTAAACGCACCGTTTTCGTGTCTACCATCGAAACGCACTGCTCACCGCCGTTTTCTTTATTTAGTTTAGCCATCACAGTCAATTGGATTATCCGTCGTTTTCAATGAACTACTAAGAAAGTAAATTCGGTTATAAGGTAAGTTTTCACTTTGGTGGAAATCCTTTTGTTTTAGAGGAATATATTAAATGCAACTTTTTTTTTTGGGTAAAACGTGAAATTTTATTACATTCACCAAATAAAATTTATTTAGCCAATCTCATACTTTTTCAATTTTATTTTTACATCATAATAAAAGCCAATTTTTAAAATATTTAAATTAAAAATTACAACAAATCAAAAAAAAATTCTTGATTAAAACAAGAATAAATGAGAATTTCATAACCAAATCTTGTTTAGGTAAGAATTTTGAACGTGATGACACGTCTTGTTTGGTATTAATCTAAACGTAAGAAGATTGATGTAATTTTCGATACGAATTATGTAACAATATTTGAATCATTCCAACAATTCATTCCTCTCATCAATTTTCATACAATTATGTATCTCCTCAACTGTTATTTTAATCTCACTAGCCAGTGGATGAAACTGAGATTTTTCACCAGCAATAAATTTACAAGCCTTATTATCAACATTCACCAAGCTGTAACCAGCAATAACTTTTATTCCTCTTTCCTTGGCTAACCATCTCATTCTTGCAGCATCTACCCACAATCCATCTGCAGCATACATTCCTGATGCAAGTAAATATCCTGCCGAATTCTGAGGTTGCAATTCGAGAATACGCGAAACAGCTCGTTCTCCAAGCTTTCTGTTTCCATAGCTTCTGCAAGCACTTAAGATTGCCCCCCAAGCACTTGCAGAACCTGCCTTCAATTTGTCAGGCATTTTGTTGATCAAATCTAAAGCGATGTCAAGTTCTCCAGCACGAGCTAACATATCAATTATGCATGAATAATGTTCCAATGTGGGCTCAACTTCGTGGTCTTTAACCATTGACTTGAAAAAGGATAGCCCTTCTTCCACTAATCCACCGTGGCTACAAGCAGATAACACTGAGAGAATTGTCACTGCATTGGCATGCAGACCGTGCAATTTCATTTCAGCAGCCAAAGCTAATGCTTCATGTGCACGGCCATTCATGCCATATGCTGCTACCATGGCAGTCCATGACACGATATTTTTCTCAGAGATTTGATGAAAGGCCTTTCTTGAGGCATCTATGGCTCCGCATTTCGAGTACATATCAACAATTGCTGTCCCAACAGATACCTCTGTGGCCAAGCTTCTTCGAATTGCAATTCCATGTGCCCACTTTGACCTGCCAAGTTCAGCTGCAACTGAACAAGCTTCAAGAAGATTGATAATGGCAACACTATTAGGCTTCTCCTCCTGCGCCCGGTTCATCTGTTGAAATACAGCAATTGCTTCATCAGGCATACCACAATGAGTGAAACCAGAAATCATTGTGCTCCATAATACCACATCCCTCCTCTTCATGTCACAAAAAAGTTTCCAAGCCAGTTCAATAAGATGGCATTTTGCATAAGCATCAATTAAAGAACTTAACACCAGTTCATTCAATTCATATGCCTGCCGGAGTATTACACAGTGGACTGACTTGCATTCAGTTGCACGGACAGAATACTTGCATAACTGGAGAATATTCACAAGAGTGATCTCATCTACTCCACTCACTTCCTTTCTCATAGCATATAACAGGGATAGAGCTTCTGAATACTTCTCATTAAACACCAATCCCGACAAGGCAGAATTCCATGAGACCTTGTTCTTTCGAGGCATCTCCTTGAAAACTTTGGAAGCAGAATTTGTATCGTTAAATTTGCAATACATATCAATCAAAGAGTTCCCAACAAGCAAATCACAATGTAAACCTCTACGTATTGCAAATCCATGGAGCAGTCTTCCCATACTCGAGTCCCTTAAAATGGTGCAGCCTTTAAGAATGCTAACCAAGGTTAGTCCATCCGGTTCATTCCTGACATCCGAAACCATTTCTTGAAACAACTGCAAGCCAGAAACTGCTTCCTCACTTTGCACATAACCCCCAATCATCACACTCCAAGAAATAACATCTCTCTCACTCATTTCATCAAATAATTTCCGTGCACATTCCATGTCGGTATTCACATACATACTTAGCAAAGAATTCTGAACTGAATGAACTGCCCAAAACCCACTTCGAACTATATAGCCATGAACTTCCAGTCCTTCCCAGTAAACTCCAAGACTGCGATATGCCAGAATTACAAGCACCAAGACAGAGGTATTAGGTTCAAAGCCAGAAACCCTAGCTTTATTAAACCACCATAAACCTTCTGCTAAGGCGCCATCATCGAGGTGTCCATGTATAATTATATTCCAAGAAACTGAATCTCTACCACCCAAGTAATCAAACAGAGTAATTGCAGAATCCCGAAATCTCCATTTCATGTAAAAGTCCATAAGGGCATTTCCAATTGAAGGAAATGATTCCAAACCTTGCTTGATTAGACATGCATGAATTGATTTTCCATGTTTATCAGAGAGATTTGAACATGCCTTGATAATGAGCGGAAAGACTGAAGGGTCTGTTACATCAAATCCAGCTTTTTTAATTTGGTGATAATGGGAAAATAGTTCCTGCCATTTTCCATTGTATGACAACTCTTTGACCCTCAGATTTAAAATATGGAGCTTTGACCTCAGGAGATGAGTTGGGAAACGCATCGCCAAGAAGCAAAAGCAGAAACTTTCCATAATTGACATCCTGCGGCTTATTTGATATAGGGAAAATCTTGATTGCCCTAAAGCTGGAGACCCAGTGAACTTGCAGAAGACTAAATCCTTTTTCGGTGTGGCAGCAAGATTGAGTATTTACATTGAATCAAAATCCGTATCACAATAAAGAATGAAACCATTCATTTCATAAAATGGAATTTAACAGTCCTATGAGATCAAGAAGGCACATTAAATATCCTTCTTTTCATTTTCCTATTAAAGCTATTGTGTTTGCGTGTGACTGAGAGAAGACAAAAGAAATTGTTATTCCCTAATGTTACAATTTTGAAGATAGAAATTATCATACATTACATATTTAGACCAGTAAGATTTGTACTTAGAGACTGCCAAATTCAACCACGGTTTGTAGTTTCCATTGTAATGTACAACGGCAGCGTTATATATCTCAGTTAAGTTGAGGGCTGGGTCATAGCCAAGTCCCAAGACATGCCAGTTCCGGTCCAGCGGATAGGTTAGGTTGTAAAAGGTAATGAGTCCAGGAGGCAATGAACCAAGTTTCCAAAGAGTTCTGTCCTCATTCTGCAAAACATTTTCCATCAGTTTCAAACAAAGGGGATATGTTAAATGGAACAATAACATTATTCAACATCTCAAATAAGTCATCAACTAAAGTTCACAGAAAAAGGAATAGCTAACTCAGAGGGCAAACAAGAGATGATAAGGCTTTACCAAATCTTGCCAATAATGATATATTCCTGTGATGTTTCGCTTCTTCCACTCTTTCAAGTCAAACATATTCATGCCAAATGCCCAACCACAAGCATTTGCATCGAAATTCTCATAGATTTTTGGATTAGAGAAGTTGAGATACTTATCAAATCTGTGAAAGCTCTCCTTACAGGTTTCCACTGCACCATTCACCATCCCATGCATATCAATAGACCAAAGAGGTGTCAAATCCTTCTGAACCACAATATCATCATCTAAAAACAAGATCTTGTTTAGCTTTGGGTAAACTTCAGGAAGGTAAAATCTAAGATGATTGAGCATTGACAAATATTTTGGATTCCTATATTTGAGATTTTCAGTCCCAGCAGATAGAGAGGAAGGATGATTTGCCTTAAAATAGTACTCTTTAAGTCTAGCAGATTCAAGTTGACGTAGAACAGAACAATAAGAGGAATTCAACCACTTGAAATTATCAATGTTCTCCACTTGGATTGTAGCTTTTGGTGGAGCATTGACCATAAACCACATCTTCATTGCAATGAAATTCAATTTATCGGTGACTATATGGAAAACATGTTTCTCAGGTTCCTTTGCATGCACCACAGTAGAATTAACCACCACAGATGTTGCAAGTACATTATCAGAAAAGATGGCATAGTGATAGAGAGATGGATCTTCAAACTTTGCATTGGCCGGCCCCTCTTTCTTGTAATGGCCCTGCAGGTAATAATCTGCCGCTAGCTGCAGTGGTAAACAATGCAATGGTCTTGGGACAACTTTTGCAGCTAGCTGAATCAAGAACGCGCTCTTTTTCTTTAGCGCACTTACAGCATCTTCGGTTGACTGAATCATGGCTCGAAATTTTCTTTGCACCATAGGACAGTCGTATAGTCGGTCCTTTGCTATAGAGAGAACATGGCCCATTGCCTTTGCTTGATTAAGTGCGCTGGAGTGGGTAGAAAGAATAAACAGCATGAAAACCAAGAAAGACTATATATGTGATAACAGATACAATGGACATAAGTAGCAATACCTTGGGTGAAGCTCAGCATCAGATTTTGCATGCCCAATAGCACGTTGACTTTCTCGACAGTGTTTCATAAGAGAATTGTAAAGACTAGTTTCGTTCTTAGATTTGGCAAACTGTGCATATGCTTTGGCCAAAATTATCTGGTCCCGCATAAGTTTCAAAGTAGAATCAGAATTTGGACTTTCGAAATCTCTCCTCCATATGCTATACTTCCCTGTGACTCCAGGTACAAGTCTTTTTGACTGTTCAAATGCTGTTGTTTGAACCATGTCATTTTCTTGCCGAATTAGCTCTGCTGTTCGAAGTTCCCTCCTTTTCTGGCGCAACATCTGAAGGTGAAGGAACCATTAGAAACCCATCAAATTTGCATAATTTAAACAATAACATAGACACATTTGACATTCACCTGGCGCTTGAGCTTCACTGGACTCAAGGGCATCCTTTCAGGATATGAAAGTCCAAATTCTCCAGATTGATTATCATCCTTCAGATGTTCAACATTCCTTTCTAAATTCACAACAGCTTGAAATGAATCTTCCAGCGTCTAGAAGAGGAAGGAATAGACCAATTTACATGTCAGTGTCTCTACTTAGAAATAACTCAAATGATGATATCAGACACTGATTAAACAATATTAAAGAAATCAAGTAATGAAGGTGATGTTTATTTTTTATAGATCTATCGCTTCCACAGTTCTTTAGACTACTTAAACTTGATACTTCAAATGTTTTTCCGTTTAAATGATAACATTCTGTTGCTAGAATCAATGATAAGTACCTGGGAACTATTTGGCAACGCATTCTCTCTATCATTAGGGTTTTCCAATATCCATGAAGAAGAAAGGTGACTCATTTTCACTTTACCAATTCGAACAGCACCAGAAGCATCACTATATGTGACAATTATGTCAATATCCTGCATAGACAGAGAAATGTAAGCACAATAGAAATCAGCAATAAAGTCAACTAATTATGTTGAGTTACCCTTTCATCTGGATCATTGTTGAACCTAAAAGCAGCAGTACCCTTCACAGAAACAATTTGAAATAGGATCTGTTAGTGCAAAACCTCAAGCATATATTCAGCAAAAGAAAGTAAACAGCAATCACATGCTTCTCTAAAATGCACTTCAAACTACACTCTTTAATAAAAGCAAAACCAAATGCTTCTCCACAAAGCATTTCAATTACTTTCTTATCTAGAAAGAGCTCAATCAACTGCTTTTCCAGAAAGCACTTTTATCTATTCCGAAAGGGATTAAGAAAGTAAAGAGCAATCACATAAGAATGAACATTATGTAAGCAAGTCAAATAAAAATATTACGAAGTACAACTCAGAAATAATAGAACAATCAAATGTTTCTCCCAAAAGTACTTCAAGTACTTTCTTATCTTACAAAAAGCTCTATCAATAAATTTACCCAAAAGCACTTTTATCCAATCAAAAAGGGTTTAAGTAAGATAGACAAAAAAAAAAAAAAAAAAAAAAGCTTTTAGCTAACCTCATTAGCAGAAAATACTCTAAAGAAAGAAGAGAATTAACCTTATCATGCAAGGGCCGATAGGCTTTAAGTTCTCTTTGGCTGTAAAAACACAAAATCACCAAATTTAAAAGCATTATCAATAATAATCAGAATCAAAGATGAAAGAGATAATACAAATTTTCAGTTTTTCAATATACAATGAAGTTTATGAGTGGTCTTACATTGTTCTAACATCTTGTAATTCTGCATTAACAGTAATAATATGAAACATAACCTGTAATTGAAAAGAAAAATCAGATCACTGAAAAAATGAAAAAAAAAAAACTTTGAAAGTCCAATTAAATGAGTGATTAAGCCAAAATTATAATTTTGTTTTGTTATCGGTGAATAAATCGATACTGTAATTAAAGGCGTACCAGTGAGAGAGCAATGAGAAGCAGAGAACCGAAGCCGGAAAGTGATGTACGATGACTAGCTTCCATGGAAAGCAGACAAGACTAAGAATCAAAACGACGGTGAATTTATACAAGATTGTCTTTCACAAGGGCACATGCTAAAATACGCTTCATGTGCGCACGATAAGAATAGGCAGGACCGCCGGCTGAGGTGTGAATTGGAAAAAGTCTTGCTATCATTCGTTTGTTTAATTGATATTCAAATAGCTTCTTGTATAATTTGAATTTCCTTTACAATTTTAAGATTAAGATTAATTGGTTTATCTATCATATTCTTTTGATACACATAAATAATTTTGGATCCTTGTACAACGCTTAAAAAAAAATTTTCAATATGGATAACGGAAAAATTGTGGATCATTGGATGAAATTAATGGTTTCATATTTTTTTATTTTAAAGTATTAATTTAATTTTTAAAATAAATTTTTTTAATTTTACTGGTTGTTTAGGTTTCAACAATTTTATTTTAACTTTCTATCAAATTCAATAATTTCTAACGGTTTTTTTTTTACTTTTAGTGAAACTCAAACTTTAATTATATTGTATAATATGAATGTAAAATAAAATACTTATAAAAGTTAAAAATAAAATAAAATATAAGCCTATATAAAAAAGTAAAAAAGAACATTGATTTCATAAATTCAATATAAAAAATGTAAATATATTGAGATAAATGTAAATTATATCAAATTGTCCAACGAACAAGATAACAGCTGTAAACAAATTAAAAGAATTGTAATTATAATGTAAAAGTTATAAATACAAATAAAATTTTTAATCTTCATATAAAAAATGAAATTATAATGTATAACTTATATGTAAAATATAATATTTGTAAAAGTCTAAAATAAAATATGAAAAACGATAAGCCAACATAAAAGAGTACAAATAAATATCAATTTTATAAATTTAATATAAAAAATGTACATGCACTAAAATAAATATAAATTAACATCAAATTATCGAATGATAACAACATAGCTGTAAACAAACCAAAAAAATTAAAATTATAATGTAAAAGTTATAAATCAGCATAAAATTTGTATTTTTCACATAAAACGTGAAATTATAATGTATAATTTATATGTAAATTAAAATACTTATAAAAGTTAAAAATAAAATATAAAACGACATGAAAGAGTAAAAATAAACATTAATTGCTTAAATTCAATATAAAAAAAATATATAAATGCATTAAAATAAATGTAAATTAACATAAAATTGTCAAATGACAACAATGTAATTGTAAATAAAACAAAAATAATGTAATTGTGACATAAAAGTTATAAATTCACATAAAAATTATAATATTCTCATAAAAATATTAAATTAAACTTATAATATATATGTAAAATAAAATAATTGTAAAAGATAAAAATAAAATAAAAGCCAACATTAAAGAGTAAAAATGAATATCAATTTTAAAAATTCAATATAAAAATTGTAAATGCACTAAAATGAATGTAAATTACAATAAATTGTCAAATAATAATAATATAACTGTAAACAAAACAAAAAAAATGTAATTATAACTTAAATCTTATAAATACACATAAAATTTATAATCTTTATATAAAAGAAAAAAATTATAATATAAAAAAAATTTGAAATAGAATAAAAGACATTTTAGTATCTAAAACTTGGTCTTAGATTAATTAATATTGTAGATTTTAAAAGCACTCACAAACTTAAGCGATTATTATTACATACTTTAATTATTATTATATCAGTTATTACCAATAAATTATGTAAATATGTTATATTCACCCTTTTCCTTTTTATTAAAAGGAGTATTTATAATTAGAGATTTAATAAAAAATGATTACTATTTTTTCTCCAAAGTCAATTTTAACCACCTTTCACAAATCTATTAAAAAATGATCACATTTTATTTTAATGGATAAAATTATCTTCATAAACTACTCATCTAAAAAAGAAATTCAAATTCTGTTTTATTCGAGAGTTGATTCTCGAGTAAATAAGAATTCAAATTTGTTCAAGAGTTCACTCTTGAATAAGCGAAATTTTGAAATTTTGAGCAAAACTTGAATTTTGGCTTGCTTGAGAGTTCACTCTCAAGCAAGCTTAAATATAAGCTTGCCCTGTTAAGTAAGTACGAATTCAAGCTTTACTCGAGAGTAAACTCTCGAGCAAACTTGAATTTTTGCTTGTTCGAGAGTTCACTTTCGAGCAAATTTGAATTCTTATTTTATTTTATAATCAACTTTCGAATAAACTTGAATACAAGTTTACTCTTTTGAGTAAGTAAGAATTCAAATTTGCTCGAGAGTAAACTCTCAAGTAAGATAGAATTCAAATTTATTTTTCAGATAAATAGTTTATGTGGATAATTTTGTCTATTAAAATAAAATATAGTCATTTTTAAATGAAATTATAGAAGGCGGTTAAAATTAATTTGGAAAGGAAATAATTGTCATTTTTAGTTAAATCCCTTATAATTAATAAATAGGAACTTTTAACATATTTTTTAAATCATTAAAAGGTCCAATCAACCAAATCTTATGGGTTAAAAATGTCTTTTACTACTTAAAATTTGCGTGGAAAGGAAAAAGGGGTTATCATTTGGAGTTGTAGTTAGGCTTTTGATTATGATTTTGGAATCTCACTAAACCCTAGCTCTTTAATATTTTAAACGTCATGCATATTAATTATGAGGATTAGCAAGCAAATAGGGATGTGGCTTTATTCCGATTTCTCCGGGGGAAGATGGCCAGTGTAAAAGAAAATCAACCCAAAATTGTTCATGCGAAAAAGAGAAGTGCATTACATTCCTCCCCATCTTCTCCATGATATTTTACTGAAACTTCCTGCAAAATCTCTGCTCAGATTCAAAACTGTCAGCAAGAACTGGTGCACCAAGATTTCTGAGCCCGATTTTGAGTAGTTCCAGCTTCAACGGTGCTTTCAAAAAAATTCTGATCTTCCACCAGTTTCCAAGACTCACAGGTTTTGATAACTTTTTATACAAATTCCAAGATAAAGACCTGAGAGCAAGGAATTTGCTGCTACTGATTTGCTAATCGGACGTGGGTGTACTTTTGCTGCAACCAGATCTTGCAATAGTTTGATTCTGCTTCGAAACTCTTTTTTTGTCAGAGAGGGAATATGGAGGTTTGTTGTGTATAACGCCATCAGTTATGAAAAATTGTCACTGCCTTATTTACAGGCATCCAAAAATTGTTTTCCCAGGGTCTCATTAATGTACGATGCATCCGTAAATAAGTATAAGGTGGTGTTGTGGGTTGTTAAATGTTGGAATCCTTCGCATGAATCAAGTTTAAAGCTTGAATCCTGTTAAATCTACAGGTTGAATAGTGATGATAAAGAAAACTGGAGAATGTTGAACATTCTATTTCCCCAGAAAATTCTTCCATATAAAGCAGTTGCAGTAGGAGGGGTGTTATATTGGACCACAACTGATTTTATACGGTCAATGGATATTTATAGAGAAGAATTTATGGGAAGAATTGAAGTTCCATGTAAACCAGACGAGGCCTATTTCGGGTTAGTGAGAATAAAAGGATCACTTTCTCTAATGAATCGAGCCTTTAATAACAAGTTAGAAATATGGGTTCTGAAGAATGAGGCTGTTGGAATAAACAAAAGTTTTCTCCTTCACTCAAGAGTGCACCAAAATCCCATAATATAAGCGTTGGCTTCTGTACTGATTTCGAGAGATGCAAGTATTGGCTGGTGTGATATGACTATACAACGTTTTGGTACAACTTGATACTGAAGAGCTGACGCTCATTGCTGTTAATGAATCTCAATATTCTTCAGGCCAATTCTGTCTACTGTGGCTTTTGTAAAAACATATATGGTAGTTTAGAAACTTAATTAGGCCATTTTAGTTAATCCAATTTCCATCAGTTTGGTGGGAACC
Organism: Azadirachta indica; assembly: GCA_022749755.1. Classification (NCBI taxonomy): domain Eukaryota; kingdom Viridiplantae; phylum Streptophyta; class Magnoliopsida; order Sapindales; family Meliaceae; genus Azadirachta; species Azadirachta indica. The sequence goes on from CM040444.1 coordinate 17,732,205, forward strand.
TTTAAATTTTTGCATGTTTTAAATTATTAATAAAGTTATACAAGGCAGTGACATTTTTTGATGAGTGATCGCAGCATAGACATGCATCAATCTTTGCAGCAATACTTTCACCTCTGAATTCCAAATGAGCCGCAAATTTGCTTGCTCTCTTGCCTTTTTCAATTTTGTGTACAGAGTTATCAGAACTTGGAGCATTCGGACAATCAGGATTAATTTGTGATAAACAACGATGAAGCTGGAAGTCCTCAAAATCAGGCTGAGAAATTATGGCGCACCAGTTCTTGTAGACAGTTATGAATCTGAGTAGAGATTTTGTAGAAAGTCTCTCTAAAATATCATGGAAAATATGTTCAGAAAAGTAATTCACTCCTTTTTTCAGAATACAATTTTTGGGTTGAATTTGATTCTATACAGTACTGTTTAACTTCTAAAAAATTAAGCAGCAGATTACGTATATTGGCAGATGTGGTTTGCGTGCAAGAATTAATTAGAAGCAAAAACATTTACCGAAAACAGAAATTAGTAGTGCAATAGAACCGATTTTTTGTTCCAGAGGACAGTATTTAATCTTCCGAAATTGCTGATAAAAGTAGGGAATTTATGTTCACCTAGAGTTTCTAGTCCTTGTTTGGACTTTTGTCGGCTCCTTCAAGTTGTTCCAGTGTCTCAACTATTTGTTTCATCTCTGCCGGTTTTGGGTTCATCTCCACTTTAACACAGGCTGAGCAATTTAGAATGCAGATTTATAAGAACATTGTCCATCCAATCTAGCGTCCATTAAAATAACCTTTTATTCTCACATAGATATGGCGTTGCTCAATGCACCAAAAACTGTTCTTCCCATGGAAGGTTCATATCTACTGCTTGTTTGCCAGATATCATCTCAAAGTACAAAAACACCGAAACTGTACATATCACTCTTTGCAACAAACCGGCCTGCTTCATCAGAACTAATGTTCATGTCACAGCAAATATTTAAAGCCTCTTGCAAGTCAAGCAGGCAGCCAGGCAACTTAAACAAGACTATGATTCAAAATGAAGATTTGGTGTAAAATAATGCAGTTTTGGACAAATTGGCTGTGTAGCAGTAAACAACACTGTTTACAGAAAATCCTCACCTGAGAATTTCTGGTCCAGAGAACTACCTTGGCAAAATATTCAGGAGCAGCATATGTGATCGTATGTATATGATCTTTACTGGCAGAAGGATCGATATTAACCAACCCAAAGTCTGATATCTTAGCAGTAAAGGATTATAACAAGACAGAAAGTTAGACAATTGTTTCTGATGGCTTAAGTACCATGATAAGACAGTCTCATTAATTTCTTAAAGTATTTCTTGGAAGTAAATCAACCGTTGCAGAAGTGTTTTATCCCATCAAGAAGTACATTCAAGGCTCTGAAATTTCCTTAGATAACTTGATTTTCTATGTGTGCAAAAAAGCCAAACCTCGAGCTGCTCGTAAAGCAATCTTCAGCTGTATGTCTCGTGTACTGAGCTTGTAACTGGCCCCTGCAAAATGGAAACGGTAAGACAAAGATGTAGCAAAACCAAATGAGAGATTGCATTGTCCCCAGTAGTAAAAAAATTAGCTCTTACTTCCAAACAGATGGATCGTCAAGTTTCTACTCGTCATAAATTCGTGAACGAGATACAAATCTTGGTCTTCCCAGTTGTATGCCAACAACGTTACAAGGCTAGATGCGAAAGCCTTCCCGAGAAATTTATTCCTGACTAAACCAATAAATAACAGAAAACAGCATTCGCACAGATAAACTCAGATTAATTCTTTGTCAAGCAAAGTTGAATCACCTGCCACTTACGAAAATTTTGCAGCTCTCAATTTTCATTTTTTGATAGCAATTACAGCTCGTGTTCCATTGTTCCCTGGAATAGTTTTTTATCAATCCAGGCTTTTGGAAACTTACCAGAATCTCCCTCTCCAAGCAATATTTCAGCTTTAAAATTCCTGGTTGCAGCCGTCAGTTCTGCAAAACTGAGGATCCTGAAGTTTGGAGTGGGAAGGATCTGGGCATTGGGAAAAGCTTCGTCCTCTCTCAATGCCAAGAATATGCTTTTCCCAGAATCACTTTTGTCTCCAGAAGTCTCCGATATTTCTTTTGTAGCTATAGAATGGAAGTGTGATTAATACATATTAGTTAGTTCTTCTCTCCTCTAACCTTCATTTTTAAAATGTGAATTTGAAACTAATCATGAAGCAAATGAAAGAAATTATCAACTTGCTTCTACCCAAAAAATAAATATATAAGCTGCTGAGAAATAAAACAAATACAATAATCTTGTTAATCAATTATTTTCAGAAAGTATGGTTGTTGATACCAAATTTTTAGGGAATATCGAACAACAATCCTCTCCTTTGCTGTAAATGCAACTTGTGAAAGGAAACAGAATTAGAGAAACGCCGATTTCCGGGCAAAAATCCTCTAATGCTTAAATTATAGAAGATTTTTAGAAAAAATTTTAGTAAGACAGAATTTTGGCAGAGTTTCGTAAGTGTGATACTTGCTCCTTTTAATGGGGTAGTGGGTAGTTATCGTCAAGATTTTCCTGCCTATCTTTTTGTTGGTTGTTTATTCCTTAATAACCTGAGTTAAAACTTCATCTTCTTCTAATCTAAGCCTGTGATAAATCAGGCTAAACTAGTCGCTTAGTGTCCGCATGGGTTCCCCTTGGGGTTCAGTATGGATTACCCTGAGGTGAACTATAATGATGTCTGACCTCTCATTTCATCAGCGTTTGGCCTCGGGTGTTTCTGACATCTAGCCTCAGGTTATCTCTTCTCAAGTAATGGTAAAGGTCGGTACTAGAAAACGTTTGAACTTTTGAATTAAAGCACCTGTATTTGCAGGATCATCTGCAGAATATATATCTCTCTAACAAATATATCCAGGTTTAAAGAAAAATATCCACAACTCTCCAACTTCGATCCATTTTCTTTTTCTTTTTTCAAAATACAATTGCAAGACGGGAATCAAAGAGAGTAATTTAAAGCATTATGCTCAGTCATATGCCGCGTAGCAGAAGTTAGACTAATTGAAAGAGAGAGTAATATGATTAATCAAAGGAGGGTTCTTAGAGTTAAATTTTTTACTTGAAACGGTAACACTGATGAAAAAAGTTGTGTCAGCAAAGTCCTCAACTACTTTTTCCTCTTTGTTTAAGCTAAATACTGATCCATATAGATCTAGTAAGGTAGTTCAGGAAGTGTTGCAGGATTAGGTTTTATTATTAGAAATTCAAATGGACCACGAAGTACGAAGTTTATTGATTAATGCTAGGACTCTGCACCTCACCCATGACTTTCTGTCATTCTGAAAGTCACTTGAAACAATTCCTTTATATTATAATATGAACTCAATGTTTGGAAAAAAAAAAAAAAAAACGGGTATTGCTTAGTTTGGCACAATAATTAGCAGACCAAAGGATTTTGTTGTCGGTCCAAAATTGAGAATGAGACATGACACATTGCCACCTACACTAGCTATCAACTAACGAAAATCTGCTTTGATCAGCAAAAGAGGAAAGGAAATCATTAGTATATATATGGAAGTTTATTTCAATTGCAAAATATAAACATTTAATTGAATTAGAAAGTAACTAGTTTTAGTATGGTAATAAATTGGATAGCATAACTCAATGGAATGCCAACTAGACTTAATGCCTCGAAAATTTGAGGTTATAATTAATGTATTGTATAAAGACTCTTAAGGAATGTATTCGACAGCTTCGAGAAATTGAATCAGTAAAAGATCCTGTATTCCTTTCCTTTCTATTTACCTATAAAACTCATGAAACAATGTTTGTAACATCAAGCAGCAGATTACTTAGATTCACAGATGTGCTTTCGCACAAGAATTATTTAGAAACAAAAGAAACATTTACAGAAAACAGAAATATATAGTGCAACGAAATATGCCATGGACGGTGATCCCCGGAAATTGCTGATCTATAAAAGTAAGAAACATATGTTATCCTGCTGGATTTTCAAGCCTCTGTTAAGTGGCAACTGCATATGGAGAACGACCCTTGGAATACACTTGGATTTAATTGGCTGCTTCGACTTGTTCCAATGTGTTGACTACTTGTTTCATCTCTAGCCGGTTTTCGGGTTCACTTTAATCGTATTTTAAGATTAGCCGATCAATTTGAGTGCAGATTTAAAGAATATTGTCCCTCCAATTTAGTGTTCATTACTCTAAACAACCTTTTATTCTCACTTGAAAATGCTTTTGCCCAATCCACCAAATCTTGTTCTCCCTTTGGATGGTGTAAGCCGCCCTGTTTATCAGCAAAATGTTCGTGTCATAGCTTGAAAACTGCAGCAAATCAAGGAGATCATCATTAACCATTACAAGTCAGAATTGAGTAATTCTTTATCAAGTGAAGTTGAATCACCTGCCACTCCTGATACTTTCTGACAGCAATTACAGTTCATGTTGCACTGTTCCCAGAATGGTTTTCGTCAACCCAGCCTTTGAAAACGTAGCCAGAATCTCCCTCTCCAAGCAATATTTCCCCTTTAAATTCCTGGTTTCAGCCTTCAGTTCGGCCAACTGAAGATCCTCAAGTTTGGGGTGGGAAGGATCTGGCCATCGGGAAAAGCTTCGTCCTCTCTCAATGCCAAGAATCTGCTTTTTCCAGAATTTTGTACCCAGACGTCTGAGATATTTCTACTGTAGCTATAGAATGGAAGTTTGATTAATAAAAAGTATTAGTTAATTCTTCTCTCCTGTAAACTTCGCAACTTAAAAATGGCAATTTGAACCACTACAACATCTTCTTTCAAGTCCAGATATGGGGTTTTGGAACTAATCATGAAGCAAATGAAAAATTATCTGCTTGCTTCAAAACTAAAAGCTGATTAAAAACTTGTAAAACGATATTCGTAATAGTATTAAGCTCCAATAGGTCCTCTCACATACGAGGCTGATACCAACGGACTTATCAGGCGGAACAAGCCTAACGAAAAGATGTAGAAGATAAAAGGAATCCCAAATAAATACAGAAGAAAAACAGATGCAAATACATTTGTGGGGGGACTGATCACATGACATCTTTCTCAAATTGATTCTGATGCCATATTAAGAAACTAATTGACCTAAAAATTTAGGCTAGTAAGTAATGGCCCAAACAATAGTATTAAGCTCCCTGAGACTACTGAAGTAACAAGTTTCTGCCTTTTGTTAACTAGCCACGAGATGTTGACGACGAATTCACTAATCTTTTAGTGGCTGCTTCGAGTTGCTCCAATTTCTGGACTACTTGTTTCATTTCAGGCCGGTGATTGGGTTCACCTTCAAGACATTTTAAGACAAGCTGAGCAATTTGGTTTGCAGATTTATAAGAATATTGTCCCTCCGATTTAGGGTCCATTACTCTAAATAACTTTTTTTCCTCACATAAAAATGGCTTTGTCCAATCCACCAAATTTTGTTCTTTCATTGGACGGTTCATATCTAGTGCTCGTTTGCCAGATATCATCTCAAGCAAAAAAACTCCGAAACTATACACATCACTTTTTGCATTAAACTGCCCTGTTTCATTAGCAAAATGTTAATGTCATACCAAAGATTTAAAGCACAACTAAATACTTTCTGAGGATTACCTGTGGCAGCAAACTCAGGAGCAGCATATGCATTCATCATATAAACTTGACTAGGAGAAGGATTAATTTTTGCGAAGCCAAAGTCTGATATCTTGGCAATATAGGACTGCAACAAAAATCAGAAAGTTAAACAATTATTTTGATAAGAAATTGTCCAATGATCTCTTAACGTTTTTTTTTTTTTTTTTTTTTTTTTTTTTTGTAGTAAAACAAGTGTTGCAGGAATGTTTACCCCATCAAGAAGTATGTTTGTGGCTCTGAAATTTCCGTAAATAACTTGCTTCTCTAAGGTATGCAAAAAAGCCAAGCCTCGAGCTGCTTCTACTGCAATCTTCAGCCGTAAGTCCCACGGAAGTCTGTGAATGCAACCAGCCCCTGCAAAATGATCTAGTTTTTTAATTGAAACATCACAAGAGCTTGCATTTACACTAGTACTAAAACAGATATTGGCGAAGGAATGAACGCTAAATGAGATATTAATAGCTCTTACATCCAAACAGATGATTCCCCAGGCTTCCTTTCATCATAAATTCACTAACAAGATATAAATGTCCGTCTTCCCAGCAGTATCCCAACAACCTCATAATATTAGGATGCGAAAGCCTTCCCCAGTAATTTAGCTCTGACTACAGCAATGAACAAATGAAAAAGATATTCACACAAGTTTTAGATTAATCGGCTGTCAAGTAAACTCGAATCACCTGCCACTCCTGAGACTTCTGCAATCTTTCAGTGATCAGTATTCTGACAGCAATTACAGTTCCAGTTGCACTGTTCCCTGGAATTTTTTGGTCAATCCAACCTTTAAAAACCCTGCCAGTTTCTCCCTCTCCAAGCAATGTTTCACCTTTGAAATTCCTGGTTGCAGACTTCAGTTCTGCAAGACTGAATATCCTTAAGTTTGGGGTGGGAAAGATCTGTCCATTGATAAAAGCTCTGTCCTCACTCAATGCTGAGAATCTGCTTTTCCCATAATCACTTCTGTTCCTAGAAGAAGTTGTGTGTGTGCTTTTTTGTGAAATTTCTGCTAATACAGTGGAAGAGCGATTAATAAACATCGGTAATTTTTCTTTCCTGCGAAGGTTTGCACTATTAAAATGTTAATTTTGAAATTAGATGGATTAAAGGCAGATAAAGTTCCCAGAAAAAGAGCTGCTGAGACTGAGAAATAAAAGAAATACCGTACCCCTGCTGCCAATACAGAATTTAAATCTGATAAATAAAAAATTTGCAGAAAATATGGTGAAGATCAATACTTGAAAATTTTTAAACTTTTGAAAGTACCTGTATTTGCAGGATCATGTGGTGGGGCACCCCAGCAATTTCCCATCTGCAGAACCTCTATCTCTGTCTAGGTACACAGGTAAGGAAATATATCCAGGTTTTAATTTAAAAGAAAAAAAACCAAGATTCCTCAATTATTTATGAAGATGATCAAAAGTTCTTCAATTCTCCAACTTCGATCTGTTTTTGTTTGTTGAAAATTCACCTACCTTATGGCAAACGAAGAGAGAGTAATTAAAAACACTGTGATAAGCCTAGTCAACGACCGTGTACCTAATTAAAGACGAGTAATATAATTAATCAAATAGTATTAGAGCCAAACATTAGTGTATATAACATAATTTCCATTTTCTTACGTACTTTTTATTTGTTATTAAATAAATATTCGTTGAATATTATATGATAATAAACAAGGGCATCGGGACTACAAATTCTGCTAACAGAAAAAAATTAAAATAATATTTATCAAGCAGAGATAAAACTTTTTATTTTTACAACAAAAAACTAGATAAGTGATAACAGATATTGTGAAATTGTAAAATTCACTTTTGGTAAATAATACCGTACTATTAAACAGTACTATATAAATAAATAGTACTATATTTATGAACAGTATTGTACTGTATAAGAGCACCGAAATATACCGAAAGTGCAGTTACTACTTTTTTGACTTTTTTTACTAATGAGGTTGGTATTAAGTGGAGAAAGTTTGAATTTAGGTAGTGGTTGGTAGGTGGAGAAATTTGTGGAGTAAATTGTGGAATGTGTGTTGAAAAATAGGAGAAAAAAACCACTATAAATACCTCATCCCTTTCACCATTCCATTTATCCCAAATCATCCTTTGAGAATTTTTATAAATAGAGAAAAATTAGTTTCTTTTTTGTGTTGTATTTTTCACTTAAAAGTGTTTCCCCTATTTCGAGAGAGAGTGTAAATACTCCTATTTAGAGAGGTGTTCTTTCCTTATTATTAAAGAGAAAGAGAGTGTAATCCCCACTTTAAAATAGTGAAATACTTCTATACTTGCCCGTGATTTTTACCTTAATTTATTTAGGGGTTTTCCACATAAAATATTTGTGTCAATTTATTTTGCTATTTTATTTTATTATGGACGGTTATACCTCCTACTTATTATTGTTATTTTGATGGACGGTTATATCTCTTACATAAAGTTTATTTTTATTGTTTTCTCAATTTTATTGTAGTTGCGTGTTTTGCTTCGACTCCTAATTTTCTAACAATGGTATCAAAGCTATTGGTTGTGCGGGTTACTGTTTATAGTTACTATTTACAAATACTATTGACGGTGAATTAGTGAAATTCAGTATAAGTGAGAAGCAAATAATCATCAACAATGACAGCAAAGTTCGAAATTGAGAAATTCAACGGAAATAATTTTTCGTTGTGGAAAATGAAAATGAAGGCAATTTTAAGGAAGGATAAGTGTCTAGCAGCAATTGGCGAAAAACCCTCGAATATCGACGTAGATAAGTGGAACGAGATGGACGGTGATGCAATTGCTGATTTATACTTGGGACTAGCTAATGGAGTATTAGCTAGTGTGGAGGAGATGAAGAGGACAAAGGAGATATGGGATACTTTGACAAAATTGTACGAGGCCAAGTCACTACACAACAAAATTTTCTTAAAGAGAAGGTTTTACACTCTTCGAATGGCGGAATCCACATCGGTGAATGACCATATCAACATCTTAAAAACTCTATTTTCACAACTTACAACGTTGGGGTATAAAATGGAGAAAAATGAACTTGCGGAGATTTTACTTCAAAGTCTACCTAACTTGTATGATCAACTCATCATCAACCTGACAACTAATGTCCAAACGGACTCTCTAGTCTTCAATGATGTTGCAATCACTGTATTAGAAGAAGAAAGGAGAAGCAGAAACAAGGAAGATAGAAATGTGAATTCACAGCAAATTAGAAGCATTACGGATGACAAGGGAAAGATTATATGAATGTAAGTCCCATGGAAGCCAAAATCACGGTAGATCAAAATCAAAAAGTAAGAAAAATGTCAAGTGCTACAATTGTGGCAAGAAAGGGCACGTCAAAAAGAATTGTTGGAATAATAAGAAGAGTAGAGATTTCGAGACATCAAAGGGTTAGAGTTGTGTTGCAAGTATCTCAGATGATGGTGAAGTATTATACGGTGAGGCAACAATGATTGTTGAAGGCAGAAAACGACTTGTTGATATCTGGCTTGTAGACTTAGGAGCAACATAGCACATGACCTCTCGAAGAGAATGGTTTCACACATATGAACCTATCTTTGGAGGATCTGTATACATGGGAGATGATCACACCTTAGAGATTGCCGGTATTGGTACTATTAAGATAAAAATGCATGATGAAACAGCTCGCACTATTAAAGAGGTACGACATGTCAAAGGCTTGAAGAAGAATTTATTGTTTTTAGAACAATTAGATGATCTTGGATGCAAAACCCATATTGAGAATGAGATTATGAAGATTATTAGAGGAGCGCTGATAGTTTTAAAGGTAGAAAAGATTACTGCAAATTTATTCATGCTTAAGGGAGAAACACAACACAAAGCTGATGGGTGTGTTGTTTTAACTAGCAAAAGAGAAGAATTGACAGTGATGTAGCATCTTAAACTCGGCCACATGTCAGAACAAGGTCTGAAGATTCTCTCCGACCGAAAGCTACTTCCAGGACTTAAAGCGATGAAACTACCGTTTTGCGAGCATTGTGTTACAAGTAAGCAGCATAGGTTGAAGTTCAACAGATCTAATGCTGCGAGCAAATGCATTCTAGACTTGAATCATTCTGATATTTGGGAATCACCGGAAGTGTCTCTAGGAGGAGCAAAGTATCTTGTGACTTTTATTGATGATTACTCTAGGAGATGTTAGATATATCCAATAAAAAAAAAGTCAGAAGCGTTTCCAGTGTTCAAAGACTTCAAAGCGCGAGTGGAACTTGAATCTGTGAAGAAAATCAAGTGTTTAAGAGCAGATAATGGAAGAGAGTATACAGATGGTGAGTTTCTTGCACTATATAAGCAAAAAGGTATTGAAAGACAGTTCACAGTACCATACACTCGGCAGCAATGGAGTGGCAGAGCGGATGAACAGAATTCTTGTAGAAAGGATGAGAGCTATGTTGAGGATTGCGGGACAACCTCATTCATTTTGGGCAGAAGCAGCAAAGACTGCTTGTTATGTGATAAATCGGTCACCATCAACAACAATTGGGTTAAAAACGCCGATCGAGATGTAGATTGGTAAACCAGCTGATTACTTTCATCTACATTCATTTGGATGTCTTGTGTATGTAATGTACAATGCCTAAGAAAGAACGAAGTTAGATCCGAAATATAGAAAGTGTATATTCTTGGGGTATGCTGATGATGTAAAGAGGTATCGCTTGTGGGATCCCACTGCCCGCAAGGTCATAGTCAGCAGGGATGTTATCTTTGTAGAAGATCAACTACAAGAAAAAGATGAAGATGATAGCACATTGAAGGAAAACTCAGATACTACAACATTGCATGTGGAAAATGATAAAGCACAAGAAATTTTCTGAAGCATCACCAGAGCATAAGGTACAAGAATCAGTTAGGTCCAAGGCTGCAAAAGTTTGTCGATCAATTCGCGAAAGAAAACTACCAACTTGGGACTCGGAGTATGTTACAGAAAGCAATGTAGCATACTGTCTTTTAACAAAGGATGACGAGCCCTCAACTTTTCATAAAGCTTCGAGTAACTCATATGCATCTTTATGGATGGCGGTAATGCAGGAAGAGATTGAAGCTCTACATAAGAACAAAACATGAGAACTAGTACCATTACCACATAGAAAAAAAGCCATTAGTAATAAATAGGTTTACAAGATCAAGTGAGATAGCAATGATTAAGTAGAACGGTATCGTGCACGATTGGTGGTGAAAAGATATGCTCAAAAGGAAGGTATTGACTTTAACGAGATATTTTCATCAGTGGTTTGACTTACAACGATCATAGTAGTCCTGGTTATGTGTGCTACATTTGATTTACATCTTCAGCAGTTAGATGTCAAAACTGCATTTCTTCATGGGAAGCTTGAAGAAGAAATCTATATGCTTCAACTAGAAGGTTTTGCTGAAACAGGTAAGGAGAACTTGGTTTGTAAGTTAAACAAGTCTCTGTACGGTATCAAACAGGCGCCAAGGTGTTGGTACAAGAGATTTGATTCCTTCATAATTAACCTTGTGTACAACAGACTCAATTCAAACCATTGTACGTACTACAAGAGGTTTGATGGTGATCATGATTTCATTATTTTATTGTTGTACGTGGATGACATGTTGGTAGCAGGCCCCAACAAAGATCGAGTCTAAGAATTAAAGGCACAATTGACTAGGGAATTTGAAATGAAGGACTTGGGACCAGCAAACAAGATTCTAGGGATGCAAATTCACCAAGACAGAAATAATAGGAAGATTTGGCTATCCTAGAAGAATTACTTGAGAAAAATCTTATGACACTTCAACATGCAAGAAAGTAAGTCAATTTCTACCTCACTTCCTATTAATTTCAAGTTATCCTCAAGTATGTGTCCTAATAATGAAGCAGAGAAAAAAAAGATGTCTCGAGTGTCGTATGCATCAGCAGTGAGAAGTTTGATGTTCACTATGATATGCACAAGATTAGACATTGCACAAGCAGTGGGAGTAGTTAGTCGTTTTATAGCGAATCTTGGTAGAGGGCATTGGGAAACTGTGAAGAGGATTCTGAAATACATCAAAGGAACCTCAGATGCTGCCTTATGTTATGGAGGATCAAAATTCACTGTTAGGGGTTATGTGGACTCAGATTTTGCAGAAGATCTAGATAAAAGGAAATCTACTACATGTTATGTGTTTACACTTGTAGGGGCAGCTGTAAGTTGGGTTTTAAAATTACAGATTGTTGTGACATTATCCACCCCAGAAGTAGAATATATGGTGGCTACATAAGCTTGTAAGGAAGCTGTCCGGATTCAAAGATTATTAGAAGAACTCGAGCACAAATAAGATAAGATCACTTTGTTTTGTGATAGTTAGAACGGCTTACACATTACAAGAAATCCAGCATTTTATTCAAAGACAAAGCACATAAGGGTTCGACATCATTTTGTTCAAGAAGTAATGGAAGATGGAAGTGTAGATATGCAAAAGATACACACCAACAAGAACTTGGTAGATGTAATGACCAAGCCAATAAACACTGACAAGTTTATATGGTGTAAATCCTCATATCGCCTAACAAAAACGTCAGTAAGCATGGAATTGGCAAGTAAGGAGGGATTACCAAAAGTGACTTTAAGTGGGAGAATGTGAAATTTTAAAGTTCACTTTTGGTAAATAGTACTTTATAGATGAACAGTACTATATAAATAAACAATACCGTATCTATGAACAGTGTCATACTGTATAAGAGCACCGAAATACACTGAAAGTGTAGCTACTACTTTTTTGACTTTTTTTACTAATGAGGTTAGTATTAAGTGGAGAAAGTTTGAATTTAGGTAGTGGTTGATAGGTGGAGAAATTTGTGGAGCAAATTGTGGAATGTGTGTTGAAAAATAAGAGAAGGAAACCACTATAAATACCTCACCCCTTTCACCATTCCATTCATCTCAAATCATCTTTTGAGAGTTTTTACAAAGAGAGAAAAATTAGTTTCTTCTTTGTGTTGTATTCTTCACTTAAAGTTGTTTCCCATATTTCGAGAGAGAGTATGAAATACTTATATTTAGAGAGTTGTTCTTTCCTTGTTATTAGAGAGAAAGAGAGTTGTAATCTCCACTTTAAAATAGTGAAATACTTCTATACTTACCCGTGATTTTTACCCTAATTTGTTTAGAGGTTTTCCACGTAAAATATTTGTGTCGATTTATTTTGCTATTTTATTTTACTATAGACGATTATACCTCTTATTTATTATTGTTATTTTGATGGATGGTTATACCTCCTATATAACGTTTATTTTCATTATTTTCTCAATTTTATTGTAGTTGCGTGTTTTGCTTCGATTCCTAATTTTCTAATAGATATGAACACTAATCAATGTCAAGGAGAAGACTCGATCTTATTGCTAGAAGCCATTTCCATCCTGCTTGGGAGTATAGAGCGATGTTGCAAAAGCTGCTGATTTTGTTCAGAAGACCTGGAATCCGCTGGTTTTTTATCAGTTTCTTTTAATTTTTCCAGCCTTCCAACTACTTCTCTCATTCCAGGCCAGCATCTTCAAGATATTCTAAGATGAGCTCTGCAATTTGGTGCGCAGAATATTCATAGACATATTGTCCCTTCAGGATCCTAACAAGCTAATAGTTCAGCGCTTTCCTTAACTTCGTTTTGTCATCTAACATTGCTTCGGATATTCCACCAAATTTTAATATTCCAATGGACGATTGATATCTAGTGTTCTTCTACCAGATATGAGCTCAAGTAGAAAAACTCCAAAACTGTATACATCACTCTTTATATTCAACTGCCCTGTTATTTTCGTCAACTAAATGTTAATATAAGCTAAAGAATTTTAAGGCTGCGTTTCGAACTAATGTGTTTCTATATACAGCAATTAACTTTATGATTCCAAGATATACGCAGCAGTTAGCGGAGAGAATTGAATAGAAAACTTATTAACGTGGATGGTCTACAAACCATGGGGAAAGACGGATCTTGTGTTGCTTAATCCAATAGCTTTTAGCTCTGCGTGAATCCTTCAGAACCCATATATCTAATTCATAAAAGGAGTTCCTTTCATCTTTATCAATTCATAATCCTTATAAATCTTAACAATATAACCTATCCCTTCTAGTTTGCAACAATTCATAATCTTTATAAATCTTAACAATATAACCTATCCCATCTGGTTTGCAACCACTTGGAATCTATATGATTTCGAAGAATCCTGATAAGTATATAAAATACACGCTTATCAGTCACTTTCAACCTTGATTTGTTTGATAATTTCTTAAATCTTTTTAATATTTGACGTGGTTGAGTTATATTGTGTGAAGAATAAGAGAATATGGACATTCAAAATGATTTCGGCTCGAAAAAGAAGCAAAGAAGAAGTTTAAAGGAGGATTTAATGACCGAAATGCAAGAGAATTAAGGACCAAAATGCAAGCTACTCCGAGCCAAAGTGCAAAGCTATAACGGACCAAAATGACATATTTTTAAAATAGAGGAACGCCGTATTTTCTGCCCTTAGGCAAAGTAGATGGCGGGACAACGCCACCCCTGCTGTCTTCCTAGTGCCCCAGCACCATTCTGGCCCACGCTCGCTGGAGTTAAGTTAGACGTCTTTTTAGGCTAAATATGAGGATTGGATGACTTTTAAATAGCTTGATTCGGTAGAACTAGGGTTATATATTTTAGGGGTTTGGGGGATGTTGGCCATATTTGGAAAGGGAATAGCTTTGAAGAAAAGAAAAAAAGAGAGAGATAAAGAGAAATCTAGAGAGAAGGAGAGGGGATTGGAAAAAGATTAGGAAGCAAGGAAGAGTTCCTGAAGATCAAAGCTTTCCAAAACATAGTTTTTCTCTCTTCTCTCATCTTGTTTTATTGTATTGAATCAAACTACTTGTGAATATTGAAGTCATGTTATTAGTGGTTGAATTCATGATGTTTGGTTTTGAATTTTTCCTCATAATTGACTAAATTTAATATTGAGGATAATGGTTTAATCATTTGAAAATACTCCTATGTTGTGTGTTTGTCATGAATATAATGTTTTAATTAACTAGCCATTAATTAATTGATTCAAAGACCAATAATTATTGAAAAATATTTATTGTGTTTAGATGGTGTGACAAAAACCACAAATTGCATATATTAAATAGAAGTGTATTAATATGGCTTATGTAGTAGTTTTAGTGATTACTACCACTCATAATGCATTTCCGTTTATTTAGCGTTTACATAGAAATATAATAAGTGTATAAAAATATAATAGATTCGATTGATATCGAAAGAGATTATCGAATAGGATAAAGTAATCACACTAGCAACGGGAGTATTAATCCAAATAGCATAATTTAAAAAACTAAGTGAGAGTAAATGGAATTAAATTATTAGCCCCGGTCATTATATTCATTCAAAATTTTCCTTTTGTTTTGCTTATTAATTTGTAATTCATTTTAATTTCTTCTAATTCTTTATCCATAATATAATCAAATATTCAGTTAAATTTAGGATAGACCCTCTTTGATACTTATTATATTAATATTTCTTATGAGAACGATACTTTACTTACATGATACTACTTATTTGTTACAACGTATACTTGCGTCGGTAAACAACACAACAAACCATTCGATTGCAATATTGGTCGTATAAAAGCTCTATAATTATAATTATAATCATCCCAATACATATAGTAAAATACTCGCTTTAGAATAGCTGAAGAGACAAATTTTAGAGACCGAGGAATTGGAAATTTTTGTTGGCAAGTAACTTTGAATCTTTAAAACAGGGCAGAAGTTTGACATGCAGATTTTTCTCCCAGAGGTTTTATTGATAAAAGTGTAAGTGTTCTAAGGAATCTAGAAGTGTCGTTGGTTAAATAAGAGAAAACAGGAAGTTCTATGCAAGAAAAGTTACAGCAATGTAATAACAAATTTGGTATCAGAGCTTTTCTCAGAAACTTCCACATCAATAACATGAAATCCCCTCCCAACTTTATTTTCACATTTTCTAAGTCTAGCTATAATTTTTTAAGGAGTATTGGAGTAGTCAAATGAAAATATTCTTCATCTCTCAAGATTTATGAGAAGTTGTTGAAGCTGAATATGCAAAATCACCAGAATCAATAAGTTCTTTGGAGTGGACTCAAAGCACAACAAAAGCAATAAATACAAGACAAAACGAAAGATGCCACAACACTTCGTTTCATTCAGCAAGGAGTCAGCAAGACAATCTTTCCCAGAATTTTTGGTGTCAAAAGGTCAAAAATGCTCAGGAAATTTTGACGCAAGATTTTAAAGGTTCTGGAAATGCCGTCACCATCAAGTTACAAACTTTGTACATTCCTACATGTAAAAGATATCTCAAACATCTAAACTTATTAAAAATAAAAGTATAAGATATTAACTAACAAGGAACGAGGCATCTAATTTTCTCTCAACTGAATGAATGAAAGAAACAAGGCTAAAATAGCAGACAGATTTTCATAGTACGAGGAGATTGATTCATTCATATTCGTTTCATTAAGGATTCGTAGAACATATTTTCTTGGTAATTAATAAATTAGCTGATATTTTAGGTATGCTTTGCAACATTGGAGTTGTTTTATATATATTTTTTCTCTAGCTCTTGTTATTGGATTTTGATCCTTAATAGCAGTTTTTAAAACATTCTGTTTCAGCCAAACAAAATTAAAGAAATTTTACATATCACGGTTAAAAAGATGAATATAGGTCAATTTTTCAAATCATACATAAAAGAGTGCTTGAAGAATTTCCCCTAACATATGTATTATGTATAAGATCATTTGAACCCAAACATACCTTAAAAACTTTTGGATGGGCAGAAGCAGATATTAATTTCCACGTAAGTGATCAGTCTCGATCGGTTCCTGATTATTCATATATGCATTACTTAGTATTGCAATTTTCAGCTAATTAAGAGAATTGGACAGAAATTAATCATATGAAAACCTTGTTATGAACCATGGAGGAAAGGCAGAACTTGTGTTGCTGAGTCCAATAAGCTTTTAACTCAATCATTCAGAACCCATACATTTAGCTAATTCATAATCAGAGACTTTATCCATCCAACAGGCAAAGAGATCCTTTCATCTTTATCAAGTCATAATCTATTCCTTGTTTCCAAATAGCTAGGAATCATCTGTATGATCTCCGTTTAGAATAATTGAAGAGGACAATTTGACAAATTTCTGAGACTGAAGAATTAGAGGTTTTCTCATCCTCCAGGTACTAGCTTCTCTACCATTTCGGACCTTGATTTGATTCTAGGTAGCAATGATGTTGGACGTTATAACTATATAGAGAACTAGAATTAGGTGACAACGCATACTGAATCCAAAAAATTAACATTACATTTCTGTATTGATTCATCATACACAAATAGGTTAAATTGTTTTCTGCTGATGGCATCGTACACATATATATAATCAACTGTTACAAGATTCCCCTATCCAGGTTTCGAACTTAGACAGCTGAATTGTAAACAAATTGAACATGTTGTTTGCTGTCGCCACGTTCACCATCAATTAAGAAAATAATAATAAATTTTCGAAAGCATTCCTCTGAAAAATAAAATAGGATTAACATGCTTATCAAGAGTAGCCTATAAGATTATTTGAAGACTAGAATTGATTAATTCAAAACCCAATACTATCCCAAGCATACCCTAAAACTTTTGGACTGCAGACTTTATTGAAAGAGGCAGATATTTCTATATCAGTGAGTCTCAGTTCCTGACTATCCACGTTGTACCAACACAACTCTTTGCTATGCGATAGCAGGATAAATGTACTAGTGTTGCAGCTCTCAGCAAAGAGAATTGAACTGAAACCATATGAAAACCTTGTTAAGGTGGTGGCTTATGAACCATGGAGGAAACAGAGATCTTGTTAATCCAATCGCTTTTAACTGAATCCTTCAGAACCCATATATCTAGTTCATAGTCAAAGACTTTATAGAACAAACAAAGAGATCCGTTCATCTTCATCAAGTCGTAATCCTTTATCCAATGCCTTGTACCTGGTTGCAACGGCTTGGAATCCGTATGATTTACAAAAACTCTTCTGTTGCAATGCTCATCGGCTGTATAAAAGCTCTAAAATAATTGGATTGAAAACCAAAATCTTCTCGTACCGCTTGAGATATCCAGTAAAGTAATCCTTTTATAATAACTGAGAGGTACATCTGATTAGTCTATGAGGAATTGGAGGTTTTGACATCCTCCAGGTTCAACTTCTCCGTCGTTGTCGATATTGATCCAAGGTGAAGGTGAAGCACATTCTAATTAAACTAAAAATTGAAACACAATCAATCACAGAAACCTTATATATCTGTATTGATTCATCATACATCAATGTTGTCGAGTTATGGACTCCTTGTTTTCTGAGTTCAGGAAGTTTCTTGAGCTGTTGAGTGATGACATCATAGACAAATAATCTGGTTAATTTTGACAACGGCACTTCACTCTCTAACAATAATAAATTGTTACAAGAACTCCTTTTCCAGATTGCCTTTTTAGTCGGTTTAAAGTGTAAGGAAGCTAATTTTTTCGCTCTCATGCCTTTTTCTTCAAGTTTGAATAATGCAAATTCTCCCCAAAGTTCAGTATCCCCACACTGATACAAAATCATAACCTTTGACATGGAATGTTGCCGGTTAATTTCCTGGAAATCAGGATGAGAGATGATGTTGGGCCAGTTCTCGCAGACACCTTTGAATCTCAATAGAGATTTTGCTGGAAGTCTCACTAAGATATCATGGAGAACATCTTGAGGCAACTATCATCCTAATTCACTTTTGCTGAGTTGAATTCCTTTCATTCCGGCGCTGCACGTTTTCATCCATTCTTAGAAAAATTATTCAGTCAACCCTACGAATATATATTTTTTGCACCCACAAAGAAACATACAGAAGAAAAAGCAAGAAGAATAAAAGAAGCACAAACAAAAAACAATTAAGAGCATATAGATTGTTATTATGTTACCTTTGTGATCTCAGCAATACAGGAGGCTTTTGTTGAACGAACTGGAGAAGACACTCTTTGGAATTGAAATTTCCCGTTTTGATAAAGATCACGAAGAGAAGATACTAAGGACATTAGTATTCTATTGTAATTAACATTCCTACAAGTATAAGGTATCTCAAACATCTAAATTAAATGATTAAAAAATAATAATTAGTACAACAAAATAATTAAAAGGAAACTCGTCAGGCACACAATTTTATTGCAGTCAATCTAAAAAACAGTGGATAAAACGCAAATATAATCAGATTCTAGAGGGTCATCTCCTGTGTATCCATGTTGTACCAATAGAACTCCCCTCCAAAACCCACCAAACCATATGCAGTACTGTTGCAACTCTCAGCAGCAGAGCATTGCTGGTATGGTAATAGTTTACAGATGGTGCTCTATTCAGTAAGGACGAAAAATAGATCTTGCATTGATTAATCCAAACGCTTTTGTACTGAATCCTTTAAAACGCAAATCCCTAATTCTTCATTTGCGACTGGACTTGTCAAACAAAGCGATCCTTTTATCTCAAGCAAATAGTACTTATGAACCCAATACGCTTTACTTGGTTGGCGCGGAACTTGTATGATTTCCTTGAACTCTTCTGTTTCAATGTTCATTTGGCTGTATAAAAGCCGGGGAATCTTCAGGATCTAGAGATTTAATTGCATATGCTACCCAGTAAAATACAAAATTTAAACCAATTGAAGAAAATTCTAATCTTATTCTCAGTAAGCATGGAGGATTCGACCTCCTCCACTTTTCTCTTTTCTTCCAATTCTGAAGATTTAGACTATAGATGTAGCACATTATAAGTTTACCCTCTTCTATCATGATAATAAAATATCACCACCTTATATTTCTGTTTTCGTGAGAACAGCTGCTTGTGAGCATATCTAATTTTTGGTATTTGAGGCAGTTGTTTCTGCTGATGAGTGATCGGATTATACAAATATAGCCTGCTACCACATGGCTCTGTATCCAAAATGTTACAAGATTTCTCTGCATGCCTCCAAGCAGAGAGAGCTAACTTTCCTAGCCCCTGTTCCCTTTTCTACCAGTTTGAACAACATGTTGTGTTCAGGTTCAGCGTCCTCTAGTGAAAATACCATCCTCATTTTTGAAATCCATTGTTGAAAATTGTGATATGCTCGAAACCAGGATCTGAAATCATATAGCTCCTGTTCTTGCAAACACTCTTGAATCTAACTAGAGATTTTTCCAGGAAGTATCTATAGAATATCATGGGAGATATCTTCAGACACATGCCGCTCTTCTTTCTTCATCATCACTTTTTCTTCCAATGTTTTTTTAACCCGTCTCCTTTTTGCCTCCATTTTCAGAATTTTCTATCTTTGACAGTCACAACAAGATAGTTTGTACTACCAAGAACTGAGGTTTGTGGTAGAGTTTTCCTTACAGCACAAGAAGAAGAAGAGACTTTTGATGCAAGCAAAGTATTCCTAAAAGTAGAAGGTATCTTATCAAACATCATTGTTTTTTTCGTCCCTTCTTATTTACCCATATAATTTTCTGAAAAATCCGGTAGCAGAAAAAATTTCTCATAATTCCTATTAGTGGTGTTTTCTTTAAAAACAAATTATTTGCAATACTAATACTAATTTTGCATTTAAAAACTAATTTAAAGAATCTAATTGCCAGTATTCTAAACCCTCAGCTCCGTGTGTGTAAATATTTGCTTTCAGGATATTCATAAAATGAACCAGCCATTAGAAAAACAGAACGTACTGTTAAGTCCCCAAATATTTTTCTCTTCATCAATACGAACAAAATAGTAACTATTCATACTGCTTAATACACGAAAGATAAAAAAAATGAAAATAATGATTTCTTGCCCTCCCTGCGCATCCATTGAGATCCCATATATTGCTTTCTCTTGACTCCTAAAAGCTATAAAATTGCTCAATGGAAGGAAAGGATTTATCGAGTACAATGTTTACATTGTTGTAATACAGCGTACAAGCTCAAACTCTTGACCATTTCTGAGTTCACATAAACAAAGAAGTGGGAACTTTTGGATATGAACAATAATCGGCATAATTGAGAAGACTCGCAAAGTTATCTTACTCGAGGTGAGTGTTGATATCCTCGATTTCTTTCCAGATTTGTGTGAAGAGGAGATCGATGGTGCAAAGGCTTCTGACTTTGTCGATGAGCCATTGGATGTGTAGAACGAACTCTAGGTTCCTTTGGTTTTTGTTTGGCTGCTTCAAGCTGCTCTAATGTCACAAGTACTTCTTTCATTCCTGGCCGATGTTTTGGCTCTGCTTCCAGGCATTTTAAGGCAAGCTGAGCAATTTGACATGCAGCTTTGTAAGGATATTGACCCTCCAACCGAGAGTCAATTATGTGCCTTAACTTTCTTTTTTCACATAAATAAGGTTTGATCCAGTCCACCAAATTATGTTGCCCGCTTGGACGAGTTGTATCCAGAGCACGTAAGCCTGTCAATATCTCAACCAAAACAACACCAAAACCATACACGTCGCTCTTTACATACAAATGCCCTGTTTAATCAGCAGAAAATCAATGTCATTAGAAAGTTTTTTTATACTGGCTGCAAACCGAGCAAAGCTTAAACCGGACACAAAGTTTAAAAGAGTTACCTGTAGCAACATACTCAGGAGCTGCATAACCGTATGTGCCCATAACTCGTGTAGTCACATGAGATTGACTAGCTGAAGGGCCCAATTTTGCCAAGCCAAAGTCTGAGATCTTGGCAGTGTAGGACTGAAATGAAATAAAAGCTAAAACAAGTTAAATTTCCATGTATAATGGTACATATCAAGAATCTCAACAATGAAAATGGCAAAAGCATCTTTAGTAAGATAGTCTCATTTCTTAGAACATTTCTCGGTGGTGTTCAAGTTTACCCCATCAAGCAGAATATTTGAGGCCTTGAAATCTCTGTAAATAACTTGCTTATCTGACGTGTGCAAAAAAGCCAAACCTCTAGCTGCTCCTATGGCAATCTTAAGCCTTATGTTCCATGGAAGTGGCTGAACAGAAGCACCTCCTGCAACATGAAAACAAATGAGTAATATAAAGCAACAGATCTCTTTTCCTTTGAGATGTGACAGGTGCTAGCTAGCGTACATGCAAACATTAACATGAATAGTAAACAAACGAACTGTTTAACCATTGTTATTAGCCCTTACGTCCAAATAGATGGTTCTCCAAGCTGCCCTTTTGCATAAATTCATAAACGAGAAGTAGCTCTTTTTCTTCCCAGCAGTACCCCAACAACTTTACAAGATTAGGGTGGGAAAGCCTTCCCAGGAAATTTACCTCCGACTGCACCAACAAGTCAACAAGAAATAACATCCAAGTTTTAGAATATTTACTTTTAACAAAATTAATAAAATGGGAAAAAAATTACTCAAACATGTGTGTGCGTACGAGTATGGAACACAAAGAGGGACAGAACTTTGAAGGGTAGGATATCTAGAAGTCACTACTATTAGCTTGAAACAGAACAGGATTCACAAGCAAACTTTATTTCTGCCATTGTCTAATATTCACCACATAATATAGAAATTACATAGTCTAAGAACACTCCTACTCCATTTTAATCAATCTTAAACTCCAGATCCTAATTAATACTACAAAACCGACCTATACATCTACAAAGTCAGCAAACTGATAACTGCATAGCCTGCAGGGTCAATAAATTATCAGGGTTTGCAAGTTAAAACAGTATCTTCGATGCAAACAATACCTTAACTTTCCAAAATATAACCAACTGAAAGTGTATGAAAGCAACAATAAATTAAGAAATTGATTAGTTCCTTCTGAAGTTGAGTTGAATCACCTGCCACTCCTCAAAACCTTGCAAGCTCTCAGAATTCAATTTTTTGACAGCAATTACAGTTCCACTTCCAGACTTCCCTGGCGTTTTCTCATCGAGCCAACCTTTGAAGACCTTACCAAAACCTCCCTCACCAAGTACCGTATCACCCTTAAAATTCCTAGTTGCCGCCTTCAGTTCTGCAAAACTGAAGATCCTCAAGTTTGGGGTAGGCAATATCTGCCCGTTGGGAAAAGCCTCATCCCCACTTGACGCAGAGAAATGGCTGTTCTTGGAGACATTGCTGCCGCCAGAAGATGTTGTCTGAGATATTCCTACTGCAGTTACAGAATCAAAAGATGATTAATATATTTTGAAGTCAAAATATGCGATTTTGGTGCTATGTACGAAGCAAATTATAGAACATGACAATGTTTCTCTAGTAATTTCAATTGTGATTAAAAATATGTAGTTAAAATCGAGCGTTTTGACATGAATCATAGAGCAAATGAAAAGAAAATCAACTTTGCAGCATCAATTGAAGCAATTCGGAGCTTAGAAAGGCCTAAATGCAAACCAGATGAAAACCACACCAAAATCATATATCTCATCTTGGTGTTGACTGATAATTACAGTACAAAATAACAATAAAATCCAAAGAATATATCTTCTCATATAAACTGAACAAAACCCAGATGACAAACAAAAGAAATATGGTTAACAAATACAATAGAACGTTTAAAAAAAAAAATTAGAACTACCTGAGCTGCTGAGATTCCCAGTTGTGCTAGCTGCAGGATCATGAGGTGAAGAACTCCAGCAAATTCCCATCTGAAGAAATATTCTCTCTTTCTTTCGCACTTCTTGGATTTTACCCGGAAACAAATTTGTTGCCTTTATCCAGATCGCCAAACAGAAGGAAGAAAAAAAAAAAAAAAGCAATATTCTTTATTATTTATGATGACGAATCAAAAGGTTCTTACAAGTCTCCCACTTTGATCAGTCTATAATCTGTTCTCCAAAACTTTAACCAACAAATGGTCTTTCTTCAAACTCTTCAAGACTTCGCTGCTTCTCCTTCTCTCTCTCCACTACCCAAATCTCAGATCCTGACTCTGCCTTTTTTTATATTGCTCTGTTTTTTCAGTATTACTCAGACAGAAATCAGCACTTTTAACTGATTATACAGAAAAAAACAACGGAAGTAGAAGTAAAATTACAAAAATGCTCTCTGCCATTGAAGACCCAAGTTCTCTGTTTTGCGGGTATTGTAGACTCTGGTTCTGCAATTTTATATTCTAAGTCAACTAGCCGTGTCCCGGAAGTTCTGCAGTCAAGGGGGAAGAATTCAAACGACGACAACGTAAATTTAAATAAATAAATAAATTTATATAGTTTATGGAGTTGATTTGATCTCTTTACTTTACTGAGAAGGGATTGTGGTTAACTTTCCTTTCGTCTGTAATTCATCACTCTTGTTTTTTGCATTTTCTTTTTCCTAAAATTGAACTCGTCACCTAACACATAATTAGGAATTAGTAATTGAATATGATTTATTTATCTTAGGGAATAAAACTATTTTATGCGCACATGACAAAAAAGAGGTGGGTGGTTTAATATATAGTTCATAATTAGGCTACAACTAGGAATTTGTGGGTAATATTTGTACTTTCCCGAAGAGGTAAGTTGTTGAGTAAGTGGCCGTTTGGATTCAGTTTTTTATTTATTCAAAAGATTTTTTTAATAATAAAAATTTTTTTTAAATTTTTTAATATTGTTTAGTTCACAATGAAAAAAAAATTTTAAAAAATTAAAAAAGTTATATTTTTTTATTAAAAAAAATTTAAAATTTGAATTTTTGATAGTAAAATTTTTTTAATTTTTTTAAAAATAAAATTGTTTAAAATACTTTTACTTTATTTTAAAAATTTATATTATTTCTTTAAAATAAAATATTAAAAATTTATTTATTAAAATAATTATTCAAATTTTTTCAAAAGTCATTTATGATAATCAAACAATTAATAAACTTTTGTTAAAAATTTATTTATAAAAATTTTACAGATAAAAGATTTATTTTAAAAAATTTTATTTAAAAAATTATACCCAACAGACTCTAAATATTGCAAAAGTACTACAATTTGTGGACAGGCCCCAAAAAAACAAAATATAGATCTGGTGGTGTATGAAATGAGTGCTACTAAGTTAAAAGCAGAGTTATTCAAAAAAAAAAAAAATTTTAAAGCAGAGAGTTTGTATCCCATTTGCGTTTTCTTCCCTTTTCTTCTTTTTTCTTTCTATTTTTCATGACATTTTCTCCGTTGTTTCCCTTTTTTCAATTAAATCGTCACATCCCATTTGGTTAATTTCGTGTAAAATTATTTAATTTTTTCTTTTTTTTTTTTGGGGGCCTCCATGGTGAATGTTGGTGGGCTAAGCAGGGACAAGAAGGAGAAGACTTGATGATGTTGAAAATCAGTACAGGCTGTTCTGTTCTGTTCTCAATTTCTGAGTTTTATTAGTCATTTATTTTTCATTTTGACTTTAAAGCTTGCAATGACCATCCTTGTAATTTCTCTTCGATTCCACAGTTATTTGTTGAAAATCTAGACTCTTGATTTAATATATTTATTTGACTATTTCTTAATTTCTTGAGAATAAATAATTCAATTATACTAATTTTTATTCTATTTAACTACTTTATAGTATTTAATAATTTGAAATTACAGTAGATGACCTAATCCTAAATCCTAAATTTCCATTCATATATAAAATTATTATTTGACCCCATGGAAAAATATGGAAGATTTCTATTTGCTAGGCCTATTCTAGAGTTTATTTATACTAATCAATTGTATTATTGCTTTGCACCGGAATATTACATATACTTTTTAAATGCTTTGATTGGCAGACATTCTTTGAACTCCAAGGAGGGAAGTTGCGTCTATTATTACGTTATTAATTTTTCTTTATTCTTTCCGACCACAGAATAGATCGATGTAGCAACAATGTTTGTTAATTTTGACTTACGACTCACTCTAAAATTGACCAAGTCAGAGTAGTAGCTTCCTCGATAATGAGAGTCTTTCTTCAATGGATATATCATACCAACTAACTTTTTTCTTTTTTTTTTTTTTATTACCAGGCCCTGATCACATCATGTTACTTGTTTCTCCTCAGTTAACTTTCCCTGCAATAATATAATAATGTCACATCGGTATTAACCTCGTCAAAACTTTCCTCTCCAAGTTTATTTTCAGATGAAAAGCCATTTGTCGCAGCCATTACAGAATCAAGATTCGAAAACTGAAGACTTTAAAATCATGAACTTTACTCTACTCCCATGATTCACCGTTTCTGCCACCACAAAATTTCCGGAATTCTCCATGCTAGCTGATGAAGATTTACCAGATTGATTCGAATTCAAAGCACCACTCTGCATAATCTTCAACACTCCGTCGGAATCCATGGTGAGATTAATTTCCAGAGTTGCCATATATGGGAATGAGTGGTCTGGTTAACAACCCAGACTCGAGCACTCTACTTAATATCTTTAAATATTCCCTTCTTTTTCTTTTCTCTAAAAGATAATTAATATATAATATATCCTAAGAAAATATTAGTACTTTGAATTAGATTTATTCATAAGAAGATAAGTACCGGGTGTATTTTTGTTTAAAGCAAACAATACTATGAATACGAATCATTAAAGAATTAATAGATTGTGTTAAACTCTATTATATTTGATAGATACCTTGTAAGAATATTTGCATGGAATACAAGTCTCTTCTATTTGTATTAAGGAAAATCTTTAAGTACAAACTTTTCTATTAACGAAAACTCTCAAAGATGGTCTTTGTCTGCAAATTAATCCTAAAAATTAAGAAATTATATTTATTGGTCAAATGCAATGACACTGAAAAGAATAATATTAATGTCCTATTATAAAGACAACATACGGCGACCAATCAAAGATAAAATAAGGTAAATCATTTCATGAATGTCACTTGTCAGAAAAAAAAAAATTAACTCATTTGAGGAGTGTAAAATTGTAAAGTTCACTTTTGGTGAACAGTACTGTATAAATAAATAATACCGTATTTATAAATAGTGTCATACCATATGTGAGCACTAAAATACAGTAAAAGTGTAGTTACTCTTTTTTTTAACTTTCTTTACTAATGAGGTTAGTGTTAGGTGAAAAAAATTTGAATTTAAGTAATGGTTGGTAGGTGGAGAAATTTATAAAGTAAATTGTAGAATATGTGTAGAAAAAAGAAAAAAGGAAATCACTATAAATACCTTACCCCTTTTACCATTCTATCTATCCCAAAATCATTCTTTGAGAGTTTTTATAAAGAGAGAAAAATTAACTTCTTCTTTATGTCGTATTTTTCACTTAAAATTGTTTCTCTTATTTCGAAAAAAAGTGTGAAATACTTTTATTTAAAGAGTTATTCTTTCCTTATAATTAGAGAGAAAGAGAGTTGTAATTCTCACTTTAAAATAGTAAAATACTCCTATACTTACCCGTGGTTTTTACCCTAATTTATTTAGAGATTTTTCACGTAAAATATTTGTGTCGATTTATTTTACTGGTTTATTTTACTATAAACGATTATACCTCTTACTTATTATTGTTATTTTCATAAATAGTTATACCTTCTACATAATATTTATTTTTATTATTTTCTCAATTTTATAGTAGTTGCGTGTTTTACTTCGACTCCTAATTTTCTAATAGTGATATCAGAGCTATTGGTTGTGTAGGTTACTGTTCATAATTACTATTCATAAGTACTATTAACAGTGAATTAGTGAAATCCAATATAAGTGAGAAGCAAATAGTTGTCAATAATGGCAGCAAAGTTCGAAATTGAGAAGTTCAATGGAAACAATTTTTCGTTGTAGAAAATGAAAATGAAAGCAATATTAAAGTAAAACAAGTGTCTAACAGCAATTGACGAAAAATTCTCGGATATAGACATAGATAAATGGAATGAGATGAATGGTGATGCAATTATCGATTTACACTTGAGACTAACCGATGAAGTATTAACTAGTGTGGAAGAGATAAAGACGACAAATGAGATATGGGATATTTTGACAAAATTGTACGAGGCCAAGTCATTACACAACAAAATTTTCTTCAAGAGAAGACTTTACACTCTTCGAACGGCGGAATTCACATCGGTGACTGACCATATCAACACCTTGAAAACTCTATTTTCACAACTTATAACCATGGGATACCAAATGGAGGAAAATAAAAGTGCAAAGATTTTACTTCAAAGTCTACCTGACTCGTATAATCAACTCATCATCAACCTGACAACTAATGTCTAAACGGGCTCTTTAGTCTTCAATGATGTTGCAGCCGCTGTCTTAGAAGAAAAAAGGAGGCGTAGAAACAAGGAAGATAGAAATGTGAATTTACAGCAAGCAGAAGTGTTATCGATGACAAGAGGAAGATCAATTGAACGTAAGTCCAGTGGGAGCTAGAATCTATATAGATCAAAATCAAGAAGTAAGAAGAATGTCAAATGCTACAATTATGACAAGAAAAGGCATGCAAAAAAGAATTGTTGGAATAACAAGAAGAGTGGAGATTCTGAAACATCAAAGGCTCAAGGTTGTGTTGCAAGTACCTTAGATGATGGTGAAGTACTATACGGTGAGGCAACAACAATTGTTAAAGGCAGAAAACGACTTGCTAATGTTTGCCTTGTAGACTTAGGAGCAATATGGCACATGACTTCTCGAAAAGAATGGTTTCACATATATGAACCTATCTCTAGAAGACCTGTATATATGGGTGATGATCATGCCTTAGAGATCACCAATATTGGTACTGTCAAGATAAAAATGTACAATAGAACAGCTCGCACTATTAAAGAGGTACGACATGTCAAAGGCTTTAAGAAGAATCTATTGTCTTTAGAACAATTAGATGGTCTTAAATGTAAAACTTATATTGAAAATGGGATTATGAAAATTGTTAGAAGAGTGCTTGTGGTTTTGAAGGTAGAAAAGATTATTGTAAATCTATTCATATTTAAGGAAGAAACGCAATAGAAAGTTGATGGGTGTATTGCTTCAACTAACAAAGGAGAAAAATTGACAATGATATAGCATCTTAAACTCGGCCACATGTCAAAACAAGGTTTGAAGATTCTTTCTGACCAGAAGCTACTTCCAAGACTTAACACGGTAAAACTACCGTTTTGCGAGCATTATGTTACAAGTAAGCATCATAGATTGAAGTTCAACAAATCTAATGCTGGGAGCAAATATATTCTAAACTTGATTCATTCTAATATTTGGGAATCACCGAAAGTGTTTTTAGGAAGAGTAAAGTATCTTGTGACTTTTATTGATGATTACTTTAGGAGATGTTAAGTATATCAAATTAAGAAAAAGTCAGATGCGTTTCCAGTACTCAAAGACTTCAAAGCTTGAGTGGAACTTGAATCTGGGAAAAAGATCAAGTGTTTGAGAATAAACGATGGAAAAAAGTATATAGACAGTGAATTTTTTGCACTATGTAACCAAGAAGGTATTAAAAGATAGTTCATGGTACTATATACTCCGCAGCAAAATGGAGTGGTAAAGCGGATGAACAGAACTCTTATAAAAAAGATGAGAGCTATATGGAAGACTGCGAGACAACTTAATTCATTTTGGGCAAAAGCAACAAAGACCGTCTATTATATGATAAATCGGTCACCATCAACAACAATTGGGTTGAAGATGCCAATCGAGATGTGAACTGGTAAACCAACTGATTACTCTCATCTACATTCATTTGGATGTTCTATGTATATTATGTACAATGCCCAAGAAAGAATGAAGTTAGATCCGAAATCTAGAAAATGTATATTCTTGGGGTATGCTGATAGTGTAAAGGGATATCTCTTGTGGAATCCCATTGCCCACAAGGTCATAATCAGCGGAGATATTATCTTTGTAGAAGATCAACTACAAGAAAAAGATGGAGATGATAGCATATTGATGGAAAGTTCAGAGACTACAACATTACATGTGAAAAATAATAAAGCACAAAAAATTTCAAACTTTTCTGAAGCATCACCAAAGCACGAGGTACAAGAATCAGTTAGGTCCG
Source organism: Azadirachta indica (assembly GCA_022749755.1). Lineage (NCBI taxonomy): Eukaryota > Viridiplantae > Streptophyta > Magnoliopsida > Sapindales > Meliaceae > Azadirachta > Azadirachta indica. Next base: position 17,761,782 of record CM040444.1, read on the forward strand.
AGGCTCCAGAAGTTCGTCGATAAACTCGCGAGAGGAAACCACCAACTTCGCACTCGGAGTATATTACGGAAAGTAATGTAGCATATTGTCTTTTAACAGAAGATGGCGAGCCTTCAACTTTTCATAAAGCTTCGAGTAACTCAAATGCATCTTTATGGATTGCAGCAATGCAGGAAGAAATTGAAGCTCTGTATAAGAACAAGACATGGGAACTAGTACCATTACCACATGAAAGAAAAGTCAATAGTAACAAATGGGTCTACAAGATCAAGCGGGATAGCAATAATCAAGTGGAGCGGTATTATGCACGATTGGTGGTGAAGAGATATGCTTAAAAGGAAAGTATTGACAACAGTTAGAGTAGTCCTGTTCATATGTGCTATATTTGATTTATATTTTGAACAGTTAGATGTCAAAACTGCATTTCTTCATTAGAAGCTTAAAGAAGAAATCTATATGCTCCAATCAGAAGGTTTTACTGAAATACGTAAGGAGAACTTAGTTTATAGGTTAAATAAGTCTTTGTACTATCTCAAACAGGTGTCAAAGTGTTGGTACAAGAGATTTGATTCCTTCATAATTAGCCTTGGGTACAATAAACTCAGTTCAGACCATTGTATATACTACAAGATATTTGATGGTGATAATGATTTCATTATTTTGTTGTTTTACGTGGATGACATGTTGATAACAGGCTCTAACAAAGATCGAGTCCAAGAATTAAAGGCACAACTGATTAGGGAATTTGAAATAAAGGATTTGGGATCAGCAAACAAGATTCTAGGGATGCAAATTCACTGAAATAGAAATAATAGGAAGATTTGGCTATCTTAGAAGAATTACTTGAGAAAAATCTTACGACGCTTCAATATGAAAAAAAAGTAAGCCAATTTCTACCCCACTTTCTATTAATTTCAAGTTATCTTCAAGTATGTGTCCTAACAATCAAGCAGAAAGAAGAGAGATGTCTCCAGTGTCATATGCATCAACAGTGAAAAGTTTGATGTTCGCTATGATATGCACAAGACTAGACATTGCACAAGTAGTGGGAGTAGTTAGTCGTTTTATAGCGAATCCTTGTAAATAGTATTGGGAAACTCAGATTTTATAGAAGATCTTAATAAAATGAAATCTACTATAGGCTATGTGTTTACACTAGCAAGGAGAGTTGTAAGCTGAGTTTCAAAATTTTAAATTATTGTGGCGTTATCCACTACAGAAGCAGAATACATGGCAGCTACACAAGCTTGTAAGGAAGCTATTTGGATTCAAAGGTTATTAGAAGAGCTTGGGCACAAATAAAATGGATCAATTTATTTTATGACAGTCAAAGCGCCTTACACATTGTAAGGAATCTAGTTTTTCATTCAAAGACAAAGCACATAGGGGTTCAATATCATTTTGCTCGAGAAGTAGTGGAAGATAGAAGTGTAGATATACAAAAGATACACACCAACGAGAACCTAGCAGATGTAATGATCAAACCAATAAACACTGATGAGTTTATATGGTATAGATTCTCATATGACTTAGTAGAAATGTAAGCAAGCATGGAATTAGCAAGTAAGGAGAGATTACCAAAAGCGACTTTAAGTAGGTGAATGTAAAATTGTAAAATTCACTTTTAGTGAACAGTATTGTATAAATGAATAATATTATATAAATGAACAGTGCCATATCTATGAACAGTGTCATACCATATGTGAGCACCAAAATATACCAAAAGTAAAGTTACTTTTTTTTTTTTTAATTTTTTTACTAAAAAAGTTGGTGTTAGGTAGAGAAAGTTTGAATTTAGATTGTAGTTGGTAGGTGGAGTAAATTTTAAAATGTGTATGGAAAAAGGGAAGAAGGAAATCACTATAAATACCTTACCCCTTTCACCATTCTATCCATCCCAAAATTATCTTTTGAGAGTTTTTACAAAGAGAGAAAAATTAGTTTTTTCTTTATATCATATTTTTCACTTAGAGTTGTTTCTCCTATTTTTAAAAAGAATGTGAAATACTCTTATTTAAAAAGTTGTTCTTTTTTTATTATTAGAGATAAAGAGAGTTGTAATCTTTATTTTAAAATAGTGAAATATTCTTATATTTACTCGTAATTTTTACTCTAATTTGTTTAAAAATTTTTCACATAAAATATTTGTATCGATTTATTTTGCTGCTTTATTTTATTATGCATAATTATATTTCCTACTTATTATTGTTATTTTGATAAATAGTTATAACTTTACATAATTTTTATTTTTATTATTTTTTTAATTTTATTGTAATTGCGTATTTTGTTTCGAAATTTAATTTCCTAACAAGGAGAAAATTAAAAATAGTCGCTCAGGGCATAAGAGAATTAAGGCAATATGATTGAGATGTGACTTTTATCTTTCCCCTCTTTAAAAGATACTTTTATCACTTTTTAACTTTTCTTTCAAAGATTTTTTATCATTTTACTTTCATTTAATGGCCTAAATATTGGAGTGGATTGGTAGAAAAATTATCAATGACCCATTCTGACCTAGTTCTTTACCGCAGAAACCAAGGTGAGTAAGGTCGTCCAAGGTGGGAAGCAGTCCCAGCACAGAATCCAGCTCGCCTCGTCTCCTCAACACCCACCGAAAATGTGAGCTTTGAGATGTTTAGAGAGCCCAACTGAAGTCTCGATAGCCTGGGTTGGGTCTAGAGTTTGTCTCGTTGCTGGGTTGAGGGTGTGGCCCAAGGTGCTGACTTTGATGCTTGCTGAAGAACCGCCTTCTTCTTGTGTGCGCAGGGAACTTTCCAGCAACAAGCGTGGCACCCTCTTTCTTGTATCAGTGGTGGTACCGCATGCAGGAATCAATTCGTGACGGTTGATTTCAAAGATTATGATTGCGTATCAAATACAGAGTGAGGGACCTACAACCAACTTGTCATTCAAACTGAAAGAAGAAAGAGGCCCAAGAGCAAGCAAAGTTACTTCATTGTACGATTCCTGGGCAGAGATATCCTGTAACAATATAATACTCTTTCGATCCCATGTAGCCTAATACAATCGCTCATAAGAAGAGACTACTCCCTGAAGTACCAAAATTGGCTTATCTCAGAAGCCGCAGGTCACTGATATTTGATCCATCAGGCCAGAGCTATAACTATGAGGTCATGCTATTTTACATTGATGATAGAAGTGATAGACTTATAATGTGCTACATGTACAGCTCGAATCTTCGGTATTGGAGTTAAAAGGAGAAGTGGAGGAAGTCAAGACCTCTATCATGCTCGCAGAGAATATTGTTAAATAAGTTTTCTTAAATTTCTTTAAATGGTGTATTTTATCGGATTGCAGACACAACTAATAGTTATAAACATCCAGAATATCCAAATTATATTGAGGCTTTAATTCATGCATCCGATGAACATTGCAACAGAAGAATTCATGGAAATCATATAAGTACCATGCTATCCAAGAAGAGAATATCATTTGATGAGTTCAAGGTAATACATGGTTCTGAAGGGCAGAGTACAAAACGTTTTGGATTAGTCAAAAGAGTATCACTCCTCGGTCATTGGTGAATAGACCACCTACTAGTTGTCGTTGTTGTTGTTGTTGATTCTTGCAACGCTACTCCATATATTTTGGCTGGTCATGACATTACAAACTTTTATTGTATTGGTACAACATGGATACTCGGGAGATGAGGCTCACTATCGTAGGATTTGATCCTGATAAATCGCATCCATATTCTGTTTCCTTTAGTTGATTGAAAAATAATATTAGGATTGATTTAGGTCATGGGTTTTCCTTTTAAAGTTATTTGATTTTTTTTTTTTTTCTTTTTTTTTTTTTAGCTTTTGATTCTCATACAATTATGATTCATGTTTAATTTTTTCTAAATAAAGTACAAATGTTTGGTATGATTAGAAGTAGTCTTCTCTTCAACACTGTCTTACCACACTATTATTGAATTGTTTTTTCCAGGAATGAAAAGACAAAAGTGTTACTTCTTGCCTCAGTATATTCTGAATGATATTATAGTGAAACTTCCTGCAAATTCTCTATTGAGATTAAAATCAGTCCGCAAGAACTGATGCACTATCATCTCTGATCCTGATTTCGAGCAGATTAATTTTCAAAATTCCCTTTCAAAGATCGTCTCATCATTTTGGATCAATTTGTTGATACTGAACGTGGAAGAAAGGACTTGAGATGAGAGCCAAGAAATTTATCTTCTCTGAAAATCAAACCCTCCAGGTATCCAATTCTTGCAATAATTTACTACTCTTTGAAACTCAAGTGTTTATGCCATAAAAGAGAAGATTTTTTGGGTATGATTCCGTCACTCAATAGCAGGAACAACTGCCCTCAACTCACAACAAAGTTATGATTTAACACTTGGAAATCATTGATTTACGATGAATAAATCAAGACAGAAGTATAAGGTTGTTGTGATTGATTATATTTCAAGCAATTGTTTGCTTAAAATGTGTTAAATCTTTACCTTGAATCAATTTCGTAAGCAGTGGAGAAGTAACACCTGGAGAATATCAAAATCTCCAACAGAACTCCCCAGAGATTAATCAGATGGTGCCCTTCAGTTATTCTAAATGTAGTATTTTACTGGATGTCAAGGGATGAACATCGGACTCATGCTCCAAGACATTATAACGGCGAAGAATTTTTGTGGGGTTAAAAACTTGAAGACGATGGGATCTCTTTGTTCTACGACGTTGCTTTCCGTGATTTAGAGATGTGGATTCTGAAGGATTATTCGGCCAAAAGCGATTGGATGATTAACAAACCACCAACGTTGAAAAATTATTCACAATTTTTCCAACCAATTCTCTTTGCTGAGAGCGCGGCTGCAACACTACTACATATATCCTAGTAACTCATCTGGAAAAGTTGTATCGGTACATAGATAACCAGGAACTGAGACTTATAAATGTTGAAACCTCCACAAGTTTTAGGTTATGATTATGATTGTACCAGATTTTGAAATAATCAATTCTAACTTGCATCAGTAGTGTGGGCACTTCATCACTTTATGAAATCATATTCAGACTTCACATGCAAATAAACACCAAAACTTTCACAACTTTGATCGGATGAGATCACAAGCAAGGGTCTGAGACTTCCAAGCAAATTTTATTTTCTCTGTCTTACATAAATTGTAATAAAGATATAACCTCTTAAATTATCTGCAAAGAAATTCCTACTAGACAATGTTTTCAAGAGTGTAACAAGTGAAGCCTTGCCTTCTTGCTTTCAGACCTAGAAATTAGAAGAATACATTAATCTGTACAAGAAATAGCCTATCTCTTTAACAAATACAGATACACTTAGATTTGGTGTAACTTCAATCACTTTCCCAGGGCCAGTGGATTTTAAACCCACCCATTTCTATACTAACATTTTTCAATCACGGTAAAAAAATTTAATGTAGCTAGTCTCAGAGCTGCAATGCTAAATCTGGTTGAGTTGAATCTACTCTGCTAGAACTAGGGGATCCGGGAGAATGAAACCTGAGATTCAAGTCAGGCGGGACTGCAGCTGGTTTTTGTTGTTGTGAGAACCCAGAATCTATTTTCCGATGTGTAGATAATCCATGCCAAGCTAGCTGATGATTTCCTGGTAAAGAAGCTGCTGATACTTCACGTTCGAAGTTTGGCAACGGTCTGCTGGGATTTATTGTATTTTTATTATCTGCTAATTTGGGATCTTCTGAGTTAGTATTAGTTTTAGAGACCCTGTCAAGCATCTGAGATGACTGAAAACTGAATCCACCAGGTCTGGAAGCCCCAACTAGTTTTCCCATCTGGGTGGCCAGGTTAAACCCATATGTTCCGTTAAATCCATTCATTCGAGGATGGATTACAGAGCTCTGATTAATCGAAGAGGGAGGCCTTGTATGTATTGCTCCCATACTGCTGTTCAGTACATTAAATCCAGTGTGCAAATTCAATCCATCAGTCATCTCTACTTTTTCTGTACAGGGTTCCAAAGATCTATCAGCAACCAAGGGAGAGTGTATTGAAGGTGCAGGCTTCTCTGATGAATCCTCTGCTTCAGGTTTCTCCATTAATTTATCTCCTTTTAATTCGACAGTGGAATGTGAGGTAGTAGAAGACAAATTCTCAGGAATCAAAAAGGGCAGCGATGACGATGGCAAACCTACAGTCGATGAAGATAGCAATAGTGGTCCCTGTGGCACAACATCGTTATCTCCAACCCATCCAGGGCCAAACTTGACCCCAGCTGGCAAACACCTTTCTATCCTTTTTGCAGCAACTTTCCAGGCAACAGATCCGAGATTTGCAGCAAACTGAGCTAAACTTCTCGGGTATCCATGCTCTGAATGAAGCCCTACCTAATACACAGAACACCAAATCAATTATGTAACCAATGTAAAGACTACATAATATACTTCTTAAAATTAGTCCACTGAAAAGAGAGCAGCACATGCATGGACCCCACACATGCAGTTTTCCACGGTTTAAATAATTAGTGGTTAACCTCCAACTCCAACATTATCAAGTTATTTTATTTCTTTTGGTATTATCAGATATTTGGAAACATATTCTAGGATAATTTGCTTTAATCAAAGATTGACTAGAGAAAGAAACATACAGTCATTAGCTGCTTCCTCTCAGCATCAAAAGTAGTCAACACGGAAGGCTCTCTCCCCGACTGAAGAAATTGTGTGTATGTGTTGCGCCTATTCTCATCAAGTACAAATTGTTTTTTACCATGCTTCATAGAATAGCCCTTTGACATTAAGACTGCAAGGAAAGAAGAAATTTTCAGACTCCTTTAGAAATGTGACATTTGTAACAGAAATGGAAAACCAAAGTTGTAGGGAAAAAGGCAAGCTAAGTCTTAGCATTTAAACCAGTACCTTCATCCCTATCAAATTTGTTCTCTGACAACATTCCAGCATTTACATCGTTGCGAGAACCATAAAAACGTCCAGATGATTCTGCAATGCCAGACTTATCCAAATAGAGAGTGCTTTTTCTCAGATCAAGATTGGTCCAGGCAGCATGTTCAGTCCCAGTAGCAAGTGTAGCATCTGAGAACTCTGAACGAGCACGCTCCACAGACGGCCTGCCCAATGGCTTTTTAAAATTCTTGGTTGGTGGTCTCCCTCTTCTTACTACTTTAGTTTCTGGTTCATTATCATCACTGTCCTGCCTTAAATTCTCAAAATTCTTTTTTGCCAGCTCTTGTATAGATCTTGCCTGGCAACAGAACAAAATCTTAGAGAACATAGAAAGATGGATTGAAAATTGAAAATTCAGATTTCAGAGTTGAAAGCAGACTGTACCTGTCGAAAATATATGGTATCGGGTGCATTATACTGCATTGCGTTCGAGCATATTAAGAAAATGTCTTTCTGCATGATAAATAATCAAATGCCAACTCTTAAAAATAAATATTCCAGTTTTATGCACATATATAGCTTTCAGAGAATTCTCAAGACAGGATACTGACCCAACCCAAATGGTCTTTTATTTTCATTCATTTATTTAGTTTGCAGATACAAAGGTTCAAGCCGTAATAACTAAGCAAATATAAGCAGGCAACCTTGAGCAGAAAAACAATTCAGCAAATCAGCAAATTCTTTGCTTCTTTCCTATTAGGGAAATTCAAAACTCAAAACTATCTTAGCCTAACCCGAATCTTCTAACCAGGGGCCAATAACTAGGAACACCCACCAGCAAACAGTTATACCAGTAAACTGCCAGAAAATCACTCACTGGAACCATCAATAGATCTTCAAAGGGACACATAATATGAAGAAGCATTTCATTCCCATAAGAATATCAAGAGGATAACGAATATAAGCAGTTCAAGTCTATATCTCCAACTTCATACAAATAGCAGGCCAACTGTTAAGCCATGTAATCTGGCCCATCTGCTCACTAACCTTGAGGAAAAAGTAGTTTCTAGTAACATTCATAATTTCAACTCATGCTCAAAGCAAAAACTAGAAGTCGCCACCAGAATTTCAGGAGTCGCAACAATTAAGTTATAACAGGAAGTACCCAGAATATGATGTTATGGAATACAGCAAGTCATTAGCAATAAAAAAGTAACCCATGAAGATTCATTGGAACCAAAGCAAATTTTAAGAATTGGCAATTATTTTCACTTAAGTAATCAAGAATTTGTCTACCTATCCAGCTAGCATGGGCTGCGATTTAAGAATTATAGAATGCATGACAAACTAACAGACCGAATTTGCGTGCCAACAAACAAGAAGCAAATCTAACTTCAAACTTAAAAAGAGCCGAGGCTCTGTCCTAATGTAAAATACATTCAAAAAGCAAAGCTCAAACCATAGAAATAAACATAGAAACTGTGAAGGAGAAAGGGAATGTGACAAATGACCAGGGTTTTAAAAGATAACAATCACAGGCTCATAAACCAACCTCAAATTGTTCCAAATTGGCATAAGCTCCATTACTCAGTTTCTTCCTCACAGTCCCGAAATCCATCGGATGCGCAATGACTTCATGATAGTCTGGAAGCTGCATAAATAGATATCAATAATACAAAATAAAAGTACAATTTAAAAGAAGCACACAACTCCTAAAGTTTATGCATCATCAAACTGAAAAAACCGTACCTCTTCTGGGTCCACGGGCTCAGAAAACACGCCATAAGTATCCTTCCTGAAATTAACACAAAAACATGAAAACAAATGCTACATAAAAGAAACCAAATACAACACAGCGAAACAGAGAGACACACTTTTGAAGCCTATCGAGGATGAACAGTAACAACTTTTTATCTGGCAAAGGTGTTGAGGGTCCCGATTCCAACTGAGCCCCTGCATGTTATCAACCATATTCACTCCAAAAAGTTCCAAAAAATTGACTTTTTAACAAATGGGTATCTGAGATCATTAGAAAGAAAGTACAAGAAAAACAACTTTTAAGCAAATGGCATTATCATATAAGATATCACTAGCAGTAGCAAACCTCGGTTGGTATTCGTTGGGTTCGTAACAGAAATGGACTTCTTTCCCTGAAAATAAAACCCAACAAAAAAATTATACGTACATATATATATATATATATGTATTTATATATATAAAGCAAGAAATTCACAAAGCAACACAGCACTCAAAATTCCATAAAGGGGAAAAAAACCACAGTTAATTGAAAAAAAATTAACTACGAGCCAATAATTAAAAGAAAAGACAAATTTCAACTTTTTTTCATCAGATTTGACAGTCAAAATCATTATTATTATATCTTTATTTAAATAAAGTCATCTTAATTGCTAATAACAAGTAATAACAACAAAGAAAATTGGAAATAAAATTCAAAAGTGCCCGAATTTCAAAATATAAATTCCAGTCAACCGAAGTTTCTAGAAATTTCAAAAGCACATATTTTTTTTCCTCTCTTACAAACGCCCGAAATTCAAGGTAGTTCCAAAAAACACTGTCCAACATTAATTTCCACGAAAAAATAAATTCGCGCTTTTATTCAAAATGAATAAATAAAGTTCTCATTTGCTCGCCCTTCAACCACCCAAAATTCAAAAAATCAAGTACCTTTTCGTAATCACCACTCCCAGATCCACCTCCGATCGCATTGATCTTCCGCTTCTTGTGATTCCCACCACCGTTTCCGTCCGAATCGGATGCGCTACAATCCGAATCCCCGGACGATTTCTGCAACTTCAGTACGACCTTCAGCTCCTTCTCCCGCGGACTCCCTTCCTCGTCCTCCTCCTCGTCCTCCTCCTTCTCAGGCGACGGATTCGGATTCCGCCGCGTCGATCGCCGCACCGGAGTTGCAGTGGCAATTTTGTAATTATTACCATCCTGGTAACTGTTCTTCTTCTTCTCCTTTTCCTTCTGCTGCTGCTGCTCCTGTTGTTCTCTGATATTACGTTTTTGAAGATCTAACAGAGACGGTCTTCCTTTCTTCTTCTTCTTCTTCTCCACTACCTTACCCATTTTTCTTTAAATTTTGTTTTTTTCCCTTTCCTTCCGTTTCTCTCCTTTTCTCTCTCTTTTCTCTCCCCTGTTTTTGTTTGAGATACAAACAGAGAAGGTCCTAATTTTTTTTTAATAATTATATTATTATTTTGTTTTAATTGCTTTATTCTTTATTGTATTTTTTTATTTTATTATTATTTAATTTACTTCATTTATGACTTTCGGGAAAGGAAATAACGAGCCACGTGACTGCGGCACGAGTTTCGTGTGGGATGTTGACACGTGGATAACATGATAAAAAAAAATTGTCTTTAGTTGTGATAACTCTTTAAGTCGCTGGGCTAGCTCGGTTTATTTTTCTGTTAATTGATTATCTATTTAGAAATAATTTAGTTAATAATCATATTAATAGTTAAAAACATTAAAAAAATTATTATTAAAAATTATAAGGGTGACATGTGTTAATTTCAATATATTTTTCTTAACATATTTAGTCACTACTCAGTTTTATTTTTAAAATACTTCAAACAAATATGACCTTGGCAGTTAATCAATTAACAGTATTTATATGTTGAAAATTTTAAATTTGAAGTTAATATAATTATTAATTATGTTACATTTATGTCCCTCAATAACTTGATGTGGCAGTAAAATTAACACCAACAATCCTTATGCATCCAAATTAAATGTTATAACATTTTACCTTTAAATAATTTTATGAATTTTATTTATTTATAAGAAAAATTTAAATACGTTAATTTATTAATGGACTTAACCCCAATATATTCACTTATTACAAAACAATTTTACTATTAATAAACAAATTTTGAAACTTAAATAAAATTTAAATGCTTTAAAAGCCGAAACACGTAACACAAGATTTAAAAAAGAAATTTATTTAATCCTTAAACATTTATAAACAGATAAAAATTTTGCATTGTAAAGCTATGGACGCTAGTTTGCTCCAGTAGATCGCAATCTATGTAACTTCCCACTTGTACTTCAAAAATTAGTTGGGACCTATGTGGAGGTTCAGGGTGACACGTGTCGGGAAGATGAGGAAAAGTCAAAAATGGAAGCTTTGCGATTAGCGTTCGTATAAATCAGCAAGCTTTGAAAACGAGCAGACAATTTATTTGTCTCTTATAATTTATGAATGCAATTGGTTTAATGAAGTTCTATAGGATTTTTCATCTTTCTGCGTCGAAGAAGATAATAGAGATTTTTCAAAACCTCTCGCAGCAAATTTGAATTTTTTTTTGGGTTTTTGCCAATAGCAGTGAATACAGCGAAAGGAGGAAAGAAAGAAAGAAATCAAATGAGTGCTTCTGTTTTCTTGTCTTTGTTATCTTGAGTGCATTTGCGTCTTTTCCTTGTCAAAAGTTTGTATCAGAATTCCAGATTTGTATGGCAACATGACACATACTTGGTATCATCTTTGTGTCAAATCATAACTACCGTGAAGTCTCATATGAGGAGGAGACGAAACAGCAGGATGACATTTGGTCCGACGCTCTGAAATTCTCTTACGGTAATAAAGTCGAATACTTGGCGAGTGTGTTTTTTCTTATACAGAAAAGCAGCCATGTGCATAGCTGTGTTTATGTGGGCAGCTCACCCAGCTTACCCATTTCTTTTGTTCCTCAACAGAGACGAATATCACAGCCGGTAAACAATCATTTTATAGGTTCATTTTGGGATGTGGGTATATTGTGTTTTCATTTGATTTTGATTTGCGGACTGGTGTTTGTTTGTTTTGTCACAAGGCCTACGAAGGCATTGGGATGGTGGGAAGGAGGGGAGATTTTAGGAGGGAGAGATGAGGAAGCCGGAGGGACATGGTTGGCTTGCACTAAAGATGGTAAATTTGCTTTCCTCACAAATTTTAGGGAAGTTCAGTCGATTCCTCAAGCTAAGAGCAGAGGAGTATTACCTGTTCGTTTCTTGCAGGTTATTTCTTTTTGTCTTGCCCCCATCTGTATAATCTAATAATCTAATAATATCTACTTCTTTTTCTCAATGAATTTATGGTTCCTTGAGTTGTCTTATTTGGTTTATATTATATGTTGTGGAGGTGGGATTGGGAAGACACTGGACTTGAGAATTAATTTCTAGGTTTGATTTCGTTTGGAATTGCTTTTGGTGTTCCTGTGAAGGTAGGTGTCAACATCATATGCTTAGACTCAATGGTGATATCTATGAGATTTATAGTCAGAAAGCGAGGTGTTAAATGAGTGGCCATTGTCTGGTGTACGGTAAAAATCTTGGATCTACAAGTGAAAGAACAAAAGTTCAAGTTATTAGGCTGAACACACATTCGTAAGTAACCTATTTATTCTGTGAGGTGAAAATTTCTGTTCTCTATAAAATGGAATGATATGCGTACTACTAACGTCGGAAGCCTTACACTGAGTAATCCCAGCCTAGAGACCATGATTTAGATGTGTTGAGTTTTCTGAGCATCGATTCCATCGAACATGGTTTAGGTGGTTTCTGAATGCAAAATTTTGGTTTGAAGTCGGGGGATTAACTGGCAGAGATTATTGTTTTATCAGATATCATGATTACGAAGGTGTTCAAAGAGGCATTTTGAGCAGTACAACTAGTAGCTTCACAGTTGCCTTTGTTCTACACAGCTCTGCATCTCACTGTATATCTTCACCATTGACGGGGCATTACCAGCTCCAATGCAGTATTAACTAATTTACAATTTACTCTTGTTTTAATCGTTTAGCAGCTTCCTTATCTTGTGGCAAAACATGTTTCTTCTGCTTTAATTCAATGTAATATTCTAACGATATTTTTATCTTAAACTTCCAATACAGTGTTTTCTGCTTATAACAAGCGTTGTCATGGTATTTTCTTGAAATAAATTTGCTATGGTTTGGTTAGACTCGTTTTGTCTGCTAGCTAGAGTTGATTTATTTGAAACCATTGGATGATGATCCTAATTTTCCTTTACACAGAGCAAAAAAAAGCCCATGGATTTTGCTGAAGAGTTTGTGAAAAATGCAGATCAGTACAATGGGTTTAATCTTCTTATAGCTGATATTCATTCCAAATCAATGGTCTACATAACCAACAGATCAGGAGGAGGTAAAACTCTCGTCACAGAGGTTTCTCCCGGTATCCATGTGTTAACAAATGCAGCGCTGAACTCTCCATGGCCTAAGGTAAGATGTTTTAGAACTCCTAGAACTACTGGATTGCAGAGTCTTGCATCTTATAGCTTATTTTTTTAACCGAAGCCCTCCAATATCAGCCCCCAGTTATCTTTGAAATCACTGCAAATCATTTTTTCCTTTATCAGGCTCAGCGTCTAGGCCATCATTTCAAAGAGCTGATGAAAACATACAACGAATGTGAACTTCCCATGAAAGAAATGGTTGACAAACTAATGATGGACACAACTAAAGACGACGATGAAAGCTTGCCGCCTCACATTTATTCTCCTACAACAGAATACAGCTTAAGCTCCATTTTTATTGACACAGAACGCCCTTTAGTAAGTCGCCATACAGTGCATCTACCAATACCAATACTTTCTTTTTCTATTACCCACTACGAACCACGAAAGAAATGTAAAAATTCTTAAAACAATACAAATTTGTAGGGACGTTATGGCACCAGAAGCACTTCTGCATTACATGTGAAATCAAGTGGGGAAGTTTACTTTTACGAGAAGCATCTAGAGAAGGAATTGTGGATAGAGAAGACAGTGACTTATCAGATTGAGAAACGAGGAGTAGATGGTTAGCAGCTAACTCATAAGAAATAAGTTGTAGATCTTGTTGAAATAAGTTTGTCCCCTTCTGATCTCTGAATTATTTACATATATATTGCCGTTATACATAACTTGTGAGACTTATAACAGGGCTGCCTGCCTTCCCATTGCATGCCTTCATTTTAATATGTTCTATTTAAGATCTCTTCATGCCTTTTAGTCTTTCAAGTGGTGCATGGCTTTCGTGTGCAACACATATAAATATATATATGTGTGTGCATGTGTGCGTAAGTTTAGTGATTTTCGGTATTAAAGTGCTATGATTTCAAGGTACTGTTAGTCTGTGTATTAATTGCAGGAAGAAAAGCGAGTTTAGAGAACCTTCACGTCCACCAAACTCAGTTTCATTCATTTATTTATTAAACTACATAGGCATCCTTGTGTAGGTTCATATCTCTGGATATATGACAAAACGAACGGAGATAAAAGAAAGCCAAGATGATCAGGCATTACAAGTCGGGCACGTGCAACCAGTGCCACAGCTACAATAAGCCTTGCCAGTTTTATTAGCTTGAATCTTGCTGCAGGTGCATGGATTACAGCTGCAATGTTCCCCGCACGAACACTGCTTGTGATTATACTCGCTGTAGGCTCTCGTCGAGCACCTGCATGCGTGCATACATAAAGTTCACTAAATCATCATCGTGTCAAATACAGGAAATTGGATAGAATTGGAAATTTCAACGATACAAGGCATATGGACTGACCTGCAAGCAAGGCCACTAGGACATGGAACAGGACAACCGCAGGTGTCGTTGCAGTGAACTATACCCGACCTCAATACGTCCATCATTTTTGCCTCCTCTTGACAAAAGAGAAACTACTAATTAAATGTTGTGTTTGAAATTAACCTCCCCCTAGTTATCTATCTATATGATATGTAGGACTAGAATGTTCTTTTCGGACATGTACGTTCTGGAGAAGTCTTCTGTGGAGCAGGTGGCACTAATTGCACATTTCATGCATAAATGACACTGCAAACACGTGCACTCGGTGACAGATTTCACCGCATTCGAATGAATAAACATTTTCCAGAAGTTACCATTTCAAAGTTCTGGAACAGAGTAAGGTAAAAGATAGATTAACACAAAATTAAGTTCGGTTAAAAGGTTTTATTTATCTATTTATTACAACAGCGTAATCGTAGAGGCAAACCAAACTAGTAAGTATAAATAAACAAAGCTGCCATAGAATGCAACAGCAAAAGCATGGAATTAAGTTAACCCATTTAATTTCAGGTCAGGTGGTGCAAGTGTCGCATGTGCAATTTTGGCCGCATCTGCAAAAGGCCTTGGCCTTCCCAGTGCCGGACGCTTCAGCCTTGCTGCATGAGCAGGGTTTGCAGCTGCAATGTTTGCCGCAGAAGCACTTCTTGTGATCATACTCACTCGCAGGTTTACTCGTTCACCTGCGGCAACGATCACAGATCATCTTACATATATACAAGTTACAAAATTTCTAGCAGAAAGAAGATGCATATATATGTGTGTGTGTGTGTGTGTGTGTGTGTGTGTGTGTGTGTGTGTGTGTGTGTGGTGCTGACTTGCAAGCAAGGCCGCCGCACTTGTCGTTCGCTGTTGCAGCGAACGACGCCTCCTTTCAATACGTAAGCTGTTATTTTTTGCTCTCTTGCTCTTTCGTAAAAGATGAACCGAAAGAGCTTCGAATATGAATTATATATGTACACGCAACAAGATCTATATGAAGCTACGTTTTGAGTCTTGTACAGAAATTACATATATGTGGCAGAAACAGCTACCAGACTTAATTACACATGGAACATTTTCATGCATTGAATTGAACCTATTGCAAACGCGTTGCATTTGCACTTGCAAAAAATGTAGCTTCATATTCGAGTGCACTTGCACTCGAATATCAGGATTTGGAACATTCGAACAAATATTGATTGTTAGTTTACTAAACCCAACTTGCAGCAGTCTTATAATTTTACTTGAAAACATATATAATTATACGAAATTCATTCGATTGAGTGGGGTTTTAAGCATTAATTAATTATAATTTCATGACCAGTTGTTTTTAATTAGCCTTGTTTAATCATTCATATTTTATAATTAGTTATTCATTCGATCGGCTGTCCATGCTTGAATTTTAGAGTGGATATATATCCACTTCATCATGCGTTTCTTCAAGAAAAATCAGATTTGACAGTTTCTTCATCAGTACTTATAATTTAGACGATCGATGATCAAACGAGCAAAAATGGATTGCACATCTCGAATTTTCATTCATATATACACACACGTAAAACAAGAATATTTCTGCTGCTTAATTAATTTCATGGCAACCAATTTGTACCTCGCATACATCTCAAAATGCATGTTTATGAATTTAATTAACTGAGTCTGAACCCATGATACACAATTAGTTCAATTTTGATTTATCTATTAAACCACATATAGATACATATACAGAAACCCTTACAACTAACATATGCTTAACTACATAAATACTTATATTTGGAAGATTTTCCCACTGCTAGACCTATATATAAATATTACTGAAGCATAAGACACACCAACGGAGAAATTAAGGTTATATATGTAATTAATTACATGTATTATACTGTTCTATTACAAGCAAGCAGCTGGCAGCTAAAGCTTAGTAAACAAAAGGCACCAACACAAGTATCCGTCAGTTGTTCAGGCAGCGCAAGTCGGGCAGGCACAAGCAGCACCACACCTGCAGAAAGCCTTGCCTGTTCCAACGACTTCTGTCTTCGTGCATGTGCATGGATTGCAGCTGCAGTGCTCCCCGCACGAGCATCTATTGTGCTCAATCTCTGTCCCCGCCCTGCTTGCGCACCTGCAAGCCAGGCCGCCGGGGCAAGGGGTAGGGCAGCCACAGGTATCGTTGCAGACAACAGCGGTAGGAGCTACTCTTACATCCGACATTCTGTTCTTCCTTCGATTCTTGGATGAAACTAATAAGCAACTGGGGATTTATTTGTACTTATAAGATTATATATATAAGATTGCATGTAAGAATAATTTTTTGTGTTGGAATTATATACAATTCAACATGTGGCAAAAGGAGTATCTAGCAGGGTAACACATGGCGTTACGTGGCATCAACTATTCATGCAGTAGAGTCCAGATGTATTGTATAATTCTCGGGAGATCAAATAAATAAATTTCTCTATAGATTATACAAATCTCGTTCTAGATGCATAAAATAATATAAATATATGTATCATAATTAATTATCAGTTAAAATTAAGTTGAGTAGATATAAGATGTGTTGTTACCGATCAGTTTGTAAAGAAATGAAAATTGTGAAACTTGGATGGAATTAAGAGATCACAACCAACTTAATTTTAAGGCTCATGTATTAGTGGGCACATGTTGCATCTGTTCACTTCACTTTACAATTTCTTCATTTAGATATGTCCACACAGATATTGGTATATATATATATATATATATATATATACTATTTTGGCCATGAAAATTATTTTCCACCATATTTCTTGGAAAAAACATTAATTCTTCTTAATCTGCAATCATCACTATCATTTTCCTTTCATAAAGATAATGCCATTCACCTTCAGATAAATTTCATGCATATTGCAATACTTCACACTTCACAATTTATTTAAAAGAGAATTTAATTTTTATATAAAATATTAATTATGAGAGTTAAAATTGCTCAATACATATTTTATGTAGATATATATATATATAAATTAAATATTTAGAGTACTGTACTATATATTAGAATAATATCAATGAGATTATATTAATTATCCTTTGATTTGTAACTGTCCTTAATTAGGCTTAGTGAGGGTTACTTGTTAAAAGGGGTAGTGGTGAATGTGCATTGTGGGTATCCAACTAACAGATTGGGACAGTTTTTTGGGGGTGGGGTGGGTAGTGGTAGGTCCAATTAATTAATTACATGTAGAATATATTTGCATTGCTGAATCAAATTGGATTAAAATCAACAGTAGAAATTAAAATAATTGTAATGCCTATTTTTTCTTGTCCTTTCATTAATATCTATTATTAATTTGACTGTTTTGTTTTATTTTCTTTTTCCCTTTAATAATAATATTCATGAAAGAAAAAAGCAATTTTAGCTAGCATGATTCATGGGGCAATTAATATGTATGTATAGGTCTCCATGAAACATGTTTTCTTCCCACATCGCCCAACTATAAAAGAATACAGTTAACACATTTTAAATAATCTTTTGAAATTAATATTTCATACAAAGTAATTGAATCCATTCAATGAATTCAAGAACTAAACAGAAAATATATTCCTTTTTTTTTAAAGAAAAAAAAAATCATGTCCTTTATAATAAAAGAAGATAATTTAGAAAATTTTGTCGTAATATAATATAATCATATATTACATATGCAATTAAATATATAACTGATTTATCAAATTGTTATACTAATAATAATGCGGTACAAAACAATGTAGATATTTTCAGAATAAAGACAATTAATTGTAAATCAATGAAAAAATATCTCTTAATTGGAAAACAGTAAATTAAAGACAAGATAAATTGTCGTTCTCTCTTATCCATTTCCTTATATATATACGAAACAAGAAAGATAAATTAAACAACCACCAGTCAATATTTGTCTTATAATTTTTTAACAAGAATCGATCACTTTTTCGAGTAATAGCCTTTCAGTCAACGGGCGGGGGAGCATGCAAATAGGATGCCTTGAGTTTTGACATTTTCGGTAATAAAGATAATGACAAATAGGCACTTAGGTTTTATGACAATGACTAAAGTAGCCTTTAGCATTTGGGATTGAGTTGAATATATATGTGTATGTGTGCATTAATTATTAAATGGTCCAATTAACCAAATTCAATATAGAGATTACTTCACAAACTTTCCTTTTTACTTTAGGGGACCTATTTGTTTAAAAATTAGGAATATTATCCTACACTTTGTAAATATACATAAATAATAAAAATAGGGATCGATCCCAGGCCATGAGCAGTGGCACGACAACCAAGGCGAAGAAGAACTCATTTTTTCAAATTCAAATTTCAAGCAATGAACGGGACCCAACTAAAAATCATCCATGGGCCAGGTATGACTCCAAATCAAATTGTATATATCATACAAATGCAAATATGAAGCGATCTTTTATGTGTAAGCATATTATGTATATGCAGCTACATGAACTGTTACATTACTGCTTTACTTTAATAATTAATGTGTGGGTCCCAAATATTAGCTGTGAATCACAAATGTTAATGTTATGTTCCCAATAATTAAAGGTTTTCTTCTTTTTATCTTTTTTCGGGTGACTTCTCTCCCAAACACTGTCAAGACCATCCATCCCGCTTAAAATTACAATTACTACTACAACAATATTATTATGCAGTTTAGTTTAACCAACCTCGCTATCATTCATTAGTCATTACCTTTTTGCATGCATTCATTAATTTGAGTTAATTACTTTAAAAAATTAATTTATAGACCAACGTCAACATGCACATATAAATAATATAGTACATTAGATTATTATTAATTAGGCTTTCTTTCACAACAGAAAATCCATTTCGAAAACAAATTAATGAAAAACAGAAAACAAAACATAGTAATAATAAAATAATATTATTAATAACTCCTCGTGATGTTTTTTTTTTTTTACGCACTTTAGTCCAAACATTGTTGAAGACTTGGAAGCGGGCTGGTTGGTGCTCTTTCTCATCAACCTTATGCTAGCATTTAAATAGTTAAAATTTTGCAGAAAAATCCAAAATTCCAACCAAATTAAATGAAATTAATTTGAGATCCTGAAGAACAAGGAACAATTTAAAAATTTTTTTAAACCGCAAACTTTGATTCGTTGATTCAGAAACATCTCAAGTTGCTAAATTCTCCAAATAGAATTGACTGAGATTCGAATGGAAATTAATTAATTGATTAATTAATAAATAGATTTAAATAACTGAAAGGCTATAAATTAAGAATTAAATCCCTTTATAAATATACATATCTAACAGTCATATACTAATAATTTAACCATCAAAATAAAAAATTAAAAATTAAAACCAACCCCATTCCATTGCCTACCTCCTCCAGCCCAGCCAGATGAAGATGAAAATTCAATCAGAGTTGTCGAATTTGAAGCAATCAAAATTCAATCAAGTTGTTGAATTTGATTCAATCGCTCAATCAAATCTCTTCTTCATGTTTAATCCAAAGCATTTGGCCCCGCACAAGCCTTCAACTCAGGACTCCAAATCCACTGAACCAAAAACTTCCTTCCTCTTCTTCCATTCATATTATAGGTTTTTCCACTTTTATCCTTCATCACTTGCCCGATATATCCTCCTCCCCCGCCGCTCCCGTACAGCCCTTCACACAAGTCTCCGATCTCTGTCGGCGCCGTCGGATCCTCCCCTGCGTACCACGCGTTCACAAGCGGATTCGTTGATAGTTCTGCCAGTTCGTGAGCTATCACACTAATCATTCCGTCAACACCCACGTCGCCGTTCGGCGGCTTCAGCGATCCAGGCCCTCCGCCGCCCATGTACCCCGGAACCGCAAACGGGTACGAGCAAACTTCAGGACACTGTTTTGCCGAGTTTCCGATCCATGCATACGGCAGAGTGTAACCCACCATTGACGGGAATGTAAAGTAGTGGAAGCCGCAGACGGCTCGGCAGAAGTCCTGCATAGTGACGTCCTCCGCGGTGAGGATGAGGTAGATCCCATTCTTGTGATCGACGGGGAAAGGCGCGGACTTGACGGCGGTGGCGATGACTTGCTGAACGGAGAGACGGGTGAGGGCCTTTCCGTGGGAGTAAAGGTGGTCGGTGTATTCGCCGGCTATGAGGATTGTACGGGAGACGTTAGCGCCGGTCTGGTCGGTGTAAAGAGACACCGTGCGCCACCAGTGGGAGACGGTGGGGTTGGTGCGGGGGTTGTGTCTGCCAGCGGTGGAGGAAATGGAGAGGAGGAAATCTTTGATGAGGAGCTTCTGGGAATTTGGCCACCGTCCGTACCAAATCAAGTAGATTTTGATGGGCGTGGAGGAGAGAACGGGACCCATGTGGTAGCGGAGATTGATCAAATTCGATGAACCTTCGAATTTTTTTGAGGAAGAAAGTGGGGAAAGAGGGAGTTTTGGATTGAAGAACTCGGGAGAAGATTTTGTGTTTGTGCTCAGAGTTTGAACTTCTGTCTCATTTTCTGCTAATGCAAGAAGGGGAAGAAGAAAGAGGAAAGAGAGGAGGAGAAAATGGTGCGACATTGCGGCGGTGGAGAAGTAGTGTGGTGGTGGTGGTGGAAGAGAGCGGAAGCAGAGGGGATTATATGAAGGGGGAGTGGGGGCCAATGTGAGAGAATTTCATTTTAGTTCTACATTTTCTTCAAAACTATACTTTACTTGAAAAGGATTTGTCCTTGTGTCACTTTAGTCCACCCACGAAATAAAATTAGGGTGCAATAATCCATCTAATTCTTTCTAATGAATGGTAGACACTAGACACTAGACACTAGACACTAGATATTGAAGTTTTATTTTATTCGATGAATTTAATTAATAGAAGGAGGGTTTGGCTAACAGAAAGGGGATATTTGTGAAAATGAAATGTTATATAGTTACAGGAGTGAAAATGAGCAAAGAATAAAATGTTAATGTTGTGGATGTTAACGATATAGTATTTAAATGTATGAGGTCGAAGATAATTTTAGAGAAGAATAGGGATTAAAATTAAATGTTAGATAATAGTGATAAAAATTAAAATGGGCTGGAGACAGCTGCAATGTGTATTGTAGAAGTGGGCACACCATACATAAGAGAAAGAGAGGGGTTTCTGTTTTGTTATGGAAAAATGGGAACCGACTTTAGTGCTTCAAGTTGACAGGAAAAACCACGCCCTCCCCTTCGGCCTTTTCTTTTTCTGTTTCTGTTCTTTTTTAACAACCAATTTGACAGTTTGCATTTTTATTTTTTTTTTTTATAATTATTGCTGGTTAGATTAATTAGTCCTTTTCCTTTGGTTAACTTTTGTCTTTAAAGTGTTTTAATTGTTTGAGACTTCTTGGATTGGATCTTACATACATTAACATTAACACGAGTTTTCATCTCTTTTCTATTTGTTTTTTTTTTTTTTGGGGGGGGGGGGGGGGGGGGGGTGGTGGGAGGGGGTTTTGCTGGCAAAATAAAGTTAATTTTTAACATTGGACTGAAAACCTAATAGTGTTAGTCAATTTTAACAAACCCTAATATATAATTCTACCGAAAGAAATCAAGTTAAAGAAAGAAGCTATATTCAATTGAAGTTATTAACAAAACCTGCGAGTAATTTTCTAGATTGTGGAGTGGACAGTGGAGGAGGCATCAGGCATGCATATATATATATATATATATATAAATATATATATATATATATATAGTCAAAATGCCAGCTTGAGGTGGTGTCAGCTTGATTGGCTCTGGTAGGGTTGAAAATTAGATGAAAACTTTTTTTTTAAAAAGAAATTTTATTAAAGAAAGAAAATTAGAACAAAGAAGCAATTTCAGTTGAAAAATCTTCCAACCAGAAAATAGCATTCTGACAGCTTTTCAAGCAAACTTTGCTAAATTACGAGCAATTGAATTACGTTGCCTAACAAATTAAAGTAGGCGAAAAAAAGAATTTTTCTATTTTTTTTTTTGGAAGAGTCTAGGCTTGAGACCCAACCAAATGTTGTAAAAGAAATATTGAAATCATTGCTAATGCCGCGAGTAAAATCATTCATTCGTTCAATTACATTAAATGTAACACATTGGTTGGGCTGACTTTTTTACAATTTTTTCAGGGATTAATGCTACGACGACTGAGATTTCAAGATTTTTTATTATTTGACCAAATTCCAAAAATCTGTTGTAGTATTAATATGAGATTCACATTCGGTGATCATCTTAATTAATTGCTTTCTATGTATCGTCAATTTTATTTCAGTTATGCTTTCGTAACTATATGCATTTAAATCAACAATATATTATATAGGTTTATATCAATATTTATAATATGTTTAAGATATTTAGTTCATTTGTAACTTTTGTTAATGTCAGTTAATGATTTCTTAAATTAAGTATAAATGTTGTTCATCATATATTTTAAGTTGCCTTGAGCTGACTTTTAGAAACATCTATTTGCATTTAGGTTGAAAATTTGATAAACATTTATGATGACCCACAACAAATTTACCCATCACCTTTTTTTGCCCTTTGTTTGCCACCTTCATCATAATAATTAATGTCTGCTCTCACTTTCCTGATGACTGGCAAAATGGACCCCCCACCCCAAAGGGAATTTATGTGACGCTGATCTGATCAGTAGGCCAATGTAAACTAAACATCTTCTCATGGACCCACGTGGTGCCTATGTGTCACTTTCTTATTCGCTCACAAAAAGAAAACCGTAGAAATATTGAAGTTGACTAGACTACTTATCAATCTTATATGGCCTGCGTATATATATATATATATATATACACACGCAAACGTACCTATTACATCAGCTTTTTTCGTCCGCCCGTCCTTTTCGTCATTTAGACACTTCTCCCAATAACCTCCTTACGGTTGGCTATTTGCCATTTCCCAATTCAAATGGCCTTCTTTGCAGATCAGGCCGCCTTCGCCTAAATTTTAGTTCTAATAGATTGGGTAGGGGCCGCGCGAACGCAGGCCCCCGCTGCCACAAATTATGACGTAGGCTCTGCCGCAGTGGGCAGACCTTAGGCGAGTGCACCTCCTGAGTGCAATGGAGGCCACCGACCTAGGCCATGGGTCTTCTTGATCGCCCATTGACCCCGTCCAGGTAAGTATGTTTCACTCCAATTTGGTCGCCTTTTATATACTCTCTCTTATTCCTACCCATCCTCTCTTTTCCCGATGTGGGATTCGTTCCTGCCTTCTATTTCTATAGGTTCCACGTCTCCTTGATTTTGCATGATGTTTCACTTGAGTTATTTTCCTTTACTCTTGCATATAATGTTATATTGTTATTGCATGACCCTTATGAAAGTCTGAAAGAAGATGTCTTTTTACATATAGAATTCTCTGTGTGTTGCAACTTTCAATCTTATGAATAGAATGAACTTACATACAATACAATAGAATAGAAGAAGAAACACTTGTTATTTATTGCACTAAATAATTAAACTTTAATTTCACTAAAATGATGCCAATTAAGAGGATTTAAAATAATACACAACATAAAAAAAAAAAAAAAAGAAAAATGGTAAAGATTCAGGAATTTTCATTTATTTTTTTAATTTATTCAATGAACATCGATCACCACTTGTCGACCTTATGGTTTGATAAGGAGGTAGATAATGTAAATAACCCAAGGACGATGGCAAGGTTTTTCACAAAAGAAATTATGATACATAATGCTGAATATTATAGAAATTATATAATTAGCAGCTGCTGCTAATCACTTCCAACAATGTAATTTCAAGAGCATCTACGTACGTAATTAAGTTCCTGAAACTCTGAGAACAATTCTGGGTATTACAATACTAAAATTCCTACAAGCAAAAATCAATACCAATTTTTGATAATAATTCAGTTGTTCTCAGAGATAATCTCCAATACTGCATACCAAGTTCCGGAAACTCCAAGAACAACACCTAATACCGCAATCCCGATATCCGAACACCACCATTTCCACCCCATCTCTTCCTTAAACACCAGCAAGTGAAACACATTAGGTAAAACGAATCCTAAACCACAACACACACTGTTCCCAACCAAAGATAAAAAGTCTGCGAAATTTGGCACGAACAGAGCAACCAAACTGACAAACAGAACCAGCAACCATCGCAACCACAAACAATACTCCCCGTTCCAAAACCGCCTCTCTACGATCTCATAAACAGGGTGCATCATCAGTGGAAAGGTAAAAAATAGATTTATACAAAGACCCAATTGGACCAAAATACTAACAAACCCATTTCCTAAATTACCAGTGATGATATCTTTAGTTTGATTGCCAAAAGCAAAGTAACCCAAAACACCAAACCCTCCATACATTACAGCAATAAAAGCTATGCTGAACCACAAGATCTTACCAAAATTTTCCTTATTTTTCATCTCTGATTCTAACGGTAAAACCATACCAACACCTTCAAAGCAATACACAGCCACACCAATACCATAAAAAAATACAGATAGAGTACCGAAAGCCATAACTTCAGGCCTATTATGTGTCATAAAAACCACAACATCGTCAATCATAACCAAAGCCATTGCACCTAAATCAACAACATCGGCAAAAATACTCATAGGAGCCAAATGGGTTAACGTTGCTATCGAATTTATACCCAACTGAAAAGGAAAACAACTCCAAATAAAGAACCCCTTAGCCGAAAAACCTAGAATTCTCGTTTGATCAAAAAGATAAACTAAAGTATTGGCAATAAAAATCAGATACCCAACACAAAAACCAGCTTGAGAAAGAATGATCATTATATCAACAGTAATCCTACCAGCAGACCCACAAACAACAAATCCCAGATCACCAAAAGAATTAATCGTGTCGAACCCATTATCTGAAGCCTCGAGCTTCCGACGCGTGTAGACTAACAGCATCATGCAGTGACCAGTCAATGCCGATACTGAGATTATCATGAGCACTCCCATGAGCCATCCGGTGTGTTTAAACGCGTAGGGGAGTCCCAAAATGCCGGCGCCAACGACGGCAATGAAAACGTTGGCGAAAGTCTTGGTTTGAGACGATAAAGGTTTGGTTTCTCCGAGCAACGGAGTGTCTTCTCCTGGCACAGGTTTTCTGACTTCCTGAGACGAGGAACCCGCTTCACAATCCCTGGTAGTTCCCATTGATCGAAGTGAGTTTTTCTTACAGTTTATTAAAATGTATGAAGGGATCCAAATGGTTAAGTGATCAGTTCAGAGTTATTCGGGGTAAGAAGTGAGTTACGAGATGCTATTATTATGGGAACTCAACTGGCAACTGTTATGTTAACACTAAATAATACTTTTCTTTTTCGTAAATTCTAAAAAATAGAAAATTATTTTGAATTTAAATACCGATATTTGTGTATGCAAGTTTGATTGAACTTAAACTTATTTTATTTAGATTATCATTATTATTATTATTGTATAATTTTGAGGAATTATCGATTTAGTTTTTGTGGTTTTAGAAAATTATCATATGTATATATACATATATAGAATAAATTAAACAATCAAATAAATTAATATAGTAATAAAATAGTCTTACTCATTTACCCTTTTTTTTAATTTTACTTTAAGGAAACCATGAATTTACAGTCTGTTGTTTACTTAATTTATTTATTTATTTCTCATATAGAGAGTTGAGTAGCAAGACAGAATTTGAGACAAATCATAAATTTTATTAAACTATTGATAATTTTAAGATACAAATTCTTATACAAATTTTATGGTGTAAGACCTATAATAACATGGATATACACTTTTATACAAATTAATATGCTGTTACATCTTATTTGAATTCTTTTACTCTATACAATTTCTAAAGCTATTCATTTAATATTATTAGGTTAACAAAAGTTTGTGTTTGTATCAATGACTAATAGTTACATGTTTTGACAGTTATAATTATTGAAGTTTTATATATATAATCATTGATGAGAAAATTATGTACAGTAATTAACAATGACATGTTAAGTGACCATTTGGTTTGACTTTTTTCATTGATCAAAAAAGTTTTTTTAATGATAAAAGTTTTTTTCAAATTTTTTAATGATAAAAGTTTTTTTCAAATTTTTTAATGTCATTTGATTGACAATAGAAAAAAGTTTTTGGAAATTTAAAAAACTATTTTTCTTTTATTAAAGAAGCCTAAAATTTGAGTTTTTAGCAGTAGAGATTTCTCAACTTTTTTAAAAAATAAAATTGTCTAAAATCCATTTATTTTATTTTAAAAATTATACGTTATTTCTTTAAAATAAAACATTAAAAATTTGTCTATTAAAGTAATTACTCAAATTTTCTTAAAAATTATTTATGACAATCAAACAATTAATAAACTCTTGTTAAAAACTTTACTCATAAAAATTTTACAGGTAAAAACTTTATTTTAAAAATTTTTATTTGAAAAGTTATATTAAATGAACCGTAAATATTCTTTTATTTGGGATGTACATTTTATATTCTAATTTTACATGAGTAATATTATACTCTTAAACTATTTATTGCTTAAATATAAAAATATGTTATTTTAATAAATTATGAGAATGAGTTGGATAATTACTCCTATATTTTCATATGAACTCTTGAAAACCACAAATTTTTAACGAGTAAAATACTATATCTCTTTCAATATTTTCCAATGATAAAAAATTGCTTAATTAAAGTTCTTTCTTTAATAAACAAAAATGAACTTTTTTTCCCAATTCAAAGTTAAAAAAAAAAAAATTTGAAAATTATCGCCAAAGTTATGTTAATGTCTCCATTTTCGATGAAGTGAATCCCAGCCAACTTATATTTATTTGTGTTTCATGCTAAATTCATGTTACACCTAACTTTTAAACTATTGGCTCAACACGTTTTTTATGTCCATGAAATTTGTGCTTTTATTATTAAATTATGAACTTTCTCCATTCATAGATTTTAATATTTTATGAATTAGTTAAAATTAATAAAATATTATTAAATTTTGTGCATATATAATTATTAGGGAAACTAACATATACCTACCTTGAAGTTTGATTTTTTAACACCTAAAGAGAATATTTGAGAAAAGAAACATATACCTCCCCTGAAGCCATCCAAATTCGTCACACTGTCGTTTAATTTAGGGATAATAATATAATAGCGTATTAATGTATTAAAGAAATTTATTTTATTACATTTATCAAATATCCTAAATCAAAACGAGCAAATAAATGGACGACTATGATCAAAGATACGAAAATTAAGAGACAAAATTCAGTATAGTTAAAATAATATATAAATTCAAATAAAATAAACACAATAAAACAAAACTAATAAAAAATATGAATCTTAAACTGAACAACTAAATCGAAAACTACAAAATACTTACTGGTTTTTATAATTCACCAACAATTTCATAAGAAATCCAACAAAAGCTTGCTTATGTTGTTTGCAACAAAAATGGTTTTGGGTTTTAAACGGAGCAACCAAATCAAGAACTACGAAATCCTTACTGGATTTTGCAATTCATCAAAAATCCCACAAAAAATTCAACAAAAGCTTGCTTATCTCATCTACAACAAGAGTTGTTCTAGGTCAACTATATTTCTGACAAAAAAAAAGAAATAGAGAAAAAGTCAAATTGGTGAAATTTTGCAAAAGGGAGGGTAAATCTATTGTTACCATTTTGTTTTTTAATCTGTCACCGCTTGCCTTTCTCTGCAAATTAACCTATCATTATCAATTTGTAAATTTGTAAATAAAGAGATAAAGAAGGCTGTGACGGCCAACTTTGCAAAAAGAAGAGAGAGGGACAACTAATTTGGAGATATTAGGGATAGTTTGAATAAATTTAATTAAATATAAAATTAAATTACTTTTTTAATTTTTTTTTAAAAAAAAAGTAACATATTTTATTGTAAATTTTAATGAGATGGCCTATGCTATTATAAAATATTAATATCTTTTTAGCATTGATTTTTTGTCTCTATTTTAAATTGGGCAAACAAAAGGTAAATATGTATTTTCATTAATAATGGATAAAAGTGGATGCTTTCAAGGGAGGTAAGTATTTGAATTCTTAAACTATTTCTTTCAGTGTTAAAAGTTGAAACCTCAAAGGAGGTATGTGTTAAATCCCCGTAATTATTATTATTATGTATATCGATATCTTTTAATCTTTTAAATGTTTTAATTAATTATTTATATTTTGTGTGAGGTTGTGTGCTTGCTCTTTAAATTGATAGTCGAGTGTGGCCAACTGATGCATCTGATATCGATGTGCCCATTTGTTATCTCAAATGCTTTGCACTATTAAAAACGACAACGTTTAAATCTATTCTATTTTCAATCAAATTTTCATTTGTTGTTTTTTCTACGTGGGATATTTTCATTCGTTAAAAGACATAAATATTTTCGAGGGAGAATGTCCATTACCCGTTTGCTTTTTCAGTCAATACCCATTATTTTCTTATATTTTTTTTAATATTTTATCATTCTTTTAATTCTTTTTTTTTTTCAATTTTACTTTTCAGTTCAATTGATTTATAAAATAGTAAAATAAAAAATATTTAAAATATTAAAAAATAAAATCGAAATTTAAAAAAATGATAAGATATTAAAAAATATATATACAAGTAATAGGGCATTAGTTGAAAAAACAGGGTAACGAGAATTCTCTCTATTTTTTACTAAATTGTCTCAAATTCCAAAAAAATATGAAAAATTTACTAAAATACCCACAGTTCACCTTACGTTTTTTAAAATGATCACTATTCAAAATTATTTTAAAAAATGACCAACTAAATTTTTTTGGACAAACTTGGCCCTTAACCCAAAAATTAAAACTACTTCTTTTCTTCTTTCTTTCTTCTTTCTTCTTTCTTCTTTCGTCTTGCCTTAATAGAGAGATTTTTTTCTTTAGTTTTTTCTACCACAAACTCATTTTTTCATTCTATTTCAATTGAAAGAAATCAACTAAGCATTAAAGTTCAAGCAGGTGGGTGATTTTAATTTGAAAAATAAATGAAGAAAATTTGTTGAAAATATAAAAATTGATGTTATTTGTGTATATTTTGAGATTATAGTGATAAAAATTATTATGAAGGTGTGTGTAGGTTGTTTAAATTGTTATTAAGGTGTGTGTAGGTTGTTTGAATTGTTATTAAGGTGTATGTAGGTTATTTGAATGTGTTTGGTATAGATTATTGAGAGAGAAAATGAAAACTGAGATTTTGGGAATAAATCTGAAAAGTAGTTTCGATCATGGGTGATTTTTTCTTCATGGTCGAAAGTTAGTTTCAATCATAAGAAAAAAATACTTGTGATTACAAGTAATATTTGATTATGAGTATTTTTTCGCATGATCGAAACTAACTTTCGATCACGAGAAAAAAATTGCCTGTGATCGAAAGTTACCTTCGATTAAGAGTAAATGCCTGTTGTTGAAAGTTTCTTTTGATACGGGTAAAATTTGTCATTTGCCCTTCATTTTTAAGCAAAATTTGAGTAATTTTTATTTTTATTAAATGATGAAAAATTATTTTTAATTAGAATTGTGTATGTAACATTGTTAACTACTACACTACTAACTCATGGATGAATGCATATGTACAATCTATTTATCCAGTTGGGAATGATATAAACTGAGTGATCCCAAATAAAGTACAAGAAATTAATGTCAATCCACTCAAACAACGCCCTCCTTCTGGTTGCTAAAGAAACAGCAAAATCCTTCCATAGAAGAGCAAGTTGTTTGTCAGACTTGTTCCAAGTGTCAACAAGTTAGATATAATCATGCAATATATAAAAATCCAATTCTCCTCTACCATAGTCAATGACATTTGTTCAATTTAAATATGTGTGTTAGTATTTATTTATTCATTTTTATAGTTATGCACTTCCAAACCAACAAAATAACTTGCAGATAAAGGTATAAAATGTTTTTATCATTTGTACCATTTTGTTCACTTCAAATATGTGTTGTTCTTTCTCAATTCTATAATTTGCGCTCACAAACGGAATATTTATAATTTATTTTGAATTATTTTTATTTGTATTACTTTTATACGTTTTGTATGCACCTATTATACAATGTTTACATATTTAGGTGTACTAACTAAATCGAACAAAATTAATATACTTCAGTTTTTCTTCAAATTCAGAAAAAATCGAAACTACAGTTTCGCTCATGAACTAAAACTGAATGTGTTCAAAACTACCTTTTACCTTATGATTAAAACTACCTCTTCTTATATTTTTTCTAAAGCCTCCGAAAAAATAAAACTAAAGTTTCAAACGTGCTAAAAAGTTGGAAGGTGAATAAAACTATCCGAATACTATTTGATACAAAGTGTGTTGTATCGATCATAAATTATTCTTATAGTTTCAATCACATGTAAACCTTTAATCATGATCAAAACTGTAGTTTCAATTTTCCGCGAGACCTAAATATAGAAGAGGTAGTTTCAATTACAGAATATTAAAAAATTTCAATCACATTCGAACATTTTAGCATAACCAAAACTACAATTTAGCTTTTTCTCGAGACTAAAATATAGAAGAGACAGTTTCGATCACATAGTATTCAAACGTTTCAATCACATGCAAAGTTTCTAACATGATCGAAACTTCAATTTTGATTTTTTTAGAAACGCCTACTTGACTGAGGTTGCTCAAAAGGTGATTGATTTAGAATTAGAGAAGTTCCGTACCATAATTATGCATCTGGTGTCGTGTTTTGAGTTTGAGGTTAAGCGTCGTAAGATCATTGAGGTTATACACCTTCTAAATAAGACATGTACTTGCTAACAAATTTGACTTGTAGAAGCTCCTATGTGCTCATATTTTTGTAGTTTCACTCACATGTAAACTTTAAAGTGTTAAAATCAAAACTACAATTTCGATTGATTTCCCGACCAAAATACAGAAGATATGCTTTTGATCACATAGTACTCAGAAATATCGATCACACGTAAAATTTCTAACGTGATCGAAATTGTAGTTTCAATTTTTCCAAAATCAGAGACAAAATAGAAGTAGTTTAGATAACATGATGCTCAACAGTTTCAATCATAAGTAGAATTTTTAACGTGATCGAAACTGTAATATCGATTTTTCAGAACTAAAGATAAAATATAAGTAGTTTCGATCACATGGTTTTTTGCAATTTCGATCATGAGTAAAATCTTTAATGTGAGTAAAATTATATTTTCGATTTTTCTAAAACCATTGATAGAAAAGGAGGAAGTTTCAATCGCGTCGTATTGAGAAGTTTCGATTATATGCCATAACTTTGTAACATATAATTGTAATTTCTTAATAATTTCACACATTTTGCCACATTAAAAAGGGGAAAATCGGACATTAATATAATACATCAAAGTCATTATGATGAACAAAGATTAAATTAGAAATTATAAGGAAAAGGTCAATGGCCAAAAGTTGGATGGTTATTTATTTACAAAATATTTAATAGAGATGAAAAGTATAATACAAAGAGGCTATACAAACCAATCAAAAAATGAAAGCTTTTCACAAGCATTTTACAAGCTTTCTACATACAAAGGCATACCAAAGCCAAACTAAAAGGATGACCATAAAAAATTTGGTAGATATTCCTAAAGTTGCAGAAGAAGTGACAACTCCCCTCCTTATAAGGGCCGTTACCAATAAATCAGCACACACCAACACACACTAGCAAATCAAACAAATAAACTTCATTAACTAAAGGCAGAGAACTTTAACAAGAATCTGAAACACAAACTACAGAAAAAATAGAGAGAAGTTTCAATAAACCCCCACAAGATAAAGTAGAGGTGTTTTCTGGTTCTATTTTTGTAAAAATGAATGGGAGATTTTGTGGGTTAGGGTTTCGTTTCGGGGCAAAATTTAGGGAAATATGGGTTTTGTTATTTTGCTCTTGTAAGTTAATTTGGTCCAAAAAGAGTTTAGTTGATCATATTTGTAAACAACTTTGAACAGTGGGTAGTTTAGTAAATTTCCGATATATATATATATATATTTTTAGACGACTCACGTTGTAGACTTGACCGGTAAGAGTCGAGTCTGAATTCTCAAAGGATCGAAGATTTAATTCAACTTCTTAATTCTGCGGGATCGAAGCTTCAATCCTTACTGTTACGCCAAGCTCCTTCAGAAATGCTGCCAGAAAACAAAAGCAGAAAAATGACAAGCGTAATATGCGATATTCGGTGGCTTCTTTTAGCTGCTGCCGCTGCCTTCATTTACATCCAGGTGCTGATCATTTTACTCGTTTGGTTCCGATTTCGCTACAATTTTGTTCTTATTTTATGATTACTTGATAATTAGGTTTGAATTTGTTGTTCTGGTTCCTTGATTTCCTTTAGATGCGACTTTTCGCCACGCAATCGGAATATGCTGATCGCGTCGCTGCTGCAGTATGTATTCTATGATGTAGCATTATTTCTGTGTACTTTTGATTTGATTTTGTATGTAATTTGTTCGTGATCATGAAATTAGAAGTGATGAGATCACTTCCTTGCAGTTTCAGGCATAAGTATATTCATAACCTCACGAAATATCTGCTTAGGTTGCAGGAATTTTCTTTTTCCTTTTTTTATTTGGTTCATTAGCTTATAGGAAGCTGATAATGACTAATGATATGGTATTAATATCATTTACCATACTATATATGTATATATGGATCATATAAGCTCATTTGGAGAATATTTATTTTGATTTGTCATGTGTGTTAGTTACTGGTTGCATTTTAAATGATTCATGAGTGGTGAAGACAAGTTTCCTTTTGCCTCCTGCCCCAACTTTTTTGGTACTAAAGAGTGCCTTTGAAAATGTTATTGAGCCAATTCTTTGTGACTTTATGGTAGTGGTTTACTTGGTCAGAGATGTGGTATTTGTTGACAGGTTGAATCGGAGAACCATTGCACAAGTCAAATGCGATTACTAATTGATCAAATTAGTATGCAACAGGGGCGGATTGTGTCCCTTGAAGGTCTGTTTCCTTACCCTGCCCTTTAATGTGTTTGCTTATATGATTTATTGATGCAACATTTTCTTGATGATTAGTTCATGCTTCCATTTCAGTAAAACCTGACAGACTGTGGTTAGGTTTCTGGTCATTGCAAAATTTACTAGTTTATGATGCCGTTGCATTGTTTGGAAATGTAAAAGTGGACCTCCACTAAGTAGGATAATTACAATTTTACCTTCTGTTTGCTGAGATGAGCCCATGAAGTTTACTATTCAATAAACAACTAAGATCATGCTGTTTCTTTCAGAAGAAAAGAAACGTCGAGATGAAGAATGTGGGCAACTGAGGGCTCTTGTCAAAGATCTGGAAAGTATGTTCTTGTCAACAATAAAATATCGGTTATACACCTCGTTTCTTATTTTTTTTCAAATTAAGAAAGTAATGCTTGATAAATGTTACTTTTCACTATTTGGGTTCTATATGACAATTAATGGGAACTGATGGTACTTGGAATCCTTGTAACATATTTATGTCAAATTTATAAGTTCTCATATGCTCACATGGCACACATATAATCATGTTCAGATAGTTTACAAAGTTAATCTTTGACATTTTCTGACCATTTATGTTTTCATGCTAGTGCTATGCCGATCCAGATGAATTGTTTGAAGAAGATCATATTTCATTACTGAATCAATATTTCATTTCTAATTTTTCACGTTCAAATTGGATCATTTGGAGTCACTAACTGTTCATTGCTGCTTGCTGTTGTAGGGAGAGGTCTAGAAAGACTGATTGACAAAGTTCAGGTTTGCAATAATGAGGCAATTATCAGTATTTTCCTTTTAGATGTCATCTATTCTGATCATTCTCACCATGTCTCTCGCTGTACTCATTAGGTGCCGCTCGCAGCAGTTGTGGTTATGGCATGCAATCGTGCTGATTATTTGGAAAGGACTATTAATTCTATATTAAAGTACATCTCATGCTTAGGAATTTTTGTATTTCCTAGTCTTGAGAATCGAACAAATTAGTATGCATTCTTAGTTGCTTACTGTGGCCTAATTCAACATTTCTACAGATATCAAAGCCCTGTTGCTTCAAAGTATCCACTCTTTGTATCCCAGGTACTTATGGCTGTAGGCATCTTTCCGCTGCCATAGAAATTAGGGTTTCTTATGGTCATGTTGGAGGATATATTATTTTTCATCTGTGATTAGAGGGACAAGAATGGTGTATCTGTTTTCATTTTTCAGGATGGGTCTGACGTAAATGTCAAGAGTAAGGCTTTGAGTTATCATCAGCTAACATATATGCAGGTAATTTAGAAAACAGACTCTGTCATTTAACATGCATTATTTCAGGACATTGTTTTAGTTGACTCTGTCATTTAGCATGCATTATTTCAGGACATTGTTTTAGTCCCTTTTGTGACTTTATTCTGTGACCATATGTCATGCAATTATTGAGCCTCGACTGATTATGAACGAGGAAAATATTGATGTGTCTTCTTTATCTTAATTGCTTAAATTCTTTCATGACCATCATCCAGTTATTTATGTGTAATTTATTTGTATTTTCAGTCTGCATATGCATCATTTACAGTTATTGGAATGATGGGAAAACTTGATGCAAACATTCCGTTACAAAGTTACTTTTAGTCTAAGGCTTAGTTTGAAATTTTGGTGTTTCTATTCTTCTTTGAAATTAAAGCTGAAAAAATGTTTGGTTATACCAACTTTTAATGGGACTCATCATTTTTCTATTAATATTTGATGTCTAAGACTTCCAGGCCAAGGTCGCTAAGGTTTAGAGTCACAACACTTCAATACCAAACTAAGCCTAACTTGGTTTTAGACACTTATTGCAACTTTGTGATATTCCAATATTTGTGAAGTTGCCTACATGAAATTTGTTAGTACATGTTTTGGATATAGTTGAATTTGGATTTACAAATTTATATCATGTTCTAGTTAGCTGTTGAGAGCAATTTTACGAGCAGACCTATCTAAGATTTTCTGAATGCTAACTTTGGTTCATTGCAGCACCTGGACTTTGAAAAAGTTTATCCTGAAAGACCTGGGGAGTTGATAGCATACTACAAGATTGCTCGTAAGGATCAGTTTCAACCTTTTTTACTTGCATCAGAGCTTGTATAAATTTCTGCACTGAAATGTTATCTTTCTCAAGGTCATTACAAATGGGCTTTGGATGAATTATTTTACAAGCATAACTTCAGCCGGGTTATCATACTAGAAGGTGACATTGCCTTCCATCAGATATCATCTCAAAATTTATGTCCTTAATTTTTTATTGTATTACTAGGGCCTCAAAAGATGTATGTTCTGATTAAAATGTTATTTTTTGAAGACAGATGATATGGAAATTGCTCCTGATTTTTTTGATTATTTTGAGGCTGCAGCAGATCTTCTTGACAAGGATAAGTATGTCTGGATGAACTCAAGTAATATTTTTTAAATTTTCTTAATAGAAGAGTGTGTGATCTAAAGTTCCTGCAATCAATTAGTTTTTTCTTAAACTCACTGCCTTATGTTAAAACTGTGTTAGGTCTATTATGGCTGTTTCCTCATGGAATGACAATGGACAAAAGCAGTTTGTTCATGATCCTTGTAAGTTTTTTTTCTATTAATTTTTCTCTTTGTAATCATTCTAGGACAAAAATCAAGCCTAACGCAAATTGTTGCCATTTTACTATTTGCATCGATTCAAATAATATGATTGCTTCTATTTTTTTATTTCGGAGCAGGACATCATAATTTGTTTATGCATGATAATTGTTTATTTTCTTTTGGTGGATAATTTTGTTGTCTTGTAAGCTGTTTAGCGTTCTTGGTGCCGTCTTAGTTGTTTCATGCAGCTTCCAAAAGAGGTTCTCTGCTAATTGGCTTCCATCTGAGATCTTTTTCTGCTTTTGCTAAACAACCATCAGAAGATGCCCTCATGTTGTTTATGCTTATTTTACAGACATGACACTTTACATTTCACCCTCTATCTCTGCAATAGCATACTGGAAGGCCTTCGATAATTCATGAACTTTAGATGATTTACTACACCGTAGATAACCAACTATAAAGGCTTTGAATAACATTCTGATAATGCTCTGAATAGTATATTTGCCCTACTCTTTTCAGATCTTTTCTATTGTACTCTGCAGATGTACTTTATCGCTCAGATTTCTTCCCTGGGCTTGGGTGGATGTTGACTAAATCTACATGGGATGAGCTGTCACCTAAGTGGCCAAAGGCATATCCTTGCAGTTTATTTTATTTTTTATTTTTCTTTGGTTTTGTACATCAGATTTCCTTTGCATAATATAGACCTAGTCTGAACATTTTTCTTTGACAAAACTTCACTTACTGGGATGATTGGTTGAGGTTAAAAGAGAATCACAAAGGTCGACAATTTATCCGTCCTGAAGTCTGCAGAACATACAACTTTGGCGAGCATGTATGTATATCTACCTGTCTTCAGAATTTTTTGGTTTGATACCTGCTTAACTTCCAGCTGATCAGTTAATTTTGTGAACTCCTCCAGCTATGCATGTGTGCGTGTTTTAATAGTTAATTATTTGATACGTACAATGACCTTGGATGTTGGATATATGAAACTTTCTTCAAGACCTCCAGTTTCAAACATCGAATTTCCACATCATTGTTGATGGTAATTCTTGCTATAATTTTCTTCAGGGTTCTAGTTTGGGGCAGTTCTTCCAGCAATATCTGGCACCAATTAAGTTGAATGATGTCCCAGTAACTGCGAATTTCTTCTCGATATTGTTCTGCCTATTTTGAAGTTTCTGTATATTTCTTGCATTGTCAATAATAATTTTTTCCTTGCTTGTTTTCTTGCAAAGGTTGATTGGAAGTCAACGGATTTAAGTTATCTAATGGAGGTAATATGGTATTTGAAATTGTGGAATTGAATGCAGCCATCCTTCTTTGATTATTTTTATTACTTTGTGTTCAAGAAATTGTGTTTTGTTCTTCTAGGACAATTATGCAAAGTACTTTTCGGAAATTGTGAAAAAAGCTACACCTGTCGATGGAGCTGATGCTATTCTTAAAGCTCATAATATAGTAGGTGATGTGCGTATTCGGTACAAAGATCAGTCACACTTTGAAAGCATTGCGCATCAGTTTGGAATATTTGATGAATGGAAGGTAATATCTCTATAGTGATTAGTAGGGAATCCCTTGTTTCTCTGTTAGTTGTGAGATTACAGGTATCTACCTTGGATTATTTCACCCATATTCTTTTACTTGATGCTTCCAGATTACTGCCCTAATTTGTTTACAGATTATGGTGGTAGACCACCATAATAACTGCTGTAGTCTTTAATTGACTACTCTTTAATCTTTCTTATTGTTAAGTGGATGGAATATCATGTCTGTTTAAGTTTATGGAAAGTTCATTTTTTCAGTTTGACATTGGTAAGCTATGATGACTAAAATGATGCTAAAAGCTCCGAATATTCTATATGGGTAAATTGATTTTATGTTGCTCCTGTCCAGGATGGTATTCCAAGAACAGCATACAAAGGGGTAGTTGTTTTCCGTTATCAAGCGACACGGCGTATATTTCTTATTGGTCCTGATTCCCTTAGGCAGCTTGGAAGCAAAGATCCTTGATATAACAATAAGTAAGCGACTAGAGACCATTTTGTTATCATTTTGTATCTTACTATTTTCCAGTTTCTGAAACTTATTTATGTAAAAAGTTCAATATAACTGATGGTTATATATATATATATATATATATTTCTGTCATCTCATCAAATAGCGAATATGGGGAGGAATTACATTGTTGCTAAGCAGTGAGGTTCTTGCTGAAGAATTGATTTCTGAAGCTTGAGAGAGTGCTGACATGTCAGACAATGAAATGATTTCAATACTATTCTCAGAAAGGAGCTGGTGTGCTAATTATGGTCCAAGTTGTGTCAACTGTATAAACTTGTATAATGTAGAAGATACTAAACCTTTTTGCTCCTAAAGTTCAGAAATATTCCCGCATACAAGGTAATAAGCAGGTGTCAATGCATACAGGCGAGAAGAATTGTTGGGTGCGCAAGTTGCAACTATATATTTTTTTTTTTGGCTCATTAGTTGGTTAAAAAAGAGATGTAAATATCGTTTAATGCACGGAAAGTTTAGAATTGACAGAAGTATTGCACATGATGGGGCTTGCTTCAGTCATGATTCCTTTTTGCAGTGATTCCATAATTTGACAACTACTGTATAATGACTCTTAAATTTTTTTTTTTTTTTCCTCCCTAATTACGGACATACAAGTCAAGATTTTTACTTGAAATTTGTATTATTATTGTTGCAGAATAATTTGGAAAATTTGCACTGATGCCGGGCGAATTTTACTGTGTTAAATTGGAAATCTGTCCCGACTGTAGGAGACTGAATCTAAATGTCATTAGGAGGTCAAAAGTCACCTTTAGCCGACTGGGTTCTCCGACTCCGGTGCACTCTTGGATTCTGCTTTGTTGGGATTACGCATACTTCGTTTTTAATACTAATATGATCTGAACTATAATGATACGTTTGAGATTGATGGCGACGTCAATAACTTGGAATATTTTGATTCCAAACACAAAGGGACAAGTTGTTTTATATTGCCGTATCGTCACAGGATTGGTTATGATTCAGGTTGGAGGTGGCAGAAAAGTTCGGGTCTGGTCCAGCCCGGCTAAAACCCAGTATTTAGGGCTGGATCAAATCCGACGCTAAATAAAATCCGGACTGAATCCAAACTACTATTTTAAAACTTAAATCCGGGCCGAATTTGAATCCGGACTTTCATTTAAAATCCGAGTTGACCCAGAATTTGGTTTCAAAATTAATTTCCTAAAATTTAAAACTTTAAGTCACCTAATGTTCCATACTAAAGCATCATCAATCGGTTAATTGTCATAATCTCTACTTGCGGCTGCTGTTGTTGCAAGAACAAGCACCTTTCGTCACTATCCATTACCATCAGTAAGCTTATTTTGTTCAAATCTCTACAATCAAGGTTTTATGTGGTCTTAGTAAATAAAAAATAAAATTTCAGTTTATTATTTTCTTTGTTCAATTGTAGCTCATTTATGAACAGTATTTCCCTTGTTTGCTTTTTTGGAATTGAAATTTTAGCCTTTCTTGTTTTCCTCTAAAAGTGGTTTTTGTGATCCTTGGTTTGAATTTTGAAACGTTATGTGTTTAAAACCTGTATGCGAACTTTTGATAGGATGTTAGTTTATCTTTGAGTATCTTAAGAAAACTGGATCTTTTCCTGGTTAATTTTGATTTCTTTATTTCTTAAAATGTTTATGGTAAGAGTAGAGTAATAAAATTAAATGATTCTAGTAACAACTTCCCCTTTTTTCTGTAGAATGTGTATGAAAGAATAGTTATTAAATTAATTTGTTGGCTATGTGGCATAATGGTATGTAGATTTCAATTTATGTTTAGTTGGAATATCATCTTCTTAGATAAAGAAGGAAGTTTGAATTAATATAGAAAGCATTTTCATCAATTACATGACAGGCTACATGATATGTTCACCCACTTGCTTTCATTTTTCATTGCTCTTATTGATTTAATATTCAAGGTATAAAATTATTTCAATAATTTATTTGAAATGTATTTAAATATTTTTTATTAATACTTGTATTTAATCTTGTATTGATTTTTTTTAAGTGGAATTTCAGAAAATGAAATATTTACCGGAGTTGAAATATAATAGGTGATGATGAAAGAACCCCACCATCTTTAAGCTATTTTGTTATTTAGTAGTTTTTATTTGTAGATAACATTTTTAATTATTAGTACTTTTAGCAATTAACAAG
Source organism: Azadirachta indica (assembly GCA_022749755.1). Taxonomy (NCBI): domain Eukaryota; kingdom Viridiplantae; phylum Streptophyta; class Magnoliopsida; order Sapindales; family Meliaceae; genus Azadirachta; species Azadirachta indica. Next base: position 17,801,969 of record CM040444.1, read on the forward strand.
AAGCACCAAAATATGAGATATTTTGTTAATATGATTGTGCCATTATTTAATTTTTTATTTTATTATTAAAAAATTTATGAAACATTGATAATTAGTTTACATGCGTTTCTAGAAAAGCTACACCAAAAAAGAAATGTGGGTTTTTTTTATATATTTTGGTTGGTTAGAATTTTTTTTTTCATAAAAGTATTAGTTGCAAAGTTGCATCAACAATTTGTTTCTTAATTTATTATTACTTTATTTTGAACAATGCGAAAAGCAAAATGTTGTTGCTTAATCTTACATTGAAACTTAGTATTAACTGCTAATTAAAAATATAATTAATTGTGAATTATAATTTAAAATAAGTTTAAAATTTATATGTATTATTAATTATTATATTTATATTTAAAGAAATTGCAAATAATATTTTTAAGAATTCACTAACTTCATTTTTTATTTGGGTTAATACTTGTAAGGAAAAAAAAAATTCTTATAGGATTTCAGTTGTTTTGTTTTATTGAGCTAATATTTGTAAGAAAAGAATTGTAATTTATATAAAATTCAAATTAAAAAATTAAAAAATTAATAAAATTAAACCTAACAATATTTGCATACGTAGACGGATTTTAGAAACCTGGATTTATAATTTGGACTAGTGTGGGCCAGGCTTTAGCCCAGCTCTTATACTGAAAATTCGGATCCAATCTCGAGTCTGGATTTTTATAATTAAAACCGAATCTTAGGCCGAATTTTTTAAAACATGAACCGAATCTGGAAATTTGCCCAACTCTAATTCAGGTCTCCCTTTGAAAAAGAAAAATTCTGCAATCTCTTCTAAATACAAATGTTGAACAACTGAAAGCATAATAATAAATTTTTCTTGTTGCAGATTGTGATAGCTAGACAGACACAAGCCGAGAGTAGTGGGAGAAGAAAGTGGGGCATGCCAAAGGAAATCAAGTACCTCAGCATATTTTACCAACTGATATATATTTTCTTGAGACTTGCTGCAAAATTATTACTCAGATTTAAGACAGCGTGTAAACGCCTCGCTGACACAACCTTATCTCCGATCCAGAACTGATTTCGTAAGAGGAACGTTACAGTTGATAGAAATTAGAAAAACCTGGCAGGGAGGAGAGGGCAAATTAAGGAAATTTCTCTTCTGTTCTGTGCTTGGAAAATATGTATGATATGGATTGGTACGTGTGGATTGCTGCTGCAATCGTTTATAACTCGTTCAAATTAAAAGAATCAGAAATTAACACACTGTCCCTTAACTCATCGGGAACAGTTTCTGCCTCCAATACCAATCCAACATCACAGCAGTCGCAGTTGACTGTTTTCTTACGGTAGAGAGATCGAGATAGTTGAACTTCAACTAATCAATCAGAAACAGAAACTGTAAGGTGGCAGTGCTAGTACTGTCGTGTTATGCTCAACGTTTTTTATTGTCTTATATATATATATTTATGTAGGATACCGGGAGAACACTGACGCCTAGACCTGAGATACAGCACATTGAAGTTTAGTTCTGGCATATTAATTAATTAATTAATTAATTATTATTCCATAAAGGGGTACTGTATTGGATTGCATTCATAATTGGGATACATACAGCCATTGGAAAAGTTTATGGAAAATTAATAATAAACATGCCCAGCAACAGCAGCAGCAGGCAACCTGGAGAAGTCGATGAAATGTTCACGTACCACCAGGTTGTCTTATAAGATGAAATGTTTTGTTTGATCGATGAATATTGACGGTGATGAGACGAACCATATAATTATACACATATGGATATTCATCAAGATTATTCGGAGCGAATTAAGCATTTGGATTAATCAACAGAAGAAGATCTTGCGCGCTTTCATCCTATATACATATCCTGGATTTGAGATGTGATGTAGAAATCTCTTCATGAGCCGGTGATTGTGGAGAGTTGACTGCTTGCGATGAGAGGATATATATAAGATAATTAACTAACATGTATGTTGGTGTTTTATGACCTCGGTTTCCATTGGTGCTATATACATATAACAGTCAACATTTACTTGCATCATGCACAAATACAATCAAGAGCTCAAGGAAATAATTAATTAATTAATTAATTAATGCATTATGCATGCGCATGCACATGCGGGCAGTTGAAACTTGTGATTCTGATATATATTCATTAACTCATATATTTTATATTAATTATATATTTAACTCTTATAATTTCTCCACTTCATTTTATAACATTTATAAACTAAGATTTAAAATACTTTAATCACAGTCATTCTATAATGCTTTGATTCTAAACTTACCATTATATATATATATATATATATATATATATACTTACTAGCTATATATAATAAACCTTTATTTAATTATCAAACATTACCGTGCCTCTTACCACATATGCTAAATAATAACACTTCTAAAAAGACCCTTAATTTTATAAGTTAATATTCTATAATAAACTAGTTTTATTTTATATTTAAGAAGGTTACAACCCAAAAATCACAAAATAAATTTATTTATTTATTTATTTTGCATACGACGATGAGTTTTCAAATATTTAAAAAGTATTATTAAAATCACCAAAAATGAAAATGGACACCTACCTATCGGGCTTAAGATTAATGTTCGGCCTATTACAAGCCCAAGTGGGTCGGCTCATCTATCCCAATTCCCAGCCCATCACCAGTCCATTATGAGGTCTAAGAAACCTAATAATTTCTTTCCTTCGGTTTTTTCGTGTCTTCTTCCATTAGCGAAGCAAAGCTCTGAGCAAACTTCAATAATGGCGTCAATTTTCTCGAAGACGCGAAAACACTCGTTGAAAGAGCTGAAAACCCTAGGGCAGCGGTTGTTATCATCAAGAGCGCATATAAACAACTTGCCGTTGCTCCTCACATTCGTTTCTCCGACGTCCCCGCCGCCGTTTCTCCTGGAATCTCTCCTCTCTCTCCAGTCCTTCTTCACCCCCGTTTTGCCTCAGCTTCCTCCATCCACTTCTTCTTCTTCTTCGAAGAGGGTAGCGGAAGATTCTAGAAAGGACGACCCCGAGTTCATCTATAAAACGTGGCTTCGTTCCAAGTTTGACGAGCTCGTGAGATCGCTTGTTGATGTTTTGATTTCACCAGCATCGGAAGATGCATTGAGAGTGAGTTTATTTGTTTCAAAAGAGGCCAAAGTTTTGATTTTGCTTTCGGAAGTTAAGAACTTAGTTATTAATATTCAATGCATATATTTTTGTTATTAAAGATTGCATTTCTGATGTTTGGAGTTTCGAATTATTCGATTAGGAGGTAGTTTTGGATACGCTAATGGAGTTTGTGAAGCTGGGTAATGGTGGAAAGTTTCATTCTGCGACATACCATAAATTGCTTCATAGTATTGTAAGTTGAAAGTTGGCTTTGCTTTGAAATTGCTGTACGAGTTCTTTATCTTGTGGTAAGTTTGATAGCTAGAATGATGTTGATAATCTGTATCTCAGGTTCACTCAACGGATTCTGTAGATTATATAACGGACTTGCTCGCATCAAAATATTTCAAACACATTGATGTTCGGTATGGATTGTAACAGTAATTATTTTTTATTTAAATTTTTATGAGCCAGTTGTAAAAGGTGTTGTTACTTTTTGGCATCTAGTTTCGCTACTTTTTGGGCTTGCCATAGATAATTTTTGTCCTCTGGAATATGGAAATGCTCATCTAAGTTTTCATGTTATATTAGAAACGAAGTTGGATTAATTGTGTATTCTCTTTTTTGGTTTGGCACAGCTATTTTACCTATATCAGTCTGGACAAACTTGCTAGAACTTTGGAGGCAAAAGACATCTCTGGTAATTTGGTGCCTTGATCCCATCTGAATGGTTTCTTTATTTCATTTTATTTGTAGTTTCTCCTTTTAAATGCCTTTGTTAGTTAGTTGATTTATTTCTCCTTGTTAGATGACAAAACTGCAAGTGCAAACAGCAATACTGAGGGCCATTCGAGAGCAAGGTTAGTTTGGTGTAGGTAGTAGTTGCTTACCTTGAAATTAGTTTATGCCCTTCCCCTACGTTTGAACAAAATTAGTCTATATTACATTTGGGTTTACTGTCAAAAAACAACAATCCTTCCTATAATACTAGATGTATGGAAGGTGATGTCATGTGATATCTCACTTGGTCACATGAATTGATTACCTTTCTTTTCCTTTTCATTTCTTTTGTTCTCCTTTTTTATCCTTCTAAGGTTAAAGTTTGATTAGAAGTATTCATGGCACTGAATGAAACTAAACGGCTTATTTTTTCTTGCAGCATGGACCTTTCTATTCACAAGATCCATTGTATTTTATCAAAAATCCCATTAATGGAAGACAAAGCTGAGTATGAGATGTGGAGTGGCTCAGGTGATTGCTTGCCATATGTTTATCTTGAAACTTATGTTGTCTCTGCTCTTTTTCCCCTTAATTTTTCTTTTTTACTATGTTTTCTCTTACTTTTCCTGGAGTTCATATTATTATTCTTGATCAGTGTGTATTTCATTAAAAGTTTCCTTTTTTCGTATCATTAGGAATTTTATCCAAAGAAGGTGATCTTAAAGAGGTATTTGCGTCATCGAAAAAAGAAGATAAAAATCCCAAGACTGAAAAAAATAACAATAATGTAACCTATCTGTTATGCCTGATGATACATTTTCTTACCACTGCCACAGTTGTTATTTCCAATTTATTTGTGACTTTTTATTTTGAGTTTTCTTGCATGTTTTCAGGTGTTGTCTGCTGCCACTATATTGAAAAGGATGAAATTGAAGTTCACTAAAGCATGGATTACATTTCTTAGGTTACCACTGCCAGTTGATATATACAAGGAGGTATCTACCATGCTCACAATCTGCTTGTACTCTTGTCTGGATTCAGTTGATTCATTTGCCATTGTCTTAAAATTATATTTTAAAAGGCTAAGTTCTTAAGGCATCTCTTTTAATACATGACTTAAAGCTAAAGCTCAAGTTAGAAGCTGGAACAGTTACCTTTGATGCTTAAGTTCAGTAATAGTTTAAGCTCACTAATATATTCAATGGGAATTTATATTTTGGATTCCTTTCTTTAACATAGTACAAGTCTGTTTTCATCTGCAAATAGTTGGCTTTTTAGATATCTTACAAGTCATCTGCAAATAGGGTCTGGATATTCTTGGGCATATTATTTCTCTCTCTGATACAAATATTTTGTTGTCATGCCTGATCTTTTTCTCACCTGCCTGCTATTTGATGCTCAGGTTCTTGTTACTCTTCATCAGGCGGTCATTCCTTATCTGTCTAATCCCATCATGTTATGGTGAATTTACAATGCAATGATTCTTTTCCTTCATTAAAAATTGATATCTTTTTGTACTTACTTTGACTTGATACCTGATAATCTGCAGTGACTTCTTAACTAGATCATATGACATTGGCGGTGTTGTCAGTGTCATGGCTCTTAGCAGTCTCTTCATCCTCATGACACAACATGGGTTAGAGTATCCCAACTTCTACAAAAAGCTTTATGCTCTACTGGTGCCTTCTATCTTTGTGGCGAAGCATAGGGCAAAATTTTTTGAGGTAATGCAGGCAACTAAATGGTTGAATATGGATTTTATGTGAAGTTGAAATCATATATTAATTGGCAATTGTGTAACATTTAAGAAGGTTAAATGGAATGAGAACTTGAATTTGATTGTAAGATGTTTTCAGTTGTGAAATTTATTTGCTGCAGCTTCTTGATTCTTGCCTGAAATCACCACTTCTTCCAGCATACTTGGCTGCTGCTTTTGCAAAGAAATTGAGTAGACTATCACTTTCTGTCCCTCCTTCAGGAGCATTGGTTATTATAGCTTTGATTCATAACCTTTTACGGAGACATCCTTCAATCAACTGTTTGGTTCACCGGGTAACAAAACTATCTCTATTTGTTTACTTTATTATTATTAAATTATTATTTTTTGTTTCACTTCAATTCTTTCTGGCTACTTTATTGCATTGCGACAAATTATCATCTTTCTGGTTGCTTTGTGTATTGCAACAAAGATATAATGAATGGATTGAATTGCGTGGAAAATGAAATTTTGTGGTCATCTGTGCAGGAAGATGGCAATGAAACTGAAGGCAATGATTCTAAAGCACAGAAAGAGATTGTTGATGCTGCAAATGCTTCTGGAACTGTCACAAATATACCCCACACAAAACCTGGCATTGATCATTTCAACAATGAGGAAAGTAATCCTGTGAAGTCTAATGCGATGAGTAAGGATTCTTTTTAATTTCTTTTGCAAATTCTTGTTACACTAAATTTTGTCCACTTACACACTCTTGAAAACACTTTTATCTTGATCTATTTATTTATTTAGTTATTAACTGTTTATTCGTGCTCATAAACTTGTGTTTATATGTGTTTATGTTTTAAGTTTTATATAACAATGGAAATTATTCAAACAGGAAGTTCCCTTTGGGAAATCGACACACTCCGTCACCACTACTGTCCACCTGTATCAAGGTATGTGCTTTGATGCCTGAATACAACGCATGTTACATATCCACGTGCATGTATATTTCCAACAACAATAATTTCCAATGCTGCAGGTTTGTCTTGTCACTGGAGAATGATTTGACAGTTAGAGCAAAAACCACTGAAATCAATGTCGAAGATTTTAGTTCTGGTTCATATGCAACAATTTTTGGAGAGGAGGTAATATTTCCATTTTTGTATGTTCATTCACCTTGAAACTTTGTTGTGTATGAGACACAGCCACAAAACCTCTTGCAGCTTCCCCTTTATGTTGTCACTTTTGATCTAGATCATAGATCTTGCTTGTGCAATATTCACACTAATCTCAGAATTTTGAAAACTTATAAATTGCAGATTAGGAGACGGGTAAAACAGGTCCCGCTTGCATTCTATAAAACGGCACCAACATGTCTGTTTTCAGACGCAGATTTTGCTTGTTGGACCTTCAAATGTGAAGGAAGTAAGGATAATGATTCTGGGAATGATGAAACAAGCATCTCAAACATGTCTGAGGAAAATGGTGAAATTTGGGCCAAGCGGCAAAGGATTGAATGCTCATAATCTTGTGAAGGGAGGAGATGGTTAATGAAACTAGATCATTTTTGTAGCTAACTAAAGTTTATGAGTTTAATTTACAAAGTTTTCTGACCTAGTTTTCTGATTCACTATTTTGCCATAAATGTAGATGTAATCACAATCATAATTCAATGAATTTAAGGTATAAATTTATTTTTTTTTTTTTTTTTTATACCATTTCTGACACAACAAATCCTATCTCAAAGGGTCACTGACTCAAATGGTAGATTTGTAACATAAAATTAATGAATACAATAGGTTAGTAGTTTTGTATTCTTATGACATTGTACATTTTTATTTTTATGTTATGGAGTTTGTAAATAACGTGTTGCATGTCATATTAAATAAAGAATTTGACTTTGAATGAGTAAATATTATCCAATTCAAACATTTTTTTAAAAAAAATCTAAATTAATAAATGAACTAAATTTTCCTATACATATATATATTTGAAATTTAAGTATTTCCTATATGATTTGGTGGAATTTTATAATATTATAATGATTAGAAATTCAATTATATCTCGGGATAAGCCAACTCAAAACTAATTGGATCTACTAATAATTTCTATTATTTGATTCTTGATAATTTTGAGAATATATAAATATATATATATATATGTATCAGATACATATATATATATATATATATATAGATAGATGTAGTCAAATATAAGTAAATTGACAACTAGGGTTGGTAGAAACTGCCCATAATTAATTAAAATGAAAATTGAAAATTAAAAATAAACTAGGCAGGCATTTACGAAACTCATAACTGTCCATTTTTTCTCTCCTTGAGAATTCAAATAAATTTAGAGGGCGTTGTCACCGTGACAAGCATCTCAAAGCAGTCACGTTGACTTGCCAGAGCGATTTTTTGATCTGTTTTAGGGTTCATGTCTTCTCATTTTCTCTTCTAACCCATTCCTCTGCATTGCCACTTCCATTTCCATCCGGGATCTTCTTTTTTTCTCTTTTCTTTTTTCTGAAAAATTTCAATCACGGCTTCTTCCAGCATTTGTTTCTCCTAAAGGTATGAGCTTTTTGGCATTTTGTGGATTTGGGTTATCTGGGATTTGTTGTTTCTGGATTAAATGCAGAAATTGGTGTGCTTTCTTGTTTATACTTTGTTGTTTTGATCTGGTTTATGCGGGATCCAGTTTTTGACCTTTGGAGAAATTTTGAGTGTGGCTTTCTTTTGAATTGGATGTCCTTAAGTTGATTTTTGTGTATTTAACTGTTCTTTAAGTTAAACAATTGTGTAGCAGATTTGCCCCCATTGTTTGGTTTGATTCATTTGCAAGTAGCTGGTTCATTTAATTATCGTGTTAGATGTTGGATAAAATGCTTAACCCGGCCAACTAATTTAAGATTCTTACTGATGGCCATTTCAATGGGCAAACTCACAATGTGAAATTTTTTCAAATTAATGCAATGACAACAAGGATTAGGTGTTTGAAGAAGGATTTGAATTGCATTGATTATATCAATTGAGCCACGATTTTTTTTTTAATTTTTATTTTGGTTAGAAATACCGGGTTATGGCCCTTGCAAGTTCCTTACTTTCCGCATTCACTGATATCTTGTGAAATGTATAGCTCATCATGGTTGTCTCAATTTTTAGTATTTTTTTAAAGCATTGGAAGTTTACATGTCTCTATCTTGTTCTTCACGTTTGTTTCTTTAAATTTGATTTTATGATTTTTCTTTCTAGGTTCCATTTTGCAGACTGATGAAGTAGCTGCCATCATTCTTTGAACCGATTGCTAGTAGTTTATGTGAGCTCTTACAGTGTGTCATTTAAAGACCTTGAAATATAAGGCACTTCTTGGTAGAAGTAAAGGTGGAGTATGAGCTTGATGAAATTTCCAAAGCGTTACCTAATTGTCATTTTGACCTTCATCAGCACATGTGTTTGTTATATAGAGCGTGTGGGTTTCTCTATTGCATATACTGTGGCAGCAGATGCTGCTGGGGTTAACCAATCAAGAAAAGGCACCATACTTTCTGTCTTCTATTATGGTTATGCCTGTTCTCAGGTGCCTGGAGGATGGGCAGCCCAGAAAATAGGGGGAAGGAAGGTTCTCCTTCTTTCATTTGTATTGTGGTCCTCAACTTGCTTTTTGCTGCCACTGGATCCCAACAGGGTCTTTATCTTGGTTGTGGCTCGCTTGCTTGTTGGTGTCTCGCAAGGATTCATCTTCCCTTCCATCCACACTGTCCTAGCTCAGTGGGTTCCGCCACATGAAAGGTCTAGATCTGTTTCACTTACAACTTCAGGGATGTACTTAGGTGCAGCTATGGGAATGCTTCTCCTGCCAAGCCTTGTGAAGTACCAAGGTCCTGAATCTGTGTTTCTTGCTGAAGCAGCATTTGGTGGCATGTGGTCACTTCTTTGGTTCAAATATGCTAGTGACCCTCCTCGGTCTGAGCATCCAAAAGCCACTGCCGCTGGTTTTGGGGAATCTGTGCTGCCGATGAGAAGTACTCAGAAGATAAAAGTGGAGAATGGAGGAAATTCTGCCAAAGCTGCCAAAATCCCATGGAAAAGAATTTTAGTAAGTTTGCCAGTTTGGGCAATTGTGGTTAATAATTTCACATTCCATTATGCTTTGTATGTGTTGATGAATTGGCTGCCAACATACTTTGAGCTGGGCCTCCAGCTCAGTCTACAGGAAATGGGTTCTTCCAAAATGATGCCTTATCTTAACATGTTCATATTCTCTAACATTGGTGGGGTGGTGGCTGACCACTTGATCACCAAAAGGATCTTGTCTGTGAGTAAAACCCGGAAGTTCTTGAATACCTTAGGATTCATAGTTGCTTCTCTTGCACTAATGGCACTTCCCATTTTCAGAACTTCTAGTGGGGCTATCTTCTGTTCTTCTGTTGCTCTTGGTTTCTTGGCACTGGGAAGAGCTGGCTTTGCAGTGAATCATATGGATATTGCTCCCAGATATGCAGGAATAGTGATGGGGGTTTCTAATACAGCTGGTACATTAGCTGGCATCATTGGGGTTGATCTGACTGGACAGCTTCTTGAAGCTGCTAAAACTAATTACGCAGATCTTTCAAGTCCAGAAAGCTGGAGAGCAGTGTTTTTCATACCAGGGTTGCTCTGTGTTTTTAGTTCTTTCATATTTTTGTTATTTTCAACTGGGGAAAGAATTTTTGATTGACGTGGGCTTGTTGCGACTGAGCATCTGATGTCCATCAATAATGTTATTAGCGAGTGCATGAAAGTTGCTGGTGAGCCATCTAACTCTTTCCAGTTTATAATCTCCTGTGAAGAAGGGTTTATTTTGAAGTCCTGTATGCATAAAAGATTCAAAGACATCAACGTAGAATGGATACCACCTGTATGAAGATCAACTTCATTGATTTGAATTCAGGCTGAAGATTGTTTCCTGATTCTTTGGCTACGCAGAATGGTTTTACTTTTTCAATGTGCTTAAAGTTGTCAAGTTCTAGACATATTCGGATGTGGTTGATTGACCACATGGAAACATCATTCACCCGGTTAGGCCTCAGCAAATGTATGATAAGATTGAAGCAGACGTTTGGTTGCACGGTGACATGAATCCTAATACTTAACAGAAACTACTTCCTTCCCCATTTAAATTATCCTCAACATTCTTTTGCATACTGAAAATCAGTTATCCACCATTGTACACGTAGGTTGATCTAAAACTGCATAGAAGACTCCAAGCGCTTTTCTATTTCCTTTAAGAAAAGTCAGATCATTGATTTTATACTTCATCTGTAAACTGTATGAATTCTTAAGTTTGGAATATTAGGAAATAGTTTGTGAAAATCATGTGAAGTGATTGAAATGTTCATGCAATTGTTTTCATGTAGACATTTTGTGCTATTGGGGGCTCACTAGACAAGCACTACTGAATTTTGTATTTCTATGGAGCAAGTGTACTCAATCTATCATATGAATTTTGGCCGCAAACAAGGCAACTAAGCATATCCATACGTAGGATCATAGTAGGTGCATGCAATTGTACTGTACATCTATTAGAAGAGTTGAAAATTACAAATAAAAAAAGTTATGCCAGATATATATCCTGCACACAAGTAGAAAAAGAGAGGAGGAGAAAACGATCATAGTCCATTGCCAATTATCAAAGTCACACTCCATTGTATTGCCACATGTCGAAGTCAGTAATGATGTTTTGGAAGCTTTAGGTATTTTGGGCTAAAAAAAGTGAGAGTTCCATTTGCCACTTGCACTTGGTGCCTTCTTATATATATGTATATATGAGTTGACAATTTCCCAAAGCATGCACAATGTGCTCAACTTTTTGGTGGGCCTGCCGTGTATGATTTTATTTTTTCCTTTTGATTTTGTCGCTATGGCTTTGATGATTCATAACATATTCTCACCGCATTCATTAATATGTGTTAAAAACATAGGTGAATGTAAATAGAAATTGTAGCTTTGTTGTAGGGAATTTTTGGGGGAAAAAGGTTTATGTAACATTTGATAGGATAATGCTAAGCGTGTTCAACAGTAATCCAACTTAAAAAAATCATGTAATATTTTGAGCACTCGCTTTATAATAGATACAAGAATTTCCATTATTTATGGTTATTGTAGAGACATCCGTGGTAACTAGTACTAGATGGATGTGGTTCTTCAAACACTGGTTGATAGTCATTAATGCAATTACAAACTGCAAACAAAAGGATAGAAATATCAATTCAGAATATATATATATATATATCCAAGTTATGCCGAAAATTTACAGGACAGAGCTTTAAAAATCATGTAGTAAATTCATCCTAGAGGCTGTTCAGAATTTAGTCATTTTCATCGAGAAAGCCACTAAAATTCCAGGGTCCCAGCTATAAATAGCATGTACGACTTTTTCTATTATAAACAAAATGCCGACGATCACATACGCGAAAACTCTATATGCCCCTCCACGTTACACTTTTCGTTCCCATTTGCAAACAAAAACAGCGCGTATTATCACATACCTCCCCTACATTATTTATAATTCTCGCTTGCATAAAAAGTATTATGATTGTATCACTTACTTTCCTTAGTATTACAATTGACCGTAAGTTTTAAAAGTGAAATTATAAAAGTGACATGATTTAGATTTTTGCATTTTGTTTGAAAGAACTAGAGTCTACATTGTCAATTTTGCACGCTAAGTGAAGTTGCTAATATCTCAAAATAATTAATGTTAGGCAAAAATCGTATAAATGTCTACCATTTTTTGATAAGTATAACTTCAAATCATCTGTATCAATAATAATGAAAGTTGAGATTGGGATTTTAAAGGAGTTGTTCATGCCTCTTTAGTGTACTTTTACACAAATATACTAAGTGTTAAACACTTTATTTAAAATGTTTGTGATATTATTTACTATTTTTTACACAAGAAAGAGGAACAAACAAGATCTATACACAATAAAAACAAATATTTTACTTTGAAAAAGAACAAAAAATTTGGAAGGAATGCTAGGTATTTGTCAATTATTATGCCATTTTTATTGCATGCATATTTGTTCGAGTTATGGTTTCTGTAAAATATTGATATTTTATAATTTTATGAGTTTGTATTTTTGAGTTGTCATTACGATTTAACTTTAAGAATTATGATTTACCTTATATTCATGAATTTCATTGTTTTAAATTTAATCAAATCTCCATTCACATGTTCTCTCAATTGCTTCATTTCATGAAGGCCTAAATTTCTTCTTGTGTTTGAGCTACTTGAAGACGTAGAAAATGATGTGTGTTCTTGTATTACAAGATTAATTTTTCTTGGATTTTGATTGCTAGAATCTGGTTGAGATAAATTCAAAAGTGACTACTTGTGTTGGGATATGATTATAATGAAAAGGAGAAGATTATTTAGGACTTTGATTGCACTTATTTTGACTTATATGCCTATTTCAATGTGTCTTTTATACTTGTAAATGGATGAAATCCTAACCATTGGGCTTGAATGATCATGTGAAAGCATGAGCTATATAGTTGTAAATCTCTCAAACATTAAAGGGCAAAACTATTTTTTCATTGTTCTTACTATAATATAATATGTTGACTAAGGAACCACACAAGTTCGGTGCTTGTAATCTATATTTTTACAGAATTGAAAAGCGTGTCGAATTAATATTTTAATAAAAATAATGGAATTAAGTACATTTTAATAATAACATATATTAGTGCGAGTAAAATAACCGTTAAAAAGAGGTAAGTAATACAATACTCGTACTTTCTACTTAAGTCATAATTACTGATACCTGACGGGAGGCATATGATAATACTTCCACGAAAACCATGAATTGATTCCCGTGCCCTTTTATAAACGGCATCTTCTCTGCGCATGTTATCTGAACATTCTTGTTTACAAATATTTTTCCGACACCAACATCCAAATTTTCAGCATCATCAATACATAATCTTCCACTATCCATCAAAGAAATATGAAAAATCCTTAAACACCACAACAAACCCATTTATCCTCTCCCTAGCTTACCCTCCATTCATGGTGCTTCTCTATCATTATCACCGGTTCACAGCCACAGCATTTTGTGTATGTTTTTTTTTATTATCAAGTCATCTTTTGCTTTCTTTCCAGGATGGATAATTGTTTCCCTGGTAGTGCTGCCTTTGATTCTTTTAGATTGGCTTCCTTTTGAGTCTTGAGGTTAGTTTTCGTTCCTCGTGACTAAGCAGAAATCACATGAATTTTCTATCCATGTTCATTCTTGGTTCGTATCGCTGGATTATTTGTTACCCTTTTTAGTAGCGCAAGGTTTTCTTTTCTTTTCTTTTTTTTTGGTTACCCTTTACCCTAAAGCTTGTGCGTTCGAACATTTTAATTTCTCTTGTTTTGTTTGTTGGAACTTCAAATGGGTATTTCTTGTTCTGTGGAAAGCTATTCAGCATATCTTTTTCATTCCTTCGTGTATTTGAGTCAATGATGGCTATTGCTTCAGTTGCTTTTAACTCTGATTTTGTGTTGCTATTTTCTTTAGTGAATTAGATTGTTCATCAGCATTAGTTGTCTGTCTTATTTTGGATGTTAGGTGGTAAGATTCATCATCTAGCATAGCGATGAATCTGGTTTGGCTCATATCAATCTTCATTTTCTGCACTGGAACGTCCTTAGGAGTGGTTCAAAATCCTGATGTAGTGAACATTGGAGCTATATTCTCTTTCGCCACTATTAATGGACAAGTTTCAAGGATTGCCATGCAAGCTGCTCAGGATGATATTAATTCGGATCCAACTGTTCTTGGTGGAAGGAAATTGTCTATAAAAATGCATGATTCCAACTTCAATGGATTTCTTGGCATCATGGGAGGTATTATTTTCTGTCTGACTACTTGATCTTATTTTGTATCTTGTCCCTTTATTTCATTCCCTTTGCTAGAATCCATTCTCTTTGGTTGAATTTGTCCTACTCAAAATTTACTCTTCTTGACTAATCTCAGCATTACAGTTCATGGAGACTGATACTGTGGCTATAATTGGTCCACAAAATGCTGTGATGGCACATGTACTTTCTCATCTTGCCAATGAACTCCATGTCCCACTATTGTCCTTCACGGCGCTGGACCCTACCTTGTCATCTCTTCAGTACCCTTTCTTTGTTCAAACAGCACCCAATGATATATTCCAAATGACTGCCATTGCAGAGATGGTTAGTTACTTTGGATGGGGAGAAGTTATTGCAATTTTCAGTGATGATGATCAGAGCCGAAATGGTGTAATTACATTAGGGGATAAGCTTGCTGAGAGAAGGTGCAAAATTTCATATAAATCTGCACTTCCCCCTGATCCAACAGCAACTGAAACTGATGTTAGAAATGAACTAGTCAAGGTTAGAATGATGGAATCTCGAGTGATTGTTCTACATACTTTCTCAAAAACAGGTCTCATGGTTTTCAATGTGGCCAAGAGTCTTGGGATGATGGATAGAGGATATGTCTGGATAGCTTCCACTTGGCTGTCAACTGTTATAGATTCAAAGTCACCTCTTTCTTCGCAAACTGCAAACTCCATCCAGGGAGCTGTCACACTTAGACCACACACTCTTGATTCCAAAAGGAGGACAGATTTTATGTCTCGGTGGAACAAGCTGAGTAACAGCTCTATTGGATTGAATCCTTATGGTCTATATGCCTATGATACAGTTTGGATGATTGCTCGTGCTCTGAAATTGTTTCTCGATCAGGGCAACAATATTTCATTTTCAAATGATTCAAACTTAAGTGGCCTAGGGGGAGGAACTCTGAACCTTGGTGCATTGAGCATATTTGATGGAGGGAAGCAGTTGCTTAGAAACATATTGCATATTAATATGACTGGTCTGACTGGTCCTATTCAGTTTAATCTAGATGACAGATCCATCATACGTCCTTCCTACGATATAATCAATGTAATTGAAAGTGGTCATCCACAGCTGATTGGATACTGGTCTAACTATTCTGGGCTCTCTGTGGTGCCCCCAGAGGCACTCTATACAAGACCACCAAATCGTTCTAGTTCAAACCAACATTTATACAGTGTGGTATGGCCTGGAGGAGTAACAACAAAGCCTCGTGGTTGGGTCTTTCCAAACAATGGAAGGCAATTGCGAATTGGAGTCCCTTATCGATTTAGTTATAGAGACTTTTTGTTTAGAGTGAATGATTCTAATATAGTTCATGGGTATTGCATAGATGTATTCCTTGCGGCTGTGAGTTTGCTTCCATATGCAGTTCCATATGAATTTGTTCTGTTTGGAGATGGCCATCAGAATCCAAGTTACAGCGATCTTGTTTATCAAATCACAACTGGGGTTAGTAGAATCTAATGATGCTCAACTTATTTGCAAGAGAGAAAATGGTGAGCAAATAATTCCTACCAATACTGTGATATCATTTTGTAGGTTTTGGATGCTGCAGTGGGTGACATTGCAATTGTTACAAACCGCACGAAGATTGTAGATTTCACTCAGCCATATATAGAATCAGGCCTGGTTGTAGTGGCCCCTGTCAGGAAGTTGAATTCAAGTGCCTGGGCATTCTTGCGACCCTTCACTCCTTTGATGTGGGGAGTCACAGGAGCATTTTTCCTTGTTGTGGGAGCAGTCGTTTGGATCCTTGAACATAGAATAAATGATGAATTCCGAGGGCCTCCTAGAAAACAGATTGTCACAGTCCTATGGTGAGTACACTGCACGTTTCATATAATGATACACATTTTTGTTTAAATAATACTGCGTTAGCACATGAGGATTAACTGCAAAAAGAAGCATTAATCCTTATCTGCCTTTATCTTTGACTTGTAACTTGATCATCTTGCTTTTTGCAACTCCTGATCTGCCTTTATCTTTGATCTTGCAGGTTTAGCTTTTCTACACTGTTTTATGCCCACAGTAAGTTTTCCACTTTGACAATGTTCGCAGTGTTTCATCCAAGAATTTATAATTTCCTTTTAGTCAATCACACAAACACTTATTTTCTTCATATTTTCAGGAGAAAACACTGTGAGCACACTTGGTCGAATTGTGCTGATCATCTGGCTCTTTGTAGTTCTGATAATTAACTCAAGCTATACTGCAAGCCTGACATCAATCCTCACAGTGCAACAGCTTTCCTCTCCCATCAAAGGAATTGATTCTTTGATGACTAGCAATCAACGTGTAGGATTCCAAGTTGGGTCTTTTGCTGAAAATTATCTGATCGAGGAACTCAGCATTCCAAAATCTCGACTTGTTGCTCTTGGCTCACCAGAAGAATATGCCCTTGCTCTCGAGAATGGAACTGTTGCTGCTGTAGTTGATGAAAAGCCATATGTAGATCTGTTCCTCGCAGACCACTGCCATTTCTCAATCAGAGGCCAGGAGTTCACAAAAAGTGGCTGGGGATTTGTGAGTATTCCGAGATCAGTATGCATATTACATTATGATTTCTTGGTTCTAGTTAATCAAGTTAATTTGCTCGTAAGTTGTGAAGGAATGCAAAAATTAAAGCCCACGACGGTCCCTTTAACTAGATTCTTTACAAGTATGGTTAATATTTATGCATGGTACTACAGAGTAGACATCATAGCCTAAGATTCAATGAATGAATTACAAATAGACATAATTGGAACCTAGTTGTGAAATCCACACTGTATAGCTATGTTCTTGAGCAATTGAAATATGCTGCTATAATCCATTTTAGTGGCAAGCAAACTGTTATCTTTGCACGAAATTCTTAATGGTAATTTTAACTAGTTATGTCAATGGAACTGTTCTTTGTTTAGCACGCAAGGTTATTAACTGAACATTACATGTGAGTTATTAGGCCAACTGATTTTCCTAATCTATTTGTTCTTTAGGCATTTCATCGAGACTCTCCATTAGCAATCGATATGTCAACTGCAATTCTCACCCTGTCTGAGAATGGTGACCTTCAGCGGATCCACGACAAGTGGCTGACAAAAAGGGCTTGTGGTTCTCAGAGCTCTCACTCAGACTCAGAGCAGCTTCAACTACAAAGCTTCTGGGGACTATTCCTTATCTGTGGGATTGCATGTTTACTTTCTCTCCTCATATACTTTTGCTTGATGTTGCACCAATTCAAACGATACCACACCGAAGAACCTGATTCAACGACTCCAAGAAGCTCCCGTTCTGGCCGTCTCCAAACATTTTTATCATTTGCTGATGAAAAGGCTGACAGAGCTAAGAATAGGTCAAAGAGAAAACGGGAGGAAATGTCATCAAATGATTATGGGAAAGAAGCAGAATCAAGAAATGGATCTGGAAGAATAACAAGGGATATTTCCCGGGAAAGGGAGCACCATAATTATTGAATCAGGATTTTGTATTCAT
This sequence comes from Azadirachta indica, assembly GCA_022749755.1. Classification (NCBI taxonomy): domain Eukaryota; kingdom Viridiplantae; phylum Streptophyta; class Magnoliopsida; order Sapindales; family Meliaceae; genus Azadirachta; species Azadirachta indica. Next base: position 17,819,884 of record CM040444.1, read on the forward strand.
GTAGAGATTTTATGTTGTTGTTGTATGTGTCTCAGACAATTTGATAGTTCATACAATGCAAATGTGCTTAATATGGAAGATGATGATATGTATGATAATGTAATGGTAGCTGTAAAAATGTGAGAACTAATCTCTCTCTATGCGATGATATAAAAGCAACCTACGTATAGAATGAGACAAATCCTATCTTCAGATCAAATTTTAATAAAAGTCTAATTTTTTCTTTCTGTAGATTTGGATTTCAGTGGAATCTCAAATTCAACTGTGAATACGTCAAATAAATTCCTAATCTTTTGTCAAAATTACTTGCTGGCTGCTCTAGCAATGTAGAAATTCGGGATCACAATGTGCTCTTTTAGCCTTTTCAGCATAGATTAGTATTGTATATTAATTTTATTATTAGGGACCTATTTGATATAAATAAAAAAATACCATCCTTATCTGTGAAAATTAGTCTGTTAAAAAATAGGAACCGATGTTATTATATTTTATCTATCCCAAATAGTACAATAATATAATAATAATAATAATAATAATAATAATAATAATAATAATAATAATAATAATAATAATAATAATAATATAAGAGGTATTATCATATTCTTCCCCTGAGGTTTGGCATAATATCATATGGAAAGTATTTTTATAAAAATGATCATTAACCACTCTTGCTTTATTTTGTTGTTATAATTATTTAATAAAGTTAAGGGTAAAATTATAAATTTAACCGATCTTTTTAAATTTATTTTAGGATAATAACTTTTTGATCTCTAAACTTAAAAAAATAAATTAGAATATAATTTATTTGATTTTAATAAATTAATCCATATTGTTATGATAAGGTTAAATGATATTAAAATTAAAAATAAAAATAAAAATTGACCATTATAGTTTTATTTTTCACAAATCAATATACCATGTCAATAAATTAAATTAAAAAATTAATATCATATCAAAATTTTAGAAAACATGGATAGTTCTAATAATATAGAATTTTAATTTAATAACTATAACAATCCATAAAATTGTAAAAACTTAACAAAAATTTATTAAAACCTCCTCCAATCAAAATAAAATACTAAAAAATAAAGTTTAAAAAATTTATAAATATAGTAAATTTCAAAAGAAAAGAACTAATTAACAAAAACAATCAATACTATAAACTAAATTTTCAAGCAAATTAATGTTATAAATTACAACATATGAATAACAATAATATGCACATATATATATATGTACAATATTCTCAAAAATTAATTGACTTAATTAATAATTCCTGGTGTTGAAGAAAAAATTTAATATATCTCATGTAATGCAAACATACAATTGGCAAATATAAAATTAATTAACTAAAACTTTTCATTATTTAAAAATATTTTCAATAGTATTAAAAATTTAATATCTATGACTTAGGCACAAGAATAAAAATATAAATTAAAAATAAGGTTAGGGATTAAGACATGACTTAAATTAAAAATATAAAATTATATTTTTAAATATAAAATGAAGTTATTTTAATAACATAATTTACAAAAAATAGTAAAACAGATATTTTATATAAATATCTGCCAATATTTTAGAATACACGCGTCCGTACTATATTTTAAACAAATGTTATACACTTTTATTATATCATACTATATATAATTTTACACTTATTATATACTTACCATCATGATATAATACAGATAGATATATTAATCAATTTTTTGTAATTTATGTCAGTTTAAAAAACTTTATATCTCTTTTTTGTGTTGCTTAATATAATGTACGGAGGTTTTCTAGATTCTTGTCTATCTAATCAAGACAAATAGGTAATTGTACAGATTTTATTATTAATTTAGATGATAGGGACTAATTTGTTAACATTGTATCAACTAGTCCTCATTTGTTGTTTTACCAAAATTTAAGAACTAAAATACTATTATTTTATTTTAGTTGTTAGGGATAAATTTGTAATTTGTGCAAATTTTGTTAACTTGTTATAACGATAAAATAAAACAGGGTAAGTAAGTGATCATTTTTATAAATATGCTTTCATGCCAAACGTAGGGGTGGAATGTCATAATAATTAGGAAAATTTGCAATAGTGACCACTATTTACAAGGAATTTTCTTAAATAATTACTGTATAAAAATAATTTCAAAAATGACTATCTCATAATTTTTTTGGATCACTTTACCCTTGTGACGCAAATTAAACTCTCTTTTTTCTCTCCTCTCCCTTTTCCTTCTTCCTTTCTTCTCTAACTTTATTTACCGTCCACTATTTTCATCTAAGTTTGTTGAGTAGTTTACTTCGATTTCTCATTTCTGAAATCAACTTCATTTGATTCAAAGAAAATCAGTAGTTTACAAAAAAAGAGAATCAGATGAGTGTTTGAAAAATAATTTGAAACAAAATACAAAATATATGTGACACTTTTTTTGAGTATTTGTGCACAATCAGTAAATGTAATAAGAGAAATCGTGAAAAGAAGTGTGTCTTCGAAACATTCAATGTGTTTGGTATCATGGTTAAATGGAAAATGGGTGAAAAATGAGGAAGAAGATGCCTTTTGCGAGAGTTTCGACCACGTAGGAATTTTGCCCATACTTGAAACTTACTACTTTCAATTTCTCTCATTCGTGATAGAAAGTAAGTTTCGAGCACAAGGAAATTTTGCTCTATTCCGTATTTATCATCCACCAATTGGTAAAACTCATGATATTTGTTTCAATTTTGCACAAAATCTATATGTTATCATCCATAAGAATATTTGGATTTAGTTTTATAACACAATATTTGGATTTAGTGCAGGCATAGCTAAGTCAATAACGATTATTATTGTGAATGACAGATTTTGGGAACTAACACTGAACGGTGGCTAAGAATATATCAGTGGCAGGATGAGATGATTTTTTGTTAATCGATCAATAATATATCATGGTTTTATGCAAATGTTGTACGAGGCATTTAAAAGTAATCCTTCTAAATTTATCATAAAGACAAAAACTAATTATTCGATGTATACACAATCAGAGACGGGTCTTATGGTAGCAGATATTACAACTGAACTAGACTTTTGGGCATTCATATCAGCCAACAGTCATTATATGGCCAGCTGGAGGAGATATTGCCCACTGTATATTACCTTGGACCATTTAGACAATGCAAAACAAATAGGGGCAGAAGTTCTCAATCATGTTTCCCTTTGTACAATTCCTCGTATGCCAACACAATTCATGTCTTCTAATGGAAGTAATCAAGTTAATGATACCGTTTCTGTAGTGACAACTCGAGCCCAATGCAACAATCAATTCTAGTACACTGGGCAAGGGTTTGCAGATTGATACTTTCAACAAAGTCAAGTTCAACAGATGACTCCAAGCCTCTAATACCGACCCGTAAACTTTTTTGATAATGCGAATACCGTTGATAGAGGAGATTCTTCTCCTTACAACAACACTACGCATCAAAATGATTACCATGATGCCGAGGCAGACATTTTTGGCCTTAACATCTCTTAACCCTACGAATATAAAAGAAATGTTGTTGAGAAAGAAAGTGAGCCATGGGAAGTTGGCTATAATAGTCTCACTCAGAGGAGTTGCTCAACGATAGTTCCATCATTCGAAAATCAATATATTTGGCGGTTGCCTTCGGTTGCACTATTAGTAATTATGCCAAGTGATGCAATGTCGGGTACTATATCAAGTAATGTTTTCGTTGGGTAAATATTCAATACGAAGCAAGCATTTCGAGATAAGTTAGGCTTACTTGCATTGAGAAATTACTTCCAATTCAAGGTTTACAGATCAACCATGGATCGGTTTGAGGTAAAGTGTTTTATTGAGGGATGTCAATGGAGAATTCGTGCCACTAAGACCAATTGCAACATGTATTTTGAGTGACAAAAATGAACTCAATATATAGTTGTCAGAACGAAGAGTTGCAAGATGGCTATCGCCAAGTAAGCACGTGCCTGATCAGAGAACTAATTAAGGATAAATTCAAATATTGCAGTCAAAGTTACACTCCCCGAAATATTCGTGATTACGTTTAGATTGATTATGGTGTACCACTATCGTACATAAAGTTATTGCGTAGTAAGGAACATGCCTTAAAGTTTGTGACTAGTGATCCTTCGGAGTTATTCAAGGGACTTTCGTGTTACTATCACCTGTTGACGGAAAAAAAATCCAGGGACAATAACGTTAATTAAAAAAGATGTTGACGATTACTTTTTGCACTTCTTTATGTCGCTGAGACAATGTATTCGGGGATTTTGCACCACAATTCGATTAGTTATTGTCGTTAATGGAATGTTCTTGAAGGGCACTTATCGTGGGACGTTATTTGGTGCTGCCTTATTGGATGTAAATAACAAAATTTATCCCCTAACATTCGGTGTTGCTGATTCTGAGAATGACGCCTTGTGGGAACAGTTTTTCTTAAAACTTCAAGATACGATCGGATTAATTAAGAATTTGTTTTTCATATCCGATCGACACACTAGCATTAAGAAGGAGATTACTATCGTGTTCTCCGATGCATCCCACGAATTTTATTCTTACCATATTTCTGGGAATATAAAGGCTAAGTACAAGATGCGCGTCCAAAAGACAGAGACTTTCATGGCTGCTTACTTCCTTACGACTAAAGCATGTCAGGTTATTGAGTGTAATGACTATATACAAAATCTTACAGTGATGCATATGCCAGAAATAGATTATTTAGAAAACGAGGTTGGACTGCATAGATGGGTAAAAGTACACTTTTCTTCTCGGTGGTATGACTTGCTAACCATCAACATTGCAGAAAGTATGAATTTATTGTTGAGACACGCACGTTTACTTTTAATCATATCATTGGCTGATTACATAAGATCTAGTGTACAAAAGTGGTTTTATGAGCATAAGGAGCAGGTTGCTGCCAGATATGCTTTCCTGACTTTAACGACGCAAGCAAATATTGATGAACAACTAAAGTTATCTCGACCCAGGACTGTGAAACTAGTGTTGTGCTACTAGTTTGAGGTAAAACACTGGGGCATTGTTGAGGTCGTACTTTTATATAATAAGACTTGTAATTTAGATGCTTTGATCTATTATAACTCTCGTACACTTACGCTCTTGTAGCATGTAGCCACATCCATTTTTCATATAATTCATTGTGTGCAAACTATTACACTATTAACACATAGATGAATGCATATACAGAGTCAATTCACCCCGTTGGAAATAATGTAGATTGGTTGATTCCACTCGAGGTGCGAGAAAACACTTTGAAGCCACTAAGACAATGTCCTCTTGTCGATCAACCAAGAAAACAAAGAATTCCTTCTATTATAAAGGATGTGATCTGGCGTATTTGTTAACGCTGTCATCAACTCAGGCACAATCGCGCTACTTTCAAAAATTAGATTCCCCTTTAATAAAACCAGTGAAATTCATGTTGTTATTCACAAAACAGTTTGTTAGAATGTCTGCACTCTTAAATTGTTACGCTACTAGATTGTTGTGAGCAAATTAAAAGTGGCCAAATTTGTTGTAGGAACATTTATTGCTTTCAATTTGTACTTGTACATTATTTACAATACAATAATCTATTTAATAATAATACTTGTATCCTAATGCTTAATTTTGTTGTACAATACTCCCATTTATTTGTTTTAGGCTTGTCTTCAAGAATGAGAGGTTTTGAAAAAATCGAAAGTGCATTATTGAGCGCGTACCAAAAAACAATGTGCTCGAAACCATGATTCGATCATAGTATTTAACTGTCTGCAAAAAGTATAGTTTGAAGCTCGTACAAAATAACACAACATGCTCGAAACTGTACTTCCACGCACAGTTAAATACCGTGATCGAATTAAGGTTTCGAGCATGTTGTTTCTTTATACGTGGTCGAAACTGCACTTTTGATTTTTTCATAACCTCCCATTCTCGAAAGTATACGTAATAACCTTAGACATTATTTATATAGATAACGACATTTTGGAGTCATCTCATGTTTGTTTAGCTTGCATAAATTGGTATAATATATTTCCCTGAAATTTTGCCTGATTTATTACCATTGGCCGACATTGTTCATTTTTAACAATATTAAGGCAGTAAAGTATTATATCAATAATTGCTTAATTACTTAATTTTTTAGTTTTATTCCAATGAATGTGAGTTCGAACATAATGTTGCTATCGTATATCAGTAATATTTGATAACATCAATATTTATCATATGAAAGTAAACATAGAAAATATTGAAAGCGAAACAATAAAGAGATAGACTAGTTTTAATAAAAACCATAATATAGAGTTTAATATATATATAAATGTAATAATAACCTACAATAGGTGACCCTTCCATAACTTTACGGCCATCCTCTTTCTAAAGAAGGGCTGGTCTACTGGCCTAAAGTTTAGGGGTCTATCTCACCCTAAATAGTATATATACATGAAGGTGAACACTCCGCAATCACCGGATATCTATTATCGAGAGACTCCATCAACAGGGCGTACAACCGCAAACACCTGCTTAGAAAACTTAAGCTCAGTCCTGACGCTATAAAAACCTACATCACTGAGCAGGTAGGGGAATAATTCGAACATCAGTCGCATAACCTCAACCAGCAACTGCTCGGAATGTGTAAATAGACAAGAGTCATAAACCGTGATCCGACGCCTATGAAAATGGACTGCGTATGCCACCTAATGTAAGGTACTCATACAAATAAGCACATAAACCTTGTTAACTGTCCATCATGCACGGTGGACAACACTGTTTTTGCCCTGCACTGTGACTCAAGATTTGTTAACACGAAAAAAGCGCCCTTTTCAAACTCCTCATTTAGATATTTGTCCCAGGCGATTTCCAACAATGTCTATCATAAATTTGAAACTAATTGTTATAGGAATGGTTAATTACGTAATATAACAATGAAATAAGAAAATTGTTAAGTATTAAACTTACAAACAGATGTGTAGACGCAACTGTCTACCGTTGTGGCACCTGTTGGGAGCATGTACCCTGCCTGTGTGCAAGTAGGTGCATATACTCGTTTATATGCTACAACATAAGCACTCAGTTAGGATAAACATCACGGCTAGAAATGTAACACTATATTTAATGAATTGAATGATAAATATTGGCACATGCAATATCCTCGAGCCACTGTCCATTATATGTTACTATGTTGAGCCAAGCGGCAGTTATTGTCACAGTCCCTTATATGCTACTATGCTGAGCCAAGCGGCAGTTATTGTCACATGCATGCCTTTGGAGTAACCATCCATTGCAAGAACTCTGTATATAAGTCCACCAGAATAGCCCGAATTGAATCTATAACATACTCTGGAGTGTATTGTGGCTATTCCCTCAAGACCAAACAACTTCGAAACCTTCCCCATTATTTGAACTGGTTCATATACGAGGTTCGCTAGCCCATGGCGCTCTTGTCCTTTCGCTCGTATCGACTCTCGTTATATAATGTAGGCGCCTGAGAAAATGAGCAACTTACATTAACATCTACAGGCGCATCAATAATGTGCACACTATTCTCACCTACGTCATTTAACATCAATGAACACATTAGAACACCATTTAGCATAAAATGTTATGGGAAAAATTGGAAATAGTTTTCCCTGTATTCTGGACATTATCAAAACAATAAAACAATTGAATAAAACTCACTTTACTATATATAAACACATCGAGGCCTCCGGCACCCTATTTGCATCAAAACAATGTCAATAACAATGCAACCATACAAATAACATATTTTGCAAGCCCTTATCAATAATGCAAAAACGTCACTACTACAATAATCTGTTTCGATAACATCCAATATATAACGTCTGGCACATTATAAACAACCCAACATATAAACTTAAAATCACACCTGAGGATCCTGTGTCAGCTCAGATACAGTACGACAACTTAATTCCCTTACCAGCACTGTCAAAGTCTCATTCTGCTGGTGCAATAGCTTCTCTTGTTGCAGTAGTACTTCCTTATACTGACGCCATATCTCATTCTACCTCTGTGTGTAGGCTTGGAAATCAACAAGGAGAGCACAAATCTCCTGCTCAATGCCCAACTGGTGATCTAAGTGTTCTACGACACCGACAAAGGGAGAACAGATGTCGGGGTCTGGGTGCAAGACCCCAGCATATGTATCATGGTCCGCTGGAGACTCTAAAGGTCATCACGCTGAGGAAACTCCCTAGATACAATAAGGGGGCAGGCATGTTGCTAAAATAAAGTTCAAATTGTTAGGCAAGCATGTAAAAGGTGATATAAAATTGATGAACTTCCCTTATCTAAGTGAAAGCTTTTAAGAAAGTTTACCTTTCTTCTACTTTTTTTTGGGACTTGGAGGAGTGGGAGGTGATGAATTTAGTGCATCATCCTCGTTGCTTGTCGCCTCTTCCTAACAAGACAATATATAAATGTTAGTAAATATTTAACCCAAAAATTTAAAAATTAATTAGTTAGTATTTAAGGCTTACTGTCGGTGTCCTTGGTGACAAAACCGACTCATCACCGTCCTCATGGTTAGGGAGAACAGTACCGACATACTTACCACTAAATGCTATATCAGACTGCAAAGCACGACCATAAGGCAACAGACGCTCTTAAAGAGGCTTCCATTATACAAATCATAGACGGGAGCTTGTCAATAACAAGATAATAAATGTTATTACAAAATACAATACATAAAAGTTAAATAATTGAACAACATTAAAGATAATATATTATTAAATTATACCAAATTAGCGTTGAAAATGTATGACTTAAGGTTCTCATCGCGAACATTCTTTCTCGTCATAACTCATCTCAAAATACAAGGAAAGTGAGAGTTAGTGCGTCCCTTCAACTCAGCTCCGGCAGTAGAGATGGTCTCATACATCTAAATCTATATGAAAATAAAAGTTTCATCATTTTAACAATATTATGTAGAGTAAAATTCAAAATATAATAGAAGTCATTAGTAAAGTGAACTTCCAAGTACCCGAAATGCAAATAGAAACCTACAAAGGTTGTATCGATTGACGTGCTTCAACATTTTCTTTTGTTTTTAAACCTATTTAAAGTTGTATGCGAATAACTGTCGAGGCATCGCCCTACTCAATGAACGAAAAGTGTATGCCTATACAATTGACCCCTAGGGAAATCGATTGAACTGCTCCAAGTCGTCTACCATCTACAATATCCACATATTCTTGTGATACCGTCGCCCAAGTAGAAACAGGTCCATCAACACATACAATAATAACTTAACTGCATCCATACATCTATCAGTCTAAAATTGATTACGTTGTATGCTTTCTCCAAATTCTTTAATTCTATACTCATTTTTCCACTGAAGTACATGTCCCTCAACCTCGTAGACCCACGTGTATCACTCGAATATAGCCTAAAAGTCAACCTCGTAATCAACTCGAACTCAATGTGTGAGAAATGTACAGTACTGCCCCTTACTAGAAACCACATCTTCTTCTCCGCTCCCTCCGTGACCAACTCGTGCAACAGTAAATTATGCACAAGGTTACCTGAAAATTGGACATCTTTTATGTCTAACATATAACCTAAACATGTCTATCTAAACAGCTTCTGTTGTGCGGGGGTTAGTTTCTTCCATACTGCTTTAATACTCGTTCTTTTGACAATGAGCTCATAACAGTCGGAAAATGTTCAGCCTTCTGAATCCTTAACTCCGTTGTTATGGTGACAACCATTTTCACCTGAACTACACAAAAAAATAACGTATGTGAGTGAAAAACATAGACAAATATTGCAAACGTAAATAAACTTAAAATAATAGAAACAACAAAGAAAAACAACAGCAAATTGGAAAAATCAAAACTCCAGTTTCGATCACGTTTAGATAACAAAACATGATCAAAAATATAACCACAACGTGATTGAAACTCTAAGCGAAATGAAAAGTTTCTAAAAAAATTTAAGCAATAGTTTTGATCACGTTCAAAACTTGTAGCAAACGTTACCCAAACAGTATCAATTATGAGACATGATCGAGACTACTTATCTAATTGAAACTAAAATCATAAAGCAATAAAATATGTGATTGAAACTTTGAACACAAACATGATCAAAAGTATAAACATAATGTGATCATAACTCTTAGAAAGAAAGTTCTTGGGGAACTCGAAACAACAATTTCAATCACATTCAAAACTCTTAACAAACGTGATCGAAACTGTATCAACTTTAAGGCTTTATCGAAACAACATATCTAATCAAAGCTGAAACTGTAAACCAATAATATGTGATTGAAACTATGAAAGTTATGTGATCAAAAGAACATTTTTCTACATGCGCAAAACTATACTTTCGATCACGTCTATTATACATTCGCACATGCATGTATGATCGAAACTGTTGCACCCTTCCTCTAATCTACCTCTATCACTAACACCACACAATTTTCATCAACAACAGAAAAGTCTCATGTATTTTACACTGATTTTCGATCACAACACACAAATTTTAGAGTTTTTTGGATTAATTTTCAACAATTGATGAATAAAGCTCTAACCTATCCAAAATTATCCAAATCATCCATAAATCCACATCAAATGCGAAAAAAATTGACAAAACTCGTACCTCAATCGTCGAATTATCTCTGTCGTCGGTTAGCTATTATAAATCAGTCTGAGTTTGTCATTATCAACGTAAACCCTCTACACTCTTACGCCGCCGTCAATAATCGCCAATTAAAGTTTCGATTACATTGAGAGTTTTGTGCACAAAACAAATATCAAGGTTTTGGTGGCTTTGAAATTGATTTAGAGATTTTTGTTGTAAATGATTATGAGGATAATTTTGTTTGAAAAATTATAAGGTGATCATTTTTTAAATTATTTTTATACGGTGATGATTTTAGAATATTTTTTGTAAATAGTAGTTACCAATGCAAATTTCCTTAAATTAATACCTCCAACAATAATAAGAATAATAATAGGGATATTGACATTACTCCCCCTAACGTTTGGCTTAATAGGCAAATGCTTCCCTGATGTTTGAGAAAAGACAAACACCTCCTGACGTTAGGATAAATAGGTATATATCCCCTAAAATTTTATTTCCGTAAGTTGGCTGGTTAATTTATTATCATTTGTATTCTTCATCTTTTTTATAATAATACTTCAATATATATTTTATTTCAATATAACATTTTACTCCCTATTTTAATATTTTTCATAATATAAGTTTTTTAAATGTAACAATTTAGTCCATATTTAATTTTTTTTCATAATATACTCAAAACTAAATGTATTTTTAATTTGTTATTTCAATAGAAAATTTGAAAAATAAAATATTATTAAAAAAATTTAAACAATGAGTTAGATTAAACTCATATTAAAATATTTATATCATTTTCTTTCTTTTTTCTCTAATAAATTTGACATTTAATAATTAAAAGAATTTTGAAATATATTTTAACATTTTATTCTTATATTAATATTTTTATTTAAAACATTATATTAAATTTATTATATTTTATTGAGAAATTTTATGAAAATATAAATAAAAAATAAAAAAAAAAGAAAAAAGAAAAAATTTAATATCATTTGTTAATAGAATTAGTAATTAAATATATTTTATATTCTTATTAACTAATATAATTTAATTTTAATTAAAAAATAAAAAAATAAGAAAATTTTTGATTATTTTTATTTGTAATATATATAACATGTATTTTTATTATTTATATTTTTATATATTTTTAAAAAAATAATAAATTTAGCATAATTTTTAAATAAATATATTACATGTACAAATAAAACGTTAAAAAATATTTCAATTAAATTTTTTAATAATTAAATATTTATTATTATAAAAGTAAAAATAAAATATTAAAAATATTTTAGCATATAAGTATGATTTATCTCATTATTTAAATTTTTTTAATAATTATATTTTTTAAAATTTTTTATTAAAATAACAAATTAAAAAATTTATTTATTCTTGAATATATTGTGAAAAAATATTAAAAATATATGAAAATATAAACAATAAATACATGTTATATATATATATATATTACAAATAAAAATAATCAAAAATTTTCTTCTTTTTCTATTTTTTAATTAAAATTAAATTATATTGATTAATAAGACTATAAAATATATTTAATTACTAATTCTATTAACAAATTATATTAAATTTTTTCTTTTTTTTTTATTTTTTTATTTATATTTTCATAATTTTTCTCGAGAAAATATAATAAATTTAATCTAATCTTTTAAATAAAAATAATAATATAAAAATAAAATGTTAAAATATATTTAAAAATTCTTTTAATAATTAAATATTAAATTTATTGCTAAAAAAAAAAATAATATAAATATTTTAACATAAATTTAAAATATTTTAATATAATTTTAATTTAACTCATTGTTTAATTTTTTTAATAATATTTTATTTTTTAAATTTTTTTTATAAAAAAATAATAAATTAAAAATATTTTTAATTTTGAGTATATTATGAAGCAATATTAAATATGGAATAAATTATTATATTTAAAAAAATTATATTGTAAAAAATATTAAAATAGAGAATAAAGTGTTATATTTAAATAAAATATATATTAAAATATTATTATATAAAAGATAAGAGATATAAATAATAATAAATTAATTAGTTAACTAATAAAAAAAATTAGGTTTTCAAATGTTAAAAAAAATATTTATTTTTCCTCAAATATCAAAAAATATTTATCTATTAAATTAAATATTAACAAAAAAAAATGTCAATATAATAATAATAATAATAATAATAATAATAATAATAATAATAATAATAATAATAATAATGTAGTTTTTCCTTGCCCGTTAACTAATAATGACTTGACTAATGGGCAATCACGGCTACAGAATGGACCCCACAATCCTAGATCCCTACTGCCTATCACCCCTGCTTTACCAACTTTAGAGTGACGTCAGCAATCCTAAGCATATAACTCAACTAAATTGCTCAGTGTTTCTTCTTCTCCTACTTCCTGCTGCTATCTCTGTCTCTGGAAAAACCCTAATCAGATTCTCTCTCTACAAATGGCGGTCTTTTTATCATCTCTTGTAAAGCCCACAACTCATTTCACAGTCTTTTCCAGTTCCAACCCCAAAAAACCAATCTTTAAATGTAGTTGTTCTCTTCCCACCGTTACCATCACTGAACCCGAACCTGTTTTCACTTCTGTCAGAACCTTCGCGCCGGCAACAGTTGCTAACCTCGGCCCGGGCTTCGACTTTCTCGGCTGTGCCGTTGACGGCCTTGGAGACTACGTCTCCCTTCGCGTCGACTCCAGTGTTCACCCTGGCGAAATCTCCATTTCCGAAATAATCGGCCCTTCGAAACTCAGTAAAAATCCTCTCTGGAACTGTGCCGGAATCGCCGCAATCGACGCCATGAAAAGGCTGGGCATTCGCTCTGTGGGTTTGTCTCTTAGCTTAGAAAAGGGATTGCCTTTAGGATCTGGACTCGGATCCAGTGCTGCCAGTGCTGCGGCCGCTGCAGTGGCGGTTAACGAAATTTTTGGTAAAAAGTTAAACCAGGACGAATTAGTGCTCGCAGGGTTGGAGTCGGAAGCTAAAGTTTCCGGGTATCATGCCGATAATATTGCTCCGGCGATCATGGGGGGATTCGTTTTGATTCGGAGTTACGATCCGTTAGAATTGATGAAACTAAACTTTCCTGAGGAAAAGGAACTATTTTTCGTACTAGTTAGTCCGGAATTCGAGGCTCCCACCAAGAAAATGCGGGCGGCGTTGCCGGCAGAAGTGGGAATGCCGCATCATGTGTGGAACTGCAGCCAGGCGGGGGCGTTGGTGGCGTCGGTGTTGCAAGGGGATCCGGTGGGGCTGGGGAAGGCCTTGTCGTCGGATAAGATAGTGGAGCCGAAACGGGCACCGTTGATTCCGGGAATGGAGGGGGTGAAGAAGGCAGCGATTGAGGCCGGGGCGTTTGGATGCACCATTAGTGGGGCAGGCCCTACTGCGGTGGCGGTGGTGGTTAATGAGGAGAAAGGGAAGGTGATCGGAGAGAAAATGGTGGAGGCCTTTTGGAAAGAAGGGAATTTGAAGGCAGCGGCAATGGTGAGGAGTTTGGATAGAGTTGGTGCTAGGCTTGTTGGCAGTGTACGCAAATGAAGAATAATTTCGTTGTTGCTGCTTGATCTTTTTGGTGGGGTTTGTCGTCTATTGAGAATGGGAATGGAATGATGGCTAATAAGATTGGTTTAACTAAGTAACGAAGAATGCTTCTTGTTTCTCTGTTCTTAATTTGGTAGCAATTCAGTTGAATACAACCCATTCCAAATTGAATATTTTTGAGTTGTTAAAGAGTAACAATTTGCATTTGCACCGAACTGATTTCTTTTGGTGTTCATCTAGTGAATTGCATTCTTAGATGCTTAAGTTTTTCATGGCAAGAAATAGAATCCAGGATGTGAAGAATTTTATTTCTCTGCCAAAGTTTGAAGTTGGGTTCATGGGACATTTCTAGTTACCAACATAGATACAAAGTAATTGAAAGATTTATTTAGAAGCAACAAAGAAGCAACATTTCAACAGTGTAATAAAGAAATGGGGAAGAAGATATATAATTCTTTTCTACAAAAATATAAAAGCATGTCTTGTTTCTCCAACACCACCTGAAAGAAAACCCAAAGAGAACTGGAAAAAAAATTGAACATATGTTGAAACTAAAACTTTCTTTCAATGTCTATTGACTGTATCACCATATCAGTTGTTCTTGCCAGCAGCGACCTGCTTTGCACCAACTGCAAAGAACTCAGTAATCACTTCAAGGGGCATGCCTTTTGTTTCCGGGACTTTCAAGAAGACGAATATCCATGCTAAGCAACACACAACCGCATACATGCCAAAAACACCTGACAGGCCAACAGATTTGAGCAGTACTGGGAGTGAATAAGTGACAATGATGTCGCCTATCCAAAATGTTAGAGCACATATGGCAATGCAAAGGCCACGAACCCTGGTAGGGAATATCTCTGCACAGAGTATGTTAGGTATTGGCCCAAATCCCATGACGAAGCAACAGAAATAGAATATAACGCTGACAGTTGAGATTGATGCATGCACAATTTGATTCATCTTTATTACACTTGCAAGAACTAGGATGACAAGAGATGATATTAAGATGGGGATTGTGCCAAGCAACAAACTCCTGCAATGAAGGGAGAAAACAGCAACTAGTTAGAAGTAAGCCAGCCTAAACCAATTAAGTAAATGAACAATGAAAGCAGATATGCAATTCAACACAAGAATTTTTTGCGACCTTCGTAAAAGGCAGCAAATTTCAAGTATGAAACCTTTGAAGGCTAAATATAAAATTGTGAATACATTACTAATGCAGAATAGGAGTTTATACAAGACACAGAATTGGTATGCGATAAAAGTTTTTGCGGTCTCCAAAACAATGACTGATTATAAGAGAACATAAACAGAGTGGAAGATGAATTACCGTCTACCGGAAATATCCATGAGCCTCATGGCAACAGCTATAGATGGAAGCATCAACAAGGTTGTAATGGCACTGATCAGCAGTGATGCAGAAGCAGCACTAAGGCCCAAATTTGAAAGAAGAACTCCAACACCTGCCTGCTCAAGAATTTGAGGAGTGTAGTAGAGGACCCCATTTATGCCAGAAAACTGCATTTAAAAAAAAATGGACAAGAAAAAAAGTCTTAATATATCTAAGAACATATGCAAGGATAAAAGTTAATGGGCTGTTAATATAGAAAACCATGAAATATTGTTTGCCATGGACGAGTTTGTGACGTTACACACAAGAGAGAATATATTGTAGAATCCTATTCTCTTGTGCACCAATTCTAAGTTCATAATTTTTTGTAAGGAAGGGATACGTACATAAAACAGACTACAGATAAAGAATCAATTGTCTAGCATGGAGATATCCGCACAGCAGATTTTACAAAGAAACATATTGACAGCAATATTCATCATGAAAAGAACTTGTATTCTAGAATAAAAAGTACGATATTTGAGACCAAGGTGAGAAAAATGGGTATGGATGTCCCTCCATACCTTAGAAAAGTGCAATTTTAAGATGTGACCCGTGCAAATAAAACACTGAACTTATTGTATAAGTCATTCTCATCGCCGGAAATACCCAATCTTATCATGCATAATTCAACAAAATGTATGTGTAGCAATGATGCTGATAATGATGATGATGGTGGTGACAATGTATACCAATTTGAATTTGACAAGATGATTCAAGATTCCCTGAGAAGTCTCAGACAACCTTGGAATCTTTCCCCCAACGAATGTTATATAGTTAATCAACACTAACATCTAGAAACTGGTAACACCACACAGTAGATCAATTCAACAGCAGCATGCATCATACGTTGTCAGATCTCTTCAGGTAATTGCTCTTCAACAACCAAAAGGAAACAAAATAAGATGGTAACGTACCCCGATCAAATGACCAGGTTTACCATTCTGCATAGCACAGGTTATAAATGCCAACTAGGCAACACTGTTTTAAGTTTTCCATGAAAAAACAAGCAGAAGGTTCTACTATTGATTCCACAAGTTACCTGCTGAAGTATTTGAATTCCCACCCCAACAAGTAATGCATGTTTCACTCCTGGTTCAAAGAGATCCTTCCAACTTGGCCCTTTTGCTGCAGTTTCAGATGGATGAACCATGGCCGGGCCAACTGGATGCTGATCAGCAAGCTCCTTGGAACAAAGAGCCGGCTGACTCACCAAGGCAGCAGCCTGGACGAACTCACCTCCTTCCGGGATATCCTCGCCAGGCAAAGAAACTATTGATCCACGACGAGACCCAGGGACACCCTCCTGGCGCAAGTAAATCCTTTTGAACCCTCCTTCTTTCTTTCCATCTTGGCCTTCTTTTTCAGACCATTTCCATGCCAACTGCCAACCTCCACCAATCCCCATGCCACCAGCCGTTTCTCCTTGCACCTGACTGCCATGTCTCATACTTGAAAGGCTTCCATGGGCATGTGGAACCAAGTCCTTTTCCATACTTGTTGTCTGGCGTGAGATCAACGGGCTCTGCAAATTGTCATCAGACTCAGCACCACCGGCATCAGATGCATATTCCTCACCCTCTCTGACAAGGCTCTCCTCGTCCCACTCTTCATTTCTAGGTTGATTCCCTCCCACACTGAACATGCTGCCAAAGTGAGGAAATAGAGTGCTTCTCATACTTCCTGTATCAGGAAGTTTCTCATGCACACTCCCAAAAAGAGTGACAAGCGGATCCATTAGAGGCAAGCTCTGGTGTGCCATGCTTCCATGCCTAGAAACTAGACCAAGAACACTCTGTCCAGTGACTGGTCTAGCAACCCAGGATAGACCTGCTTCAGGCCCATATAATTTGATTTGATCTTTGTCAGCAGATACATCGTGATCTTCGGTAAGTTCATTGGCTGGACCAATTATGTACTCCTCTAAAGATGTTTCAGCCCCAACACCAAGTCCCTCAACCAGTAAAGCCATCTCACCTGTTCACCCAATGAAGATAAGTATCATCCACATGATGCATATTTAGTCATGAAATCTTATTCACTAAAGCTTATACTCTTTTGTAACATCCCAACTACGGTTTACATATAACAGAAGGAGTACTCAAATTTCACATCCAAGATAGTCTTGAAGCAACTTGTAATGTCATATTTATCTCTTACATGTTAAATATATACATATCTTGATAGGCATATGAAGAAATAAATTACAGCAGATCTTAATAGTTTGAAAGAAATTATATCAGATCTTACACAAAGAATCACTAAGCAACTAGCTCCATATCAGCACATAAGATACCATATTATAAGCATATTATGCATGTTCACATTTAAATGTTAACACCTGGTGTGAATAAAAATTATGTAATCCTTGACAAAAACGAAAAAAGAAAAAACCATTAATTGTGAAGAATCAGTGCAGGAAAACGAACCGGCGACATCTTCCCTTCCACGCAAACTCTGCAAAACCCTCTTGGCCTCAAGCATCCGCCCTTTACTCACAAGCCACCTTGGAGATTCGGGCAAGTAAAAAACAGTCAGCACAAAATATACAAGTGATGGTATAGAAAGAACTCCAAGCATCAACCTCCAACTAGGGGAGTTCATCAGAGACATCCCAAAAACCATACAATATGACAAGAACATTCCAACACAACCAGTAAACTGTGGAAGTGTATTCAATAATCCCCTTATTTCAGGAGGAGCTGTCTCAGATATATATATTGGAACTAGTGTAACTGCCAATCCAATTCCAAATCCATCTAAAAGCCTTGCCATGAGTAAGACATAAACATTTGGAGACCATAACATCACCAGGCCGCCAAGGAAATAGAGGACAGATGAGATTATTAGCATTGGACGGCGACCTAGCCAGTCAGATATGCCTCCAGAACATGTAGTAATGCAAGTAGCGCCGATCAGTGACATAGCCACAATTAGCCCTTCAATGGTAGGTTCACTTTCCAAACGGAATTCTTTCTTTATATACAAAACAGCCCCTGCAGCAAAAACAGGAAAAATCTTTCATGAAGATGACTAGGAAACTAAATTCTCTTGTCGATTACTCCCACAAGCAAATTCAAATAACACCGACAAATGAATATATTTTTCTAGTAAAGAAATACATTCCTAAACCGTATGATAGAAGAAATATATGCATCGATAAGTAAATTAATATAAATTACCAGCAATAGTAGCATTATCCCATCCTTGCAGTAAGTTTCCGATAGCAGCAGCAATCGCAACAAGCGCAGCTCCACTCATTTTCCCAAGAAAATGATATTGCAATTCTCTCAATACTTTCCACTTAGCAACCTGAAAAACGACCAACTTAAAATCACACAGATCATACACTCTTGCCGACCCAATTCATCAAATTTAGCCACAGTGTGATCCTTTGAATTTCAAACCTCTAGTAAGCAATCAGCAAAAAACTAAGAAACACTTAGTAGTCTGAGTATAAAACCAATCGAATCCCAGATTCAGAAGCCATGAAACGAACAAGGCAAGAACAAAACAGGACAAAACAAGGCAAACCCAGATATCGAAATCTAATAAGAACACAAAACAAGGTGGTTATATCAAATTTTCATTACCTATAGGAAGAAGCAGAAGCGTTGGATGAAGAGTTTCAAGAATCATCAGATGCAGAAAAGGCCATACAGTTGCTGCAAAATGCCATCACTTGATGTCAAAAAAGTTGGTCCTTTAATGATGAGATTTTTTTATAATAATCAAGACAATGAAACACTAATATAAATTAAAATAAAAAGGTGCTGTTCCTATTTGCCGAAGATAAAAAGCTAAAAGAGAAAACAGAAACTAAGCCTTGTGCATTTGTGACACCTGCCTCTGTTCCCTCTCTATCTGTCTTGCACGTATTGGTTTTCAATAAAACGTCATTCAAACCAGCTTACTATTTTGAATCAAAAATCACGAACCCAAAAAAAAAAAAAAAAAACAGAGAGAGAGAATTTTACTCAGTACAGTTTCAATACTTCACCAAAGCAATCTATTCGAGGACAAAGAACACTTCATGAGCGATAATGGGCATATATGTACAAAAACGTTAACGTACCATGGACTCAGGAGATTGGAATCTTCTGTCATTGAGATTTAAACTATTAAAAAAAAAAGAGAGAAAAAAAAAACTTGTTGATACAGATCAGATCATCAGAAGATCCTTAAAATAAAATTTCATTAAATGAATTTAATACTAAGAAGACAAAACAACCTTAAATTTTTAAAAGGGTTTGTGCTGTTAGAGGCTGTAAACAAGAAACATTAATTGTCATTTATTTATTATTTTTTTTTTGACAGCAATGAAGGAGAAGTAGAAGAAAGTAATACCATTTGCAGTTGCAGAGAGAGAATCCACTCCACTGCTAACAATTATTGTTAATGTTCTTTTCTGTGAAATCGTAGAGGTAGAGATGAAAGATTTACATTTGGCACCCACCACCTTTTGTGGGTCTGGTTTAGACGAAGTTATAAACAAGGAATTATTACTCTTCATTTCATTCGTGAAAATCCACCTCATTCAAGTTTTCCTTCATTTTTACCCCCCAATTTTCGTTCCTTTTTCTTTTAATATAAGAAATTTTTAATAATTTTAATGAAATATAATTAACTAAAAAAAATATATATATTTTTAATATTACATAAATATATAGTCTACTAATATTATATTAAAAATCCATCAAAAATTTATGATAGAATCTCATATAACTCAACCCTAATAATTTTACTTATCTTATCCTCACTTGTAGAGAAAAATTTATTCATACTCAAATACGACAGATTTTACACATGTAGACAAACTACGAATGATTGTAATTAACTAAAATATATTAACCTCTATAATATTAATTAATATTTTTAATTTGTTGATAATATACCCTCTTTTTCTTTTTAGCATATAGTTTTTTATGAATATTATTATTGCATTATTTAAATCTTTAATTATATTGTTTAAAACGGTAGAAATTACATAAACTTTGAGTCACTAAATTTAGTTGAACTTTATATCATTATTTTAAGTTAATGTTCTTATATTTATATTTTTATAATATAAAATAAAAAAAATAACTTAGGATTGGAGGAAGATGACAAGTGTCTTTCATGTATGTACTATGATATGAAAATGAGGGTAATTATGAAAATCGAAGAAATTAAAGTTTAAGGTATAATTAAGTTGATAATATATGGTGAAATAGTAAACTTACTGTACAAAATAAGGTTGTAACGATTAATTAATGGTAATTAAATTAAAGAGACTTATTAATAAACAATAATAATAAACATGAAAATATTTTTAAAAAAAAAGAAAAGATGGTGGGGTTCTAATAAAAATTAAAAGTAGGCAACAAAGTTTAAGATTCTTCATGATTGTGGGAACTATCAACTATGTGATGTGTATAACAAAAAAAAGCTTAACTTTATTTTCAATTTTCAATTTTCAAATAGAATTAATTTTTTTTTCTTTTTTGTTTCTTTAGATTTTAAAAAATTTCTAGCCTTCTTTTTCTAAAAATATGCAAATATGGTAAAAGGTATATATTTATTGACGAAGAAAGTGGCTTCCAAATTAAGCTGAGCTGAAGGGGGATGCGGATTAATTGTTTGTTGTTGTTGTTGTTGTTGTTATTATTATTATTATTATTATTATTATTATTATTATTATATGTTGTAGAGATATAAATAAAACATTCTTAATAGATGTTCATTACCAATTTACCATGGCCTTGCCTATTATATATGTCATATATGTGGAGAATATATATATATATATATTAAATGAAATAATAATATCAATAGAATTCTTAAATAAATATTTATATTTCTATAAATAAGAATAATTTGTTTATTAATTTATAACAATAATTATGTTTTATTTATGAAAAAAAAGTATATTAAAATACATAAAGAAATTTGGGATTCAGATGTTATTAATCAAAATTAAAATATTTTGTGTAGACTTTTTTTAATCTAGTCGCATATGGTATACAGAGTGTGATGTGATTACACTAAGAAGTGTGACTATATATTAATATATTAAAAATTAAAAGTTGTCCAATATTTCATTAATATATGTGTTGGTGTGTGGTATAGAAGTGATGATTGATGACTTGCTAGCCCCCCCCCCCCCCCCCCCCCCACATTTTTTTTTTGTTTTTAGTACAACTCATTTTTATATGAAAAATAACATAGAATCAATAAATAGTTAGAGATCGATGCAAAATGTGTGTGTATAAATATATATAGAATAGAATAGAAAGTTTCCGTAAAAAGGCATTTATGTTTATATAATAAATGCCCTCAAATCTATTTTACAATTAATTACATATAACATTCATTCAAGTAACATCTTTATTTAAATTTATAACACACACATTCCAAATAAATAAATAAATAAATAAATAAAAATTAGTATAAAAACGTGATCAACTTGCTAGCCTGCTTAAAATTTCAACTCTCCTCTCATCTCCTCGAAATTTTCAAGTAAAATATTACAATATTATTTTTAATTTCTAATAAATTAAATTAAATTAAAATTAAATTAAAAAGTTATAACAGAAAGAGAGAGTTAGAAATGTGAACCGTATAACTAGCTGCTGCATGTATGTATGTATCAAATTATTCTTACATGTATCATAATTCATAACCCTACCCGCCCCGGCCCCGAAAAGTAACACGTAATTAAACGCCCTCGCCCTCTGACCTCGCCACAGGATATATCCCAGCTTTCACTTAGAAAGACATATATGCCCTCTCAAATTGGTTCAACGTCATGCAATGCAACTGAAAGTGTGTCCGTGTGTGCGTTCACGAATTAAAAGATAGCTCGCGCCCACCCTCACCGAACTAAAAGTTTAGTAATGAGCGTTGCGAACTTCATTTTCGGCCTCATGTTTTAGAAACGCGAACGTGGACGTATACCCAGCAAGCAACTGAAAATGAAGTTCAAGTGCAAGTCTGTTATGCCCGCCGCATCATCAAGGAACTTGTTCAAAGCCCCATTAGCGTACACCAGACGAGACGTCTCTGTTAATGCTATTCTATTCTTCTAAGTTCTAACCAAGTTTTATGGAGAAATGTCGGCTTGATTGATTCATTCTCTTGAATAATTAATTAATTAATTAATTAATTAATGGAGCAGAAGAACAACGTTATCGGAGAAAACACGGGAAGGGCTACGGGCAGGATTTGTGAAGAGTTTTCCTATGGGTATTACTATTATGGAATATGCACCTTTGGAGGAATGCTCAGTGCTGGAACTACTCATCTTGTAACTACTCCACTTGATGTCTTGAAAGTTAATATGCAGGTTTGTCTGCCTGTTCTATTGCATTCTACTTTCATCCTTAGCATCTTGCCTTTTTCTTTTCAAAGTGAACATTTTTTAATCTCTTTACTCTGTTTCTGCTTTTCTATTTCTTGGCTGGTTGATATTTATCAGTTAATTAAGTCAAAGTATGGAAGTCGAGCATTCTGAGCAAGATTTTAATTTGTTAGACATTATTTTGACCTCTTTTCTTGTTACTATATTACTATTATTTCTTTTTTGCTAATATTGGCACTGGAATTGGGAATTATTGACTGTCTATGCCTTCATAATCTGTTCTATGGTATGAAACTTGGAGATAAAATTTATGACTGCTCTAAAAAATTTCTCACATTAGATTTGGAATTTTTTTCCGTTTTTATTTATTTTCTATTTTTATGCTGTCTCACTGTTACTTGCTACTGATTTTTTTTGTTTAATTTTTCTGTTTCGTTGGTGAGTTATTGACTTTTTTTTTTTTTTTAATGTTGCTGGAAGTACATGTCAAAACCTATTTGTTCGTTACCGTGCTTGAATTATTGATAATACAGTTTCCTCTTTTGTTGCTCATATTCTTAAAATTAAGTGTACAGTATTATGTCATAAGAACGCAATTGATCTATCAATTAATCAATTTCATTTCTTCTTACGAGACAGCTTGTTATTGATCCCTTCCCCTCACAAAAATGCCACCCAGGTTGAATATGTTTTTTTGTCCATTTGCATTCGTTTTCCCATTGAGATATAAGAAAAAAAAATATGGGCATTTATATCGAAGAGTAGGAAGCAAAAACAAGTCAGTTTAGGAAATTTGATTAGGCATGGTTGTTTTGCTTCTTTGCTTCATATGTTAAGACAAACTAACTATGAAAATGGTAATTAGATATGCTTTATTCTATCATGTCATTCCTATTATTGTTGAAAATGCTTTGGTTGTATTTGATATATTTTAAGAAGTTGGTTGATCTTCTTTAATCTTTCCTTTTCTTCATTACATCTTAGTTTCTTTTTCTGATACATTTCTTTTTAGCACCTATGATTATATCATTTTGTTTGTTTAGGTAAATCCACTCAAGTATACTGGCATGTCAACCGGGTTATCTACTCTATTGAAAGAACAAGGCCCTTCTTCCCTTTGGAGAGGTTGGTCTGGAAAGTTCTGTGGATATGGTGTTCAAGGCGGCTGCAAATTCGGTCTTTATGAATATTTTAAGAGACTTTATGCGGATAGCTTGGTCGATTATAGCAGGACGTTTGTATTCTTTCTCAGCAGTGCATCTGCTCAAGTTTTTGCTGATGTAGCACTCTGTCCTTTTGAGGCTGTCAAAGTTCGTGTTCAAACACAGCCCCATTTTGCAAAGGGATTGACTGATGGATTTCCAAAAGTGTACAAGACTGAAGGGTTCACAGGGTATATATTACTCAAATGCTTGAGTTTAACTTTTTCCCTCTCTAATGATACTTACTTGACATTCCATATTTTATTGCAGTTTCTACCGGGGACTTCTTCCACTTTGGGGTCGTAATCTTCCATGTAAAGTTACTGCTAACTGCATTCTTGAAATTTTTATTTTCTTGTATTTCTAGTATCCTAACTGATGAAATTAATAAATTGTTTCTTGCAGTTATTGCATTTGTAGACAATCAATTATCAATTCTGATTTTTGTATCTTTCATTGCTATCATTTCATCCATGTCTTTCCAGAACATAATATAAGGGAAAGAGAAATCCTAAAAGTGCTTTAGCGCCTAATATTGCATGTGTAGAAAACATGTGCTGAGTTATCAAGGTAGCCAATCAGTCAGCTGCAATTGGCTATCAATTAGTGATACGCTTGAATGAGATTCTTGGCTTACCAGATTTATTTATTATCCTGTACTGTTTGAATTTCCTTTTGAAGAACAAGTTTTACAACGTTTCTTTTCTGTTTTCTCCTTCATTTTGAGTTGCAGTCTCTGTGATCATGTTTTCGACGTTTGAGCATTCAGTCGACCTTATGTATCAAAAAATTATTCAGAAGAGAAAAGAAGACTGCCCGAGAGTTCAACAGCTCGGTGTGACATGTTTAGCTGGCTATGCAGCTGGAGCTGTTGGCACTGTAATCTCTAATCCTGCGGACAACATTGTTGCCTCTCTCTACAACAGAAAGGCTGAAAATGTGCTGCAGGTAGCTCCTATGAAGGTTTTCTTCTGTATTTTTCATGGTTTGTTTTTTTTAGATCAAATATCAATTGCATTAATTATTGTTATCTTTTTATACCAGGCTGTGAAGAAAATTGGATTCCCTAATCTCTTTACAAGAAGTCTCCCTGTTCGGATCATAATCGTGGGCCCTGTTGTTACTTTGCAGTGGTTCTTCTACGATACTGTCAAAGTTCTAAATGGATTGTAAGTGCATTCTGGTTCCTGAAAATATAAATCAAACTATCACCTCTGTTTATATATTTTGGTTTGAATTCCTTGTTTTATGTTATTGCATCTGTGATAAAGCTTAGAGGGTATTGCAGAAGCCATCGAGCAAAAAACTATATTCATGTGTTTTTAAACTTCATAATTTCTTTCTCTCTCTTTCTTGAATCATTAGGATTCAGATTGGAGTTCTTTGCTTTATGATAACCAGTTTTGCTCCGGTGTTTCACAATCAATAACTACCCTATTTTTTATTGAACAATTATTTGTCCTAGTTTTGACAGAATTTACGTTCTGTTCTCTTTTATTCTTTCTCCTAATCCCAAATTACATCTGAAATTATGGAAGGCCTACTAGCGGCGGACTTCATCAATGTGTGGAGGAAACTAACTTATCAGCTTAAGCTCATGGAAGTGAATAACTACATTTCAATCTGGTCAAGTTCTCCATTCTGCAACCAAGGAAAGTGCATAATCCTTGGAGAAGAATATTCGCAAAACTATAGCTTTTCTTTAACACAAACATAATTTTCTTCTGAAGCTAGTTCATGCACTAGTTTCTCTCCAATATGTTGATTTCATGCTTGCTTCTCTTCAGCGTGGTTCGTAGCTAGTATTAGTAAAGGTGCTTTAAAGTTCCACTTTTTCTCAGGCTGCTGAGATATTGTATATATAACTTTCTCTGTATATTCCAATTTTTATAGGATGTCAGAGAGGATTTTTTCTGATGTTTTGCTTACATAATCTATTTAATAATAGAGTTATATGCAAGTAAATTATGAAAGCTTAAGGTGATGCATAGGAGCAACGGCATCGAGTTCAAACTTTTCTACATACCATTCTGTATGTAATGTTTGAATGCTTTTTAGACTTGGTAAAGTGATTTGAATATTTATAATAATAATGGGTCATCGCAATCGTCAATGCAGAGGATATTTGTCCTCCATGTCAAAGGTCAAGCATGTGCTATTTGCAGCTGGCAGGTCATAGCTTGCATGGGTTTGATTATGCTCAAAGAAGCCATTGACATTGAAAGTTGATTGTAGAAGTGGTTTCTGTTGTTTTTTTTGGTATCATGAATCTTCCTTGCTTTGATGCATCACATCGATAATTCGTTGATCTAGATTCCCCCCTCTCTTTCTATCTGGTTTTTCAAATAAAATATTGTCACTCTCTATTAAGCCAACTGCATAGGATTTGATTCGTTGGAAACTCATATCAGTTTTGAAAATTCCATGTCCTGCACCTCAGTGCAAAGTCTAAGCACACATAATAGATTTGGTAGGATTACATTTGTATGTAGATCAATGAGAATTTTTTATTTGCACCGGAATGTTCTAGGGGCTGTACAGTGTTGCAGAGTTGGATGCAAGTCATATGAGGAAACGAGTTTATTTGGTGGGTACAATACATACGTGTTCTCCGGTTAAAATTACATTACTGTAGTTATTGTCTTGGCGAGCAGGGGGTTGAGTCCTTTTCAGACACAGATTGATAAACTTGTCCACTTTTGCAATTCATTTTTGGGCATCAGATGCGTATAAATGCCGTTGGGACAAGGTTGTCTCGTAAGTAATTTTGAAGTGTCACAAGAAACATAATGGTGGTCACATTTTTATGAGTAAGGATAGTTCAATCCTGGATGTGGACCTGATGCATTCATTATATCTGTTAATTAAACAATCACTTGTTGTTATGATGATGAATGATTTCATCACCATAATCTTTTACACCTGCAACAAAGATTCAACCCCAGATGGAACCCTTTTCTCGCCAGCCAATATTTATTTAATTTTCATCAACCTAATCAACTTGCTCATTTTCCCTCTTTCTTTTTCTTTCTTGTTGGTGGATAAGCATTAAGAAAATCTTAAGATCATTTATATACATACACACATACATCCATCTATATATATATATATATATATATATATGGATGTATGTCTATCTACTAAAAATTTGTCGCGTCACGTAATATTTATAATAGAATAAGTTATGATAGAAATATAAAAATTTAAAACATGCATTGTGATTTTATTGAATAAACTTGTTAAAATTGTTTATTTAAAAGTTTTAGTTTTCTTCTTGTGTAATGTTGTTACCCAAAATGGACCAAATCAGAATTCAACCATTTTATTGTGAAGATTAATCTTCGAGAAGAGAAGATTCTTCCATCTTCCAGACACCATTGTCACATCAATGGATCAACTTTTCATTTTTTGTAACTAAAATCTACTAAAACGTGGCGGTCGTATCTATATAATTCATCACATTTATTATTATTTTTTTAAAACACTTGGTTAAATTTATGTAATTTATATAATTTGTTGTGATATTATTATTATTATTATTATTATTATTCCACATTCTTTCTTAATGTGTTAGCATCGAATCACTTAGTGCAAATTAAGCCATAATATTAAATATTACAAGCTAAGAAAAATTGGGCGATTCAAACTTGTCAAAGGAAAAAAAAATTGATAAAATGTAAAGGAGATTGTAGAAAGATTCAAACTTTTTAGTAAATGATCAAAAAGTCAATCTTCTGGCGCTACCCTTTGCTTAGAAATAGAATCCCTCTCAGTCTCGGGCTGCTAAGGATTTTAGAGAATTCCACAAACAAAGACTTAAAAAAGAGCTCCCCATGATGGATAATAAATCATGAAGTCAATAATAATAATACTAATTCTTCAATTTGGGATGTTGGAGTTTTGCATGTAGGATAGCAGAGCAGGATCAGAAGACGACTATTCAAAAGCAAAACTTTCATGTTAGTTGAAACTGTGTCCTAAATTTAGCGAACTAGATTTCTTTTTATCTCCATGAAACAAGCTGTAAGATTTTGACCAAACAACTTTCAGACAAACTTAGACCCACTGTCTTTTAACCGCACGTGGAATGCACGTTCCAATCAACCCACATGCTGCAGAGGAAAAGCGCATCCGAAATTTACTCTCTTGTTTTGTTTTTGTTACGGAGAGAGAGAGGGAAAGAGCAGAGACTTTTGGGGATCTCTTTGGTGGTTCTTCACTTTCATCCACCACTTCCTGGAAACCGAGTAAATATCCATTCTTTTTATATTTGTTTTTATTTTTTGTTGCCAAAAACAACTAAGCAGGAATTTTATAGCTTATTATTCATTGAACATCATGATGGTGATGATGCTGGTGGCTTTGTAAAGCCGCGTCTAAGGGGTAAAAAAAAAAAAAGAGAGACAGACAGAGAGAGAGAGAAAACAAGAGTTAGCTGGTCAGCACTTCTCTCCGATGTTTCTTAGCAACACCATGCTAAAAATAACAGCAAAAGAAAATAAATCGTAGTTTTATTATAAGTTCTAACAGAATAAAAGAAAATCAGCTGTTCTTGCTAGTGGATTATTGCAGATCCATTATCGTCATCATCAAAGCTCAAAGTTTAGATCTTTCGTTTCATATCTGTGTCTTCCTTCTATCATCCTTTCGATAACAGCCGGTAATAGATTCATTTTTGTGTATCATATATGTTTTATATTAATATTCATTGCTGGGTATTTATGTGCTTTGTGATTATGCTGTCGTTCAAGATTTGTTCTTGGAAATTGACTGGTAGATATAGAGATTGGAGTATTTTTTAGGTAACGTACATGGCAGTTTATTCTTTATCTTACAGTAAAACTTACAATCTTCGTGATTCTTGACTTGGGGATTCTGTTTTTTATTTTGTTTTTATTTAAAGATGGTGAAAGGTATTACTTTTTCTGGGAAAAAAAGAAAGCTTTAGGTTGATCTGATATGGGATGCTTTGATGCTTGGATTTATTGTTTCTGTATATTCCTTTTGTCTTTTTCTTTTCAAGTTTCTAACTTGGGGTTTCTTGATTTATGTCAGTGTAATTGATGAGATATCGGCTATTGGATGAGGAAAACGCCGTGAAGTAGAACTTCAATTGTTTCATGGGCAACACATGCCGTGGATCTTTCACAGGAAAACTCTATCAGGGCTACAATCAGCCCGAAGACCATTCCGCCACCAATTCCAAGCGTAACACTAACTCTGATCGTTCCAATTCTGATTACTCTCCATCTAGCTTAAAAGCCCAGCATCTCATTTCCCAAGAATTTGCCAAAGAAAACCCCAAGAAAGATAATTCTCAACCTCAAATTAGCCCCTCCAAGAAAGATACTATCATGAGGCGTGGTATTGATAATCAGACCTATTATGTATTAGGCCATAAGACTGCTAATATTCGCGATCTTTATACGTTGGGTCGTAAGTTAGGACAAGGACAATTTGGTACTACTTATTTGTGTACTGAGATTGCGACGGGTATTGAGTATGCTTGCAAGTCAATATCCAAGAGGAAGTTGATTTCCAAGGAGGATGTGGATGATGTTCGGAGGGAGATTCAGATAATGCACCATTTGGCAGGTCACAAGAATATTGTGACAATTAAGGGTGCTTACGAGGATTCATTATATGTTCATATAGTGATGGAGCTCTGTGCTGGTGGTGAGTTATTTGATAGGATCATCCAGAGGGGACATTACAGTGAGAGGAAGGCAGCTGAGTTGACAAGGATTATTGTTGGGGTCGTTGAGGCTTGTCATTCGCTTGGGGTTATGCATAGAGACCTAAAACCTGAGAACTTCTTGTTGGTTAACAAGGATGATGATTTCTCTCTCAAAGCTATTGATTTTGGACTCTCAGTTTTCTTCAAGCCAGGTAACTAATGTCTACTTTCTGCTATTTAACTATGCAGTTCAAGAAATGCTGAAAAATGTTAAGGAAAGGAAATTTAGCAGCATGGTTGTCCTAGATTTATTTTGTGATATGTTTGTATAATTAGTTCTTCTCTGTTTATGGTAATCAATTTACTTGTTTTTATTGGTCAAAATACGTCCATTTAATGTTGTAATTGTGTTTTAAGTTTGTTTGAATGCATTTGAGTCACTGCCTTGCTGGGTTTGTGTAATATACTTGTATGATTTAAACATGGCCAAAATGAACCATTCCTTGTATTTTTGTGAAGAAATTATAGGAAGCCAATATCCATTTTTGTGAGGTTTTCTTGCATATGGTATAATGAGACCTTAGTGACATGTGCTGAAACCAATGTGCTCCTGAATTGCTTTTTTTGTGTATATTTATATGACACTTTCTACTTAAGGTCAAATATTCACCGATGTGGTTGGGAGCCCATACTATGTTGCCCCTGAGGTACTCTTAAAGCATTATGGGCCAGAAGCAGATGTGTGGACGGCAGGGGTCATATTGTATATATTGCTTAGTGGAGTGCCACCATTTTGGGCAGGTATGCACCACTTGCTATTCCGCTATAAAATTGAATGAGCTTTTCACTTGGTTTGCAACATACTGAAGGATTTCCTGTTTGGAGTTTAGAAACACAACAGGGAATATTTGATGCGGTGTTGAAGGGACATATTGACTTTGAATCTGACCCTTGGCCTCTAATATCCGACAGTGCAAAAGACCTGATTCGGAAGATGTTATGCTCTCGACCATCAGAACGCCTAACTGCTCACGAAGTGTTATGTATGTATACTATAATCTAGTGAGGTTATTATAATTAATTTGACGTTATATTATATTCTTCAAATTGGGGAACTGCTTACTAAATTTGGTGTTTGCTTTCCCCGTCTCATTGCTTGCATAATCATTCAGTAGTGACAAAACTATTTGAAGAATGTAAAAGCAGCTGATTTAAACCATTTTAGCTGAAGTGATTGTTTTTGAAAGTTGGCTTTCTGTTTTATTTGGGCAGCAATGGATATTGATTTAAGTTAGCTGCCTTGCCATCACTTCTAAACAACTAATCTTTCTAAATCAACTCCATGACATAGTAAGGTTTATTTTTGCATATTTCTGGTGTTAATTCGGTTCAACTAATTAGCAATTTAGTACAATTCCTTCCATACAAGTTTGCTGCTTCTTGAGAATTGATAACCTGAAAGCTTCTGTTTAAGTTTTTGTTTCCATAATTGTCAAGGTAGCTAGCTACCTTACTGCATTACTTTTTTCTCACTTGACCATTTGCTTGGCACATCTTTTATTTTTGGATTTTGCGGCGAAGAGATCTAGTATTAATGTCATTCTTTTGAAAAAGTTTTGCTACTTCAATTATTTTGTGTATTTGAAAGATTCTAGCTTAAGTAGGAATTCAAAATATTTGTCAAAATGGCATGCCCTCTTCAAAGTTTGGTGGTTGTTTCTTTTAAATATGTATGTATCCAAATTAAGGTGTAATTGTCCTCATCATTTATTTAGGTCATCCTTGGATCTGTGAAAATGGAGTTGCGCCTGATAGAGCACTGGATCCAGCTGTACTTTCTCGTCTCAAACAATTCTCTGCAATGAATAAATTAAAGAAGATGGCTTTAAGGGTAAGTGCAAGTGCATAAAGATTCTGTGAATGAAAATTGACACACTTACAAGCATAAGAAGGTTATGTCCTTTTGTCTCTCACTAATCATCCTGTGTGGTCAGCCTTTCCAATTGGAAAGCAACTGACATTTAATGTTGACTTTTAGCTCACAGTTCAAGGCTAAAGCATGGCCACAGTATGACAAGTCATTTTCTTTTTGATGTTTTTCATGATCAGGTGATAGCTGAAAGCCTTTCTGAAGAGGAGATTGCTGGTTTAAGGGAAATGTTTAAGGCCATGGATACTGATAACAGTGGTGCAATTACATTTGATGAACTCAAAGCTGGTTTACGAAGATATGGGTCAACCTTGAAGGATACAGAGATACGTGATCTTATGGATGCGGTAAGATGCAGGAGCTTGCAAGTGTGTATGTGTGAGAGCACACGTGTTTGTGAGAGAGAGAGAGATGCAATAATTGTAGTATCCTATCATGATTACATTTCGTTTTTCACTGTCCCATTTCTCTTTACTTTGTTTTTCCTATCTCACTTTTCCCTTTTATTGACCTATGTGGTTGTTGTGAATATACCGCTCTTATGTTGTTTGATTATATTCTAATCAGCTGAGCAATTTTTATTGTTCCCAGGCTGATGTGGACAATAGTGGAACCATAGACTATGGGGAATTTATAGCTGCAACAGTTCACCTCAATAAATTAGAACGTGAGGAACATCTTATCGCAGCATTCCAGTACTTTGACAAGGATGGAAGCGGTTATATTACAGTTGATGAGCTTCAGCAAGCTTGTGCCGAACATAACATGACGGATGTATTACTTGAAGATATTATCAAAGAAGTTGATCAAGATAATGTAAGTTGTGTTAATTTGATCACCAGTCTTAATTTTTTTCTTCTTTTTCAAACTTTTAGATGATAGCTGTAATTTTTACAGCGGTATCGAACTAAAATCTTCCATGTATGTATGTATGTATTGTCTCAGGATGGAAGAATTGACTATGGCGAATTTGTTGCCATGATGCAAAAAGGCAACGTAGGACTGGGTCGAAGGACTATGCGAAACAGTCTGAATATGAGCATGAGAGATGCACCAGGTTCCCAATAGCTTTCAGTCATACACATTATGTACAGGTATTTTCAGCTTCTAAATTCAAATTTGCCTTTTGTATATTTCCTTGTAATTAAATGAAAAAAATTTGAGTTCTTAAATTTCAGATAATATATATGAGCTCATATTTTATTTGTATACCCCTTGTGGTTGCTTCAATTTTGACAAAGGACCGGAGTGTTTTCCACTAGTGCTTTTAAGCTGAGAATCAAATAATTTAAGCCACTCTAGTGATAAGTTATCTGTATTTGCAAATCCTTATTCTGACATGCATATCGCAGGTTGTACTGCAAGTGAAACGAGGATGATTGGCGATGATGTTGTGGAGAAAGTTTTCAGTCCCTCATTTGTTGGAAACTTTCTTAGGTCACTAAAAAATTTAGAGATAAAAAGAGTTTCTATGTTTTATTTATCATCTAGATGTTAGTAAGTTGCTGTGTGACTGAACAAAATGGTAGCAAGTTTAGTGAACCAGATGTGAAGTGATGCTGTGTTTTTCTTTTCTGATATTTTTCTGTTGTTGAAGGAAATGGATTCGCTGTCGTGAGCAAATCGAGAGCCTTATTTGTATGAATTGTAAAAGCATTATAAATTAATGATTTTTCATGTGAGTAGGCCCTGGAATTGCATATTACACGAGGAAATATACAGGGCAGCAGAAAAACAATTTTTTGCAATTTAAAATCGTTACTAATCGGCCTCGGCATCTCTTCCAGGCTTTTTGCTAGTTTGTTACAGATTATGAAAAAGTATGAAAGTGAAAGGTTCTTATCCTTCCCTTTTCAAACACACGTCCTTTCAAGATGCTGGAAAGTTGAATTTGACTATAAACCCATATTGGAAATTTGATACTAATGGCACAAATATGTTTTCATGCATAAGAATGCAACTAATCCATGTGCAGATGTATGGATACGATTTCTGGTATATTGTTTATTGGCCCGGGATGAAAAACAAATATTATACAGTGCATCTAAACTAAGGCTTCATGTTGGCAGTCTAATATGAGTAACAGGATTTAGTTTACTGATCAACAACAGCGTATCTTGTTATAGGCCTCCCAAAAGTGCAGTTTCTCGAGCTATTGATATTTCCTGAAGATAAAAATAGGGAACATGTCAGAAGAACAAACCAAAGTCATGAAATTTCATGAATTAGTAGATCAATCAATTTCTTATATTTAAGCTTTGCATTCAACTCAAGTTTCCCCATTCTAATCTACCATTGCTAAGGTGTTCTAAGTAAAGAATTTGAAACAGATTAGTTGTTGACTGAAGGAAATCTTTGGTACAAACTTGCCTTCAACTTTGTATCATTGGAGAAGATGCATCTTGATGCGATGGCATGCCCATGATCAACCAGCCATCCGCCTTCAAATAACGATTCGCCATCTTCACTTTCTTTCATTGAGCACCATAATTGCCGGGGAAGCAAAGTTAGATCACATTCATCTCTCGTTGACTTCTGCGGAGTGTCCCCTGAAAATTCTTGAAGAAAAGTCTGGAAATTTCACAAGAAGTTCAGACAACATATACCAATCAGGCCATGAGTGACACATAATTCTTTCACCAAACTCATTCTTATTTATTGGTCAAGGTGATATGTAATTACTTTATTATTGCAGCTATAAGATATGTATCAGAAGATGTACAAAACTCAAAGCATGATGCAACAAATGAGCCATCAAGGAACTGAAGCAAAAGATGAGAATGAGGCATTAAAAAGTTCAACATATAGATTTATAAATAAACTAGTGACTGAAGAACGTGATGACTATCTCATTCTGCTACTGATTGCAGTGAAAATAATAAGAATGTTTACTTTCTCCTAGTCATGACATTTTAGCGACATCAATTTCTGCTAGATGGTTTTAAAATTGAACAACTATATCTGCTTCATTTTCTTCTCAGAAACTTGTTTCATTTACGTTGCACTATTGTTTCATTTACGTCCTAGCCAAAATGAAAGAAAGAGGAAATTCACCAACTCACACATTGAGAACTAGCGAAGCTGGCAGTAGAACTAGCCCCCTGCCAAACCCCAACCACCTCCAAAGCTTTCAAAGCATCCGTAGCAGCAAAACTTGAATCCCGGATAGCACATCCCCCTAGCTGATCACCATTTCTAAATGGTCCATACCACTGCTCACAAAAAACTCTAAATTTTTCCAATACCATCTGTTTATCTTGAATGCGAACAACCTGAATTATCCTGACACGAGATTCTCGATCCTTAGGATTGATCAAGCAATGCTCCACCTCAAATAACTCATATGTACCATTATCTCCAATTGGCCAAACGGCTACATAACATCCACTAGATTGATATGCAAAGGCAGCTACTTTATTATCTGCACCTCCAATGTTTCGCTCATCAATGCTATATTGTGTTGCAGCATCTGCTTCACATCCAACTGTTGGAAGTAGTTTTATTGATTTGTAGAACATAATATTTTCCCCCGGTTGAGCAAGCGTAGGGCACTGTGTTTGCCAATCAAAAACCTTAACTTCCCACTCCCTGTAAGCTTCAGGAACAACAGATTCAGGTAATTCAATTGGATTTCCTTCCCTAGTAAATTCTGCTCCAAATCCATCCCATTCACCAGACACATTTTTGGCAAATTCTGACCATGCTTCAACATATAAAGGGACACTAAAATCAGATAAAAACTGAAATTTTAACATCAAATGTAACTACTATTTTCATATTCAACAGCACTGGTTTGGCAAATTCTGACCATGCTTTAACATACTAAAAGGACACTAAAAAATCAGATAAAAATAACAACTTTAACACCAACTATAATTCTTTTCATCTTTCATTATCTGCCCGCAGAAATAACAATTACAAACCTGAAAAAGAAGATGAGGGGGAGAGAGAGAGAGAAGAACTTACAATTGGTGGTGGAAGATGTTGTGGGATTGGAGAATTCAACGTCAATATCTGAGAAGCTGGTTTTAGCAACAAAAGATATGGGTGAAGTTCGAAGACGAAATTGATTGGTGGGTTGAAGATGAACAGGATAAACATTGGGTTTGGAACGGTGCTGATGTATGCTGGCTAGCTTTGGTAATGGAAAACTGAGAGAGTTTAAGGTTCTGTTCTGAGAGATT
The DNA here is from genome assembly GCA_022749755.1 of Azadirachta indica. Classification (NCBI taxonomy): domain Eukaryota; kingdom Viridiplantae; phylum Streptophyta; class Magnoliopsida; order Sapindales; family Meliaceae; genus Azadirachta; species Azadirachta indica. The sequence continues at coordinate 17,855,764 of CM040444.1, forward strand.
ATGCTGTTAGCTGCTAATGCCATTGGCAGAATCACTTTGACAAGCGAATTTGAGTTATCTGGGAAAGTGAATTTGAGTTTGACAGCAGAGTATTAACATAAAATGGCTTGAACGAAAGGAGCGGAGAAAGGAAAGAATATTCTTGATTCAGCAATTGACAAGCGACCCGGAAGAAAATCCATTGGGTTTTGTAAGAACTTGGATCAGTTTCCAAGCCCAACTAAACAAAGGTACTTTGCCGTCGGTGGTCTGTCGCAATATGATTGGACCCAAACTCAAACTAAAGCCGACAGGCCTTGCTCGTCTTTCAGCTTATTTCTTTTTTGCGCACTGACATTTCTGGTCAGAGTTCTACCAAAGTTATATCTGATTGATTACTCGACCAGCGCGACTTTTCATATTCCCCTTAATGTATTTAATGTATTTGTTGATAGATGAAATCACGAAAGAACACTGATTTTTTTTTAAAAAAAAAAACGTGCCATGTTATTGTTAATTTTGTTCAGCTTCAATATAAAATACGGAATTAGTTAAATTCTCAACTACCCACATGCATCATCACTTCACTTGCTGCTTAAGTTTCTAAGAGGTTTCATGCTTTTTCCCCTTCTCTTCATTTTTCATCTGCTTCTGCTGCTTACACGAAGTTTGGTAAGAGTAATTTTCTTGAATTATAATGATGTAATCTTAAAAATAGAACCACAGAAGCACTTTTTCTTGTCCAACCGAAGAATTGGATGGTTTTCACATATGGACAATAACAATAAAAACTGACAGAGATGATATTCATATTCAACAAGGGGACCAGCTGTTGATTCAGACAGGTTCTTGTACTCTTCCTTGCTCGCCAACGAACAATTTCTGTTTTCTCTCGAGTTCTGTAATATTTTCCCACCAGCCCTTTCACTCTATCTTCTTCTTTCTTGTTTTATCTCTTTTAATTACTGTTATATACACATTCTGCGGTGGGGTGGTGATCCATGTGCACGTAGTCAAACCCACAACCATTTTAGTATTTGTCTATTGCCTTTTCATAAAAAAGAACATATTACATTTGGGTTGATTTGATTATGCACCGACACTTTCTTCACAGATCGAGGAGATGATACCAATTCGAAGCCCCACTAGTTCAGTAACAATCTTTATAGGAGAACTAACAGGCCCCATCAATTGGCTATACAAGAGTGTAGCAGAGACAAAAAACTTTCTCCATACAAACAAGCAACGTTGTTAAAATTGTGTCATCATTCATTCGGTCGAGTGTTTAATCATGTTGGTGATCTGTATCAATCATTGGCATTCAACTTTATTCTATTTCACCGACGATGGTATTACATTTATATGCCATCTAAAATTAAATGAAAAACACAATTAGCATTCAACAATGAAATTCAGAACTACACCCAAGAGACGACATTTAATTTTTATATTACATTACAAAACATAAAGCTTTCACAATGAAACAACAACAAAAATAAATTAAATAAATAATCATATTTACTAACAAAAACTAAATCTAAAACTTTCTAGCACAGTAATGAAATTCACCCTCTTAGATTCATTCATTCCCAGTATAAATCCAGCTGCTTGCTGCTACCCCATGATTTTTCTTTCGAGCCCAGCTGTAGATTTTGATCTCTTCTTGACCCCAGATCATAAAACTCATATATATATATAGTAGAAGAACAGTACTGTAGACAATTTAGCATGCATACAAAAGAAAATTCTATCTTGAATTCTTATTCTTCCACAAAAGTTTAAGCTTTAGCCTTGAGCAGTTGTCAACCTTGAAAATTCTTGGAGTAATCGAAAGAAGAGTACTTGCAGGTTTGGGGAAGACCAACTTTATCAGATCCCATGACTTTTCTAATCTCAGACCTAACCTTGTAAAACACATGTCTCCAGCTTCCTTTGTTCTGGCAGCCGAGAACTCTTGTTTCTTCCTCGTTCATTTCCAGATCTTGGGCAAAGCTTGGTTTTTTTGACAGGATCCACGTCCAGCCCCAGTCCCACCATTTTCTTACGGAAGTTCCCGCGTATTCTCCCATGGCGGAAACAGATTTGGATCTCTGAAATGCCCATGAAGTCGTTTGCGACGAAATGGGCTGGATCTTTAGCGACAGGGAAGATAGCCGCCGACGGAGGCTGGGTTGTTGCTCCCCCTGCGAGACGGGGAGAGAATTGCTTTTGGGTAAGAAAGATTTCTTTTGAATGCTCTGAACAATGGAACTCATGGTGTTTTAACTTTTTAACGAAGAAAACAGGAAAGGAACGCAGTTAGGTCAGGTGTTTGTGAAAATGTGTCAAAGAAGGAAAAACCAAGAGCTTTGAGCTTTAGATGTACATGCAGGGGTTTTTGTGGAAATGTGTTAAGGAGAGGAGTAGACAAGAGAAGAAGAAGAAGAAGAAGAAGAAGAAGAAGAAAGAGGGAAGAGGGTGAAATGTAGTGTTCACAACTCTATCACAGGCTGTTTTATTCCTTTTTGTGGTGGATGGCATGGTGCTATGATGTGGGGTCCACCCATAAGTTTCTATTCACTATTCAGCAATGCATTTAAATCAACTTCTCATAAGAGCACTTTTGAGAATTTGATCATGATGAGAAGTTGCTTATTTCTCAACTTTGGTCTTTAACCATTCCATTTTTTTTTACTTTTAACTCTTTTTGTTTTTTTTTTTAATTTTTAATTAGGTGTTGATTAGTTGTTAATCAAGTTAGATTAGATGCTTTCTTTGTGTCCTTACTTAAGAGCTCATTCTCATTCTCATTCTCATTCTCATATATATTACAAAAGCCAAAACTAACAGACAATGCCAACAATGCATCATTAATCTTCCTTCCATATATTATTATTTTCACATGTAACCCAATAATTAAATTAAAGATCAATAATTTATCCATATAACAAAACATGAACATGTAATTGATTATTTACTAACTCATAATAATAATAATTATGTATAAAATATTTCAATTCATAATTTTAACTTTATTTTCAAAATTTTATAAATTTATGTCAAATTTATAATTGTATTTTAACATTTAAATCTCTAAAAATATTTTGATAAAAAAAAAGATGGTAGAAATTTTGATTATTATGTAGAAGAAGAAAACACATTATGATAAAAAAAAATTAAATTAAATTACGATATTTTGGAAGTAATAGTTGTTGAACGAAAAGCACGCAATTCTCGTATTATTGGGAAAAAAACGTAGGGAGAGAGAACTTAGAAAGGCGTCGGTCTAGTATTCTAATTTCAAGTTCTCGTGGCCGTGAGTGAGGTGGCTCGTGAACGTGGGCCCACCTTGTAGCTGTTGGTTGTAATTTCAAGCATTTGTTGTGAAGTTTGGATTTGCTTACGGTTTTAGTAGTAAAGTTCCTCTCTCCATTATGGACCGTCGATTTGGGTCTCCGCTACAAGAAGGACATGGGCTCCTATTTGGGCCGATCTCCAACACATTCTGGGCATTAAATCTCAGGTCATTTTTTATTTTTTTAAAATTTTTGTTAATTGAACAGAAAAAAATATCAGATTTTCAGTTCGATAGATCTCGTCTCCGACTGACGAAATCATACAGACTGAAAAAATTTCAGGAACAAAGGAGATCTCCGAGCATCGAAATTTCGTCAATGGAGTACAGGAAAATCAAAGACGAGGTAAAATTTTTCCAGTTCTTTGTCTTTTTGTTTTCCGCCTGATATGTTCAGATTTTAACTATAAATTTTCGATGGACTTGCAGGACGACGACGGAAGTGGCGGTAATAGCAGCGACATCGAGAACTTGAGAGGAAAACCTCTTTCACCTCGTATGTTCTTAACTGTCTTCTTATTTTCGCTGAAGATCAATTTTTTCATTACTACCGGTTTATTGTTTTTAACTGAAAAACAGTTTCTGTCGGCAATGTGGGTGCAAATTCCAGTGAATTGGCTAAGTGGAAGCGCAAGTAAGTTGGAAAGATTTGATTTTTGCAGAAAAAGTTTCATCTTTAACTAAGAATGAGTTTGTAAGTGGATATTTGATTGGAATAGGTCAGTTGTTACACTTGCATTGACTGTGCTTACGAGTTCTCAAGCAATATTAATTGTGTGGTCTAAGAGAGCTGGGAAGTATGAATATAGCGTCACCACGGCTAATTTTTTGGTAAGGAAGATGCATATGTAATATGGTCCTGTTAAATGTCACATTTTGGCTTGAATGTAGACTGAGGCTGGCATTTTATTTGCTTCTTTGAAAAATTAGGTGGAGACTTTGAAATGTGCATTATCACTTGCTGCCCTGGCAAGAATTTGGAACCATGAAGGTGTTACTGACGATAACAGGTTTTTATTCTTTTTCTTTTTCCTCATTTCTGTTTCGATTTCTTTTTCATGTATATATATATTATTGTAGTGTGATTGTTTAAAAAATTTCAAAGATATGCAGAAATTATATGATTTGATCTATTTGAGTTGGAGTTAGCACCTTATTAATTTTGGGATGGTGTTACGAATTTTCCCTCTTGGTAAAATCATATAAGCTTAGTGTGATTTCTTATTCCCATTTTTATCCTGCTTTGAAACTAGGTTAAGCACAACTTTGGATGAAGTTATTGTTTACCCGATCCCTGCTATACTTTACCTGGTGAAGAATTTGCTTCAGGTTGGTTGTTGTACTTGTTCGGTTTTCATAAGTTTCAACATCATGGTCTCTTTGTTTACAGAACATGATTGTGCTTGTATATATTTTGTGTGGCAGTATTACATCTTCGCTTATGTGGACGCACCAGGTTATCAGATACTGAAGAACCTGAATATTATCAGCACTGGTGTTTTATACCGAATTATACTTAAGAAAAAGTATGTGTTTCTTCCTGTGCTGTGTAGTTAAAAGTAGATAAAAAAGAATCAGCTATTGTTCAAGTCTTATGAAGAGAAAAGGCGTTTACTTACACAGGAGATACACCTTACTAAATGAGTTCTTGCAACAGTGTAACCAGACACATCTAACCTGAAATTTGTTTCCAGGTTAAGTGAGATTCAGTGGGCAGCTTTCATTCTACTATGTTGTGGGTGCACCACAGCACAACTGAACTCTAAGTAAGATTTATCATCACATTGATCCACAGTTTGACTAATTTATGGATATTTCTACACATAAACTATGAACTAGAAATAAAAATCTCCAATCTGTCATCATTTACAGTCTTTTTCAAATTTTATTTTTGTTCTATTTATTTTACCATTTCTTAGATTTATGTTGTTCTGGCAGTTCGGATCGTGTCCTTCAAACACCTTTTCCAGGTTGGATAATGGCCATTGTGAGTAGCTAACAAACTTCAGGCTCTAAATCTGGTGAAAATGAGAAGTTTGAACAAGTTTCATTGCTTGATACTAGCTATTATAACAGTTGGTAATTCCTTTTGCAGGTAATGGCACTTTTAAGTGGTTTTGCTGGAGTATACACTGAGGTGAACTTTTTAAGTAGACATTTTGTGCTTTATCTACTTGGATCTGCAGTTCATAAAACATTAGTTATTGTTTATATAATTATCTCAGTCATCATAATTTGGCCAAAATAGTTATATTTCTCAATAGTATGTCAATCATTCTTTTCAAAAGAAGAAAACTCTTGTTTGAGGATGTTCAGAGCTCCATAAATGCACTGTGCATTTCTCATTTTAATGACCTAGGAAGTTAAACTTTTTAATGGTATGTTTTCTTTTCTCTTACAGGCTATAATTAAAAAGCGACCTTCAAGAAACATAAATGTGCAAAACTTCTGGTTGTATGTCTTTGGGATGATCTTCAATGCTGTTGCAATAGTGATTCAAGATTTCGATGCAGTGATGAATAAGTAATTCTTTTACTGGCAATGCACTTACAGTCAGTTGACTCTCTCTTCTGTGTGTCAATGCGTGCATCTATGTGCAATTCGATTATTAAATAGATCCATCCATGGCTTTTTACAGCAATTCCTTCTATTTCCAGCTTTTCAAAATTAAAAGAATAGTACTCATGTAATTCATAAATAATGCCTAGATATCTCAAAGTTATATATACTTTACAAGTTTTGCAATTTTTGTTCAGGGGGTTCTTCCATGGATACTCGTTAATTACGGTTCTCATGATTCTTAACCATGCGCTGAGGTACTTTCTGCCTCTTTTATGCCTTGGTCAACTCTATAGTGGCTTGTTTTCCTTGTTATGTTCTATGTTGCATTAGATATTGCACTACATATTGAGCTCTAAGTTTTCCTTTGTCTGTTTCCATATGTTGTCTTGATACTGTGTGCATGATTATTTGATTATTTTAACCCCTGCAGTGGAATTGCTGTCTCCATGGTAATGAAGTATGCAGACAATATTGTGAAGGTAAGCTAGATGCTTTGATTTTGAATTAAGTCTGATTTACTAATTTGCAAGGTTCCTCAAACCTGTTGGATTATTCAAATTTAGGACCTCATTGCAATGACCAAATTTTATTCTTCAGATCATCTTATTTAAGGATGTAATGATTTATAATCAATTTGAAAAGGAGAATGCATCAGCAGTTTTCCTGAACAAAAGCTTAGAAGTTTTGATACTTATTTAGTTTCAAAATGTTGCGCAGGTGTATTCTACTTCAGTGGCAATGCTTCTCACTGCAGTTGTTTCTGTGTTCCTTTTTGGCTTTCATCTCTCCCTTGCCTTTTTCCTTGGTGCCACGTAAGTGAACTTTTACCACATGCTATAGCTCAGCCACAATTGTAATCAAAATTTAAGAAGTCTGACACTTGATGGTTCAATTGGTTTGTATGACATCACAATTTTTGGTCTTAGATTCCATGCATTTTCTATGCCAACTCATTTATTACTTGTCTATTGTGTTTCCAGTGTGGTCTCTGTTGCGGTATACTTGCATTCAGCCGGGAAACTACAAAGATAGTAGTAAATTCTCCTTTCTTCCTGCCTGATTACATTATCCCCAGTATGCCTGCATTGTGTTTCCAGTATTTTTGCAATTCTAAGTAGAGTTGAGTTGTATTCTGCTGGGGAGCTACAAATACAGCGGTTACTCTTGCTCACTATCAGTGTCAAGGCCAGAATGCTGTGAATTTTTGTTCACTTTTTCCCAATTGATTATACTAAAATCAACAAATCAAACTCCAGACTATATATACAGCGATATGTTTTCACCTATTTTGTAATTTTTGTTACAATTAGTTAAAGAATGATGACGTGGATATGGAGATAATTGTGTCTAAAGTAAATGGGAAACAGTGACGAGTTACAGTTGTAAAAATACCTTCTTGATTAATAAGTGTATACTCGACAAGTTCATTATGATGTTTTGAAATGTTTTATATCGTTCGATCTTGAGTCGTGAATATACGGATCTATTATTGTTGTTATTTATTAAAAATTAATTATAAATAAATCATTGCTATATTCTCTACTCCATAACTAAGTCTCACAAAACTTCAAAAGGACGAAGGAAAAAAAGAAAAAAAAAAGGCGCCTTGGTGATGATGGAGTTCGGTAGTAATAGCAAGGACAATAAAATAAAGGGAAATTTGCAACAATGATTACTGTTTATTTATTCAGGATTTTAAAAAATGATGAACATATAAATAAAATTATAAAAATAACCACCTTTTAATTTTTTGAACAAAATTATCCCTATCACCATTTGTAACAAAAATTTTCAAATCAATTTAAGGACCACCGAAACCCTAACTTCTGTTTGTGCACGAAACTAATAACGTAAGCGAAAGTTCAATCAGCGATCATTGACACGACGGTAATAAAGGCTGAAAAATCCGATCACTTTTACGTCGACGGTAGCAAACTTGACCTAATATTCGTTCGCATTTGGACGACAGAGACAATTTAGGTAACTTAGGTACGAGTTTTGGAAAATTTCTTTGCATTTCATGTGGATTTATGGATGATTTTAGATGAATTTGTATGGGATAGTGATTTATTCATTAATTTGTTAGAAATTAATCCCAAAATCTCAAACTATTGTGTGTCGTTGGTTATATAATTAACCAAGTTTTATTTTGATTATTGTGATACAAACTTTTTTAATTCTATTCATGACGTGATGGAAAATGAGTGTCAAATGCATGAGGATTATGTGATGTTGATGGAAGTGGAGCTAAAGTTGGAGACTGAGGGTGAGCGATGGTTTCGATCACAAATGCATGTGCGAAAGTTTGGTAGTCGTGATCGAAACTGTCGAAAGAACGTGATCAAAACTGAGAAAATTACGTGATCGAAACTACAGTTTCGATCATGTTCTTTTGGTTTTAAATTATGTGTTGTTGATGAAATTTGTGTGATATTGATATTGAGGTTGATTATTAGAGTAAATTGGATAGTTTCGATCATATATGTATTGGTGGAAGTGAGCAATATGTGATCGAAACTGTGAAAATTATGTGATCGAAAGTATACATTCTCACATAATTTTCGATGTTTCGATCACGTTATATTTTTTTTTATGGTTTTGATACAGGGTTTCAGTTTCGATTATAAATAGGACTTTTGATTAAATTTAGTAGTATTTTCGATTACATAAAAAGTATAATAAGTTTTGATCACGAAGTGTTTTGAATGTGATCGAAAGTGTTGTTTCGATTTTTCCAGAAACTTGTCAACTGTTTATGGCTTTCATATACATTGGGGTTGTACTTTCGATCATGATTTGTGTGATCGAAACATCAGTTTCGATTTTTTCAGTTTACAGTTTTTCTTTTCTATATTTGAACTGCAGTTTATGTTTGCATTATTTGTATATGTTTTTTCATTAACATATGTAACTTTTTTGTGGTTCAGGTAAAAATGGTTGTTACCGTGACAAGAGAGTTAAAGATCGAGAAGGTCGAACATTTTCTGGTTGTTATAACCTCGTTGTCAAAGGAACGGGTCTTAAAGACAATGTAAAAGAAGCTAACCTCAACACAATAAGAGTTGTTTAGACAGACATGTTTTGATCATTTGTTGAACATAGAAGACGTCTAATTTTCAGGCAACCTTGTGCATAATATGCTACTACACGAGATGGTTACAAAGGGAGCAGAGAAGGAGATGTGGTTTTTAGTAGGGGGCAGTACCATACATACGTTTCTCACATATTGAGTTCGGCTTGACAACGGGGTTTATTTTAGGGCCATATCCAAGTAATGCAGGTGGGTCTACAAGGTTAAGGGATATGTACTTTGGTGGGGAAGTCAGCATGGAACTAAAGGATATGAAAAAAGCATACAACGCAATAGACTTTAAACTGATAGATGACATGGACGCAGTGAAATTGTCATTATATGTGTTGATGGATCTGTTTCAACTTAGCCGGGGTCAACGGTATCACACTGATATGTGGATACTGCAGATGGTGGACGACTTAGAGTAGTTCAATCGATTTCCCTGAGAGTTTGTTGTATAGACATACACCTTTCGTTCATTGAGTAGGGCGATAAGTCGACAGTTGGCCACATACAAGGTTAAACAATCTCAGAAGCGAAAGAAAGGACTGAAGCACATCAATCGATACAACTTTTACGGGTTTCTGTATACATTCCAGGTACTTGGGTGTTCACTTTAATATTTAAGTGTGTTATATTTTAATTTAACTGTACATTATCATGTTACTAAGATGAAACTTTTTTTGCATATAGATTTGGATGTACGAGACTATCTCCACTGTTAGGTCTGAGTTAGGGGCACGCATCAATTCCCGCCTTTCTCCTATATCGAGATGGGTCGTGGCAAGAAAGAACGTCTGCGACGAGGACCTGAAGTCGTACATTTTCAATGATAGCTCGGTACAATTTAATAATATATTGTCTTTCATATTTTTGATTTGTTAACTTTGATATGTTGTATTTTGTAATAAAATTTGCTATCCTCATAATGACCAGCCCCCGTCCGTCATTCGTACAATGGAAGTGTCTTCAACAAAGCGTTTTTTGCCGTATGGTCAGGCTTTATATTTTGATACTGCATATGGCGGTGAATATGCCGGCACTGTTCTCCTTGACCACGTGGACGGTTATGAGTCAGCCTTATCGCTAAGGACACCACCGGTAAGCCTAAAATACTAAATAATTAATTTATAATTTTTTGAGTTAAACTTTTATTAACATTTATATACTATATTGTCTTCTTAGGGAGAGACGACGAGCAATGAGGATTTATCACCCTCCATTCCTCCAAGTCCGAGGAAAAGTAGAAGAAAGGTGAATTTTGTTGAAAGTTTAGTTTCGACAGGTAAATCATCAATTTTATATGACTATTAACATAGTTTCCTAACAATCTGAACTTTCTTTTGACAGCGAGCACGTTCCTCCGTTATGTCCAAGGAGGTTCCTCAGGAAGATGACCCTGAAGAGTCTCTAGCAGGCCACAATACATTTCCTAACATGTTGCACCCGGACCCTGACATACGTACACCGACTGCCGTTGTCCCAAAACAATCAGATCGCCTATTGGTCATTGAACAGCAGGTTCGAGATCTACGTGCTGATTTCCAAGCCTATTCAAAAAAGCAAGAAAATATGTGGTGTCCGCAAGAGGAAATACTACAGCGTCAGGAAGAGCTATTGCATCGGCAGGATGAGACTTTGACAGTGCTAGTCAGAGAATTAAGTAATCGAACTGTAGCTGAGCCGCCACAGGATCCTCAGGTGTGATTTTTGGTTGATTTGTAGGGTTGTTTATAGTAATGTAGACGCTATATATTGGATATTATCAAAACAGATTATTGTACTTGTCACGTTTTTCTATTGTTTAGGTCTCCAAAGATGTAATGTTTATGTAGTACTGTTATTGAAATTGTCCCAATGACATTGAGTTTTATTTAATTGCTTTTGTGTTGTTGAGAATGTTCATGACACGAGAAACTGTATTTGCGAAATTTTCTATGGTTCCAGGTTTATCACATAAGTGAGGATAGTGTGCGTATTGTCGAAGCGCCTACAGATGTTAAAGTCTGTTGCTCACTTCCTCAGCCTCAACCACTTGCACAAAACAACACGAGTCGATACGGTTGAGAGTACAAAAGAGCCGTAAGCCAGCGAACCCCATATACAAACCCATTCAAACGACAGCGCAAATCTCGAACTTAGGTTGTGCTGAGGGGATGGCCATAATACTCTCCAGAGTATGCTGTAGATTGGACTTGTCCAATTCCAACAGACTTATATGCAGAGTTCCTAAAGTGGATGGTTACTCTAAAGGTATTCATTGAGACTCGCACTGTTATAATAAATGCCACATGGCTCAGGATAGTGGCGGATAAGGGACAGTGGCTTGAGATACTATATGTTCCAATATCTATCATTTTATTCATTTAATTTTTTTTTTGATTCTATCCGTGATGTTTATCCTAACCACTTTGATACGTTGCAGTATATGAACGAGTATATGCAGCTGCTTGCTCACAGGCAACGGGTATGTTCGCAACAGGTGCCGCAATGTTGGACAGTTGTATCCATACATTTGTTCGTAAGTTTGATACTTTAAATTTTTTTGCAGACTTACTATTATATTATATAATTGACAGTTCGAATAAAAATTACTCGAAATTTTGTGACAGACATTGTTACAAGCCGCTTGGGACGGGTATTTGAAAGGCGAATTAGAGTTGGATGCTTTTTACCCATCGACAAATCTTGAGTCACATGTGGAGGGCAAACACAGTGTTGTCCATCGTGCATGGTGGACAGTGGATAAGGTTTATATGTCGACCTGTATCAGTTCCTTGCATTGGATAGCATGTGCAATCCATCTACGTAGGTGTCAGATTATAGTGTACGACTGCTGTCCATCCGCACATTCCGAACAGATGTTGGTTGAGGTCATGCGGCCAATGTCTGAGCTACTCCCCTACTTGCTCGATGATGCAGGTTTTTATAACATCAGGACTGAGCTCGAGTTTTCCGAGAAGCCGTTTTCAGTAGTACGGCCTATTGATGGAGTCCCAAACAACAGGTGTCCGGTGACTGCGGAGTGTTCACTTGTATGTATATACACTATTTAGGTTTAGATAGACCCCTTGACTTAATGCCAGTAGATGGAGACTTTTTTAGAAGGAGAATAGCCATAGAGTTATGGAAGAGCATTTTGTTGTATGTGATGATTACATTTGTATATGTTTGTATAGATTGTATATAACAATTTTAATTAAATGTATTATATCTCATTATTGAAATTCTTTTTTTTACATATGTCATTGTTTGTTTATTTGCCAGCAATTCATGATAACAAATAGATAAAGGAAAAATATTGAAATTTCAGGTTCCAATACGTTCAAAATTATGTTAGCTATACATATGATGATGTTTGAAAGTTATTGAGATTGTTTTCGGGAACGGGAGATTCTGGAAAAATCGAAAGTATAGTTTCGATCACATACAAAAATAACACGTGCTCGAAACTGTACTTTCGATCACTTGCTAAATACCGTGATCGAAAGTACAGTTTCGAGCACGTGTTATTTTTGTACTTGATCGAAACTATACTTTTGATTTTTCCAGAATCTCTCGTTCGCGAAGATAAGGAAAAAATGCAAATCAAAGTTACTCCAAATTCAACAACATGGACACAGTTTCAATTAAGAAAATTAGCTATTAAATAGATAAAGTTATCTTAAACAATGCATAACTCCAAATTCAAAGCAATAAACATTCATACAACTTCTTAGGGAATTGAGTTCATTTGTTGCAGCATAAAAATTTAGCATCGTAACAAATGTTGAAAAAATTAATGTACAAGTAACAACACAAATTTCACTCGTTTGGGTGAAGTGGAATCGGATTTTTGCAAGTCGTGCGGTTATGCCTGAGTTGATGACAGCGTGAACACATACGCTGGATAACATCATTTCTAATAGAAGGAATTCTTTGTTTTCTTGGTTAACCAACAGTAGGACGTTGCCTTGGCGGCTTCAAAGTGATTTCTCGTACATTAGGTGGAATCACCCAATTTACATCATTTCCAACGGGGTGAATAGACTCTGCATATAAATTCAACCATGCGTTAGTAGTGTAAAAGTGTGCACACAGTGAATTATGTGACAAACGGATGTGGCGACATACTGCAAGAGCGTGAGCACACGGGAGTTCTGATAGATCAAAGCGTCTACAACTGTAAGTCTTATGCTGCAAATCTACTACCTCAACTATGCCCCGGTGTTTAACATCAAACTTGTGCCGTGACACTGGTTCCACGATCATGGTTCGAGACAACTCTATCTGTTCATCAACAACAGCTTGGGCCGCTAGAGTAAGGAAAGCATCTCTGCCAGCAGCATGCTCCCTACGCTCGTAAAACCACTATTGTACAGTAGATCTTATGTGATCAGCCAATGAAGTGATTGGAAGCGCGTGCGTGTCTTAACAATGAATTCATACTTTCTACGATGTTGGTAGTTAGCAAGTCATACCGCCAAGAAGGAAAATATGCTCTTGCCCATTTATGCAGTCAACCTCATTTTCTAGATAATTTGCTGTTGGTGGATGTATCACCCTAAGATTTTGTATATACCCATTACACTCTATTACCCAATATGCCATAACAGCATGAAAGTAAACAACCATAAATGTTTCAGTTTTTTGGACACGCATCTTGTACTTGGCCTTCACATTCCCAGAAATATGATAAGAACAAAATCCATGGGCTGCATCGAGGAACACGATCGTAATCCCTTTCTCAATACTACTGTGTCGATCAGATATGAAAACCAAATTCTGATCAAAGCCGATTGCTACTCGAAGTTTTAAGAAAAACCATTCCCACGAAGTGTCATTCTCAGAATCAGCAACACCAAACGTCAGGGGATAAATTTTGTTATTTTTATCTAGTGAGGCAGCCACAAATAATGACCCACGATAAGTTCCCTTCAAGAAAGTTCCATCAGCTACAATAACCGGTCGAATTGTGGTGCGAAATTCTCGAATACATTGTCCAAATGACATAAAAAAGTACAAGAAGTGATCATCGGAATCTTTTTCAATTGACGGCATTGTACCTGAATTTTTTTCCTTCAACACGTGACAGTACCAGGGAAGTCCCTTAAATGACTCTGAAGGATCGGCAGTTACAAGCTTCAAGGCACGTTTTTTACTACGCCATGACTTCATGTACGATAGTCGTATCCCATAATCGGCCTAAACATCATCACGAATATTTTAGGGAGAGTAACTTCGATTGCAGTCTTTAAATTTATCCTTAATTAGTTCTCCAATTAGATGCGAGCTTGCTTGGCGATGGCTATCTTGGAGCTTTTCGTTCTAACAACTATGAACTGAGTTCATTTTTGTCACTCGAAAATATGTATTACAATTGGTTTTGGTCGCACGAATTCTCCATTGACATCTTTCAACAAGGCACTTTGTCTCAAACCAATCCGTAGTTGACTTGTAAACTTTGAATTGAAAATGGTTCCTTAATGTATGCAAGCCTAACCTATCTCGAAGTGCTTACTTCGTATTGACTATCTGCCCAACTGAAACATTACTTGATCCAGTTCCCGAGAGTGCATCACTTGGCATAACTTCTGATGGTGGAACTGAAGGCAACTACCGAATAAATTGATTTTCAGACAAAAGAACTGTCATTGAGCAACTCCTCTGAGTGGGACCGTTACAGCCATCGTCTTGTGACTCACTTTCTTCATCAGCAACATTTCTTCCTTGTTCACTGCGCTGAGAGATGTTAGGCCCAAAAATGTCTGCCTCGGCATCATGGTAATCATTTTGATGTGCATTGTTGTAGGGAGGAGAATCTCCTCCATCAAGGGTGGTCGCATCATCAAAAAAGTTTACGGGTCGGTGTTAGAGGCTTAAAGGCATATTTGGAACTTGACTTTGCTGGAAGTATCGATCTACAAACCCTTGCACAGTGTACTCAAACTAATTGTTACATTGGGCCTAGGTTCTGACTGTAGGAACAACATCATTAACTTGATTGCTTCCACTGGAAGATATAAACTGTGTTGCCATTACAGGAATTGCATGAGGTGAAAAATTAGTGGGAACTTCTGCATTGTTCACACGATCCAAGGTAATATATAGTGGGCAATATCCCTTTCGCCTGGCCATATAAGGACTATTGACCGACATGAATGCTCGAAAGTCCAGTTCGATTATGATATCCACTGCCATAAAACCCGCCCCCGATTGTGTATACACTGATTACTTAGTTTTTGTCTTTATGATAAATTTAAAAGGATTAATTTTAAATGCCTCATACAACATCTTCATAAAATCATGATATCTTATTGATCGATCAACAGAAAATCCTCTCATTCTGCCACTGACATATTCTTCGCCGCCGTTCGGTGTTCGTTCCTAAGAGCCGTCATTGACAGTAACAATCGTTATTGACTCAGCCATGCCTGCATTAAATCAAAATATTGTGTTACAAAACTAAATCCAAATATTCTTATAAATGATAATATATAGATTATTTGCAAAACTGAACAAATCTTCTAGTATCTATTAATTTTTCTGTGCTTAAAACTTACTTTCGATCACGTAATTTTGCCCATGCTCGAAACTTACCACTTTCGATTTCTTTCCTACGTGATCAAAAATCTCGCACAGGTCGTCTTCTTCCTCGTTTTTCACTCGTTTTCCATTTAACCATCACACCAAGCACACTCAATGTTTTGAAGACACACTTTTTTTCTTGATTTCTTTCATTACATTCACTGATTCTACATAAATACTCAAAATAAGTGTTATATATATTTTGTTCTCTATTCTAAACTATTTTTCATACACGCACCTGATTCTCTTCTTCTGTAAATAAGTGATTTTTTTCGAAACAAATGAAATTGATCTAAAAAATAACAAACCCAAGTAAACCACTTAACAAGTTCGAATGGAAATGATGGACAGTAGATAAAGCTAGAGAAGAAAAGAAGAAAAAGAAAGATGAGATCAAAATGCAGTTTAATTTGGGTGATAGGGGTAATTTTGTCCAAAAAATTAAAAGGTGGTCATTTTTGTAATTTTATTCATATGTTAGTCATTTTTAAAAATTTTGAGTGAACAGTAGTCACTGCTGCAAATTTTCCTAAAATAAATAATGTCGGAGTCCGAAAAGCTTTTATGTTTTTATAAAAAGACATAGTTGGTCTATTTATATCAAATAAGTCTTGACCTCCTATTAAAACAACTAAAGTGCCCTCAAGTATTAAGTTAGATACTTTTATGTCAAAATCCAAAATGGCAATGGTAGTTAACTAGGTTCTGGATTTGAGGCTAAATTATATTTTAGTTGGGTTATTTCGGTGTGAATTGGAATTTGGCGACTTATTTGTTATAAATAGACAAACTACAGCTTATATTATAAAAATAAGAAAATTCGGGGACCTGCAAGTTATTACCCTAGAGGCTGGTATACACGATATCATTTTATTTCAAAGCCATGTGGGTAGTATTGTATATGTATACCGTGATATCTATACATGTTAAATTTTCTCGGAGTATCACATTACCCTCTCTGACTCCGATGCTAATAATCTAATATCAGGATTGCAACTTTCTCTTAAACAAATGAACATGCGTGGGACAAAAGCCTGGCAAATATTAATCAATCGTAAAGGCTCAGTATTCTAGAAACAACAGGGAAAATAAAAAAAAAAACACACACACACAAAACAATTCAATTTCAACTTCACTTCAAAGCAACATAAGAAAGAAAATCTATATATAGCTCACTCCATTTCTCCCTCACATCAACTCATCTACTCTTCTCACTTCTCTTTGAATCATCAAAACGTTCGGCGGCAGTTGGAAATGGCTCTCTTTTCTCATTCCAAGTTCTTGCTTCTCTCTTTGTCTTTGTCTCTTTCCGCATGCTACAGTCTCGCTCATAATGATGATTTCTCAATTGTGGGTTATTCACCTGAGCACTTGACTTCCATGGACAAGCTCATTGAGCTGTTTGAATTGTGGATGTCTAAACATGGGAAAGCTTACAAATGCATAGAAGAGAAGTTGCATAGATTTGAGATATTCAAAGAAAACTTGAAGCACATTGATCAGAGGAACAAAGAAGTTAGTAGCTATTGGCTTGGGTTGAATGAGTTTGCGGACTTGAGCCATGAAGAGTTCAAGAACAAGTATTTAGGACTGAAACCTGAATTTCCCAGGAGACAGTCGTCTGGCGAGTTTAGTTACAGAGATTTCGAGGCTTTACCAAAGTCTGTTGACTGGAGGAAAAAAGGTGCTGTTACTCAGGTGAAGAACCAGGGTTCATGTGGTATGTATATTATTAAAACAAAAAAAGCAAAAAAAAAAACTTCCATTGTTCTTCTTGGAGATTGATTATGTGTTGGGTAAAGAGTCATGAAAAAATAATGCAAATGCAAATGCAGGAAGTTGTTGGGCATTTTCAACTGTTGCAGCGGTGGAGGGCATAAATCAGATAGTTACAGAAAACCTTACTTCACTGTCCGAACAGGAGTTAATTGACTGCGACACTTCTTTCAACAATGGCTGCAATGGAGGTTTGATGGATTATGCATTTGAGTACATAGTTGCTAGTGGTGGACTCCGTAAGGAAGAAGACTACCCATATCTTATGGAGGAAGGCACTTGCGAGGAAAAGAAGGTAAATAACATCTATTTCAAGTTAAAGTTAGAACTTGCGGAAACTAATCAATGGGTTTTTTTCTTTTTAATTTTTAATTTTTTTTTTCTGTGTTTTAGGAAGAGATGGAGGTAGTGACGATCAATGGTTACCAAGATGTACCAGAAAACGACGAACAAAGTCTCCTGAAAGCACTTGCACACCAACCTGTTAGTGCAGCAATCGAAGCTTCTGGCAGAGATTTCCAATTTTACAGTGGGGTAAGCGTATCTCGCACAAACTATGTGTGCATGTTACATTCCAAACCCAAGAGAAAAAAGGATTTCCATTAATGAATTGCATGCATTTGCAGGGTGTATTCAATGGTCCTTGTGGAACAGAACTTGATCATGGAGTGGCAGCAGTTGGTTATGGAACGTCAAAGGGTTCAGATTATATCATTGTGAAGAATTCATGGGGACCCAGATGGGGAGAGAGAGGGTACATTAGGATGAAGAGAAATACAGGAAAACCTGAAGGACTTTGTGGTATCAACAAGATGGCCTCATACCCCACCAAGAAGAAGTAAAGAAATGCTTGGTTTTTTGCTCGCTATGAAGACTTCCATTTCATCACATATCAGTTGTTTCCTTCTTGAATCGACTAACTTTGTTTGCCTGTACCTGCTGTTTTCAGTAATAAATACTATGGCTTAATATTTCACAAGACAAGAACTGCTACATAAAATTTGATGACCATTTCACAGCTCTAGTGCATGCAATTGTAGCATAGAAGTCCCCAACTTCTCAGTCCAATTTTTTTTTTTTTTTGGTCACAATTCCTTAGTTTATATTTGAAAATTTTGAAAAATGCAATGGAAAATTGGGAATTAGAAATTCAAAGCAAAGTTGGAGAGATGTACAATACACAGTTGCAAACACCATAGCAAAACCCAAAACAATTAGAGGACGAAGTTTGTATAACAGAGAAGCACACAGCCCTAGAGACATCATCTTAACTTGAACGTGAATCATATATATATATGTATATATATATATATATATATATTACAACTATGACAAAAAAATTCTGGTGATTGCGAGTAATTTTCAGTTTCATTGTTGAATGGAAGGATGAAATTCAACTTTCATATGTGTTAAGTTTTGAGGCACTAATACCTAATACTATCTGTACTGCCTGACTGATAGAAAATAAAATTGTGAAAGGAGTACAGGCAAAGAATCAACATTAGCTTGAAATTTCATTGTATTTGAAGACACAGTCATAAAGCCGTCCTCCTAGAAACTGGGCAACCTCCGGATGTTTCACCTGCAACAGAGATAATCCAAAAGCAACACAATATATAAATGCACAACATCAACGATATCCAGAAAGTGAATTCATTAACTAAATTCTAGAAAAAGAAATAATAAAAATGAAGCCATTACCATCCCAATCTTCAGGGAATCACATTTAAATTGAGCATACAGATTTGTTTCGATTCCACGACCCTGACAAAGGCAATGAAAATTTTACATTATTGTTGGAGAACTCAACATTTTAACCGATACTGATATTTAGCTGCCCAGTACTAAGGGAATATTTTACATGTTGGCATTTTGGGTTGTTATCTTCTAAACTTTCTTAAAAATACACGAGGAAATGAACCAAGCCTCAACCATCAAAAGTGATTTAGGTTCAGTATTATCTTGAAAATATCAAGAACATACCATCCCTTCCAAGATAACCAGGTCAGCATCACTTGCCAGGTAGGCAAGCTCTTGTGACACTCTTGTAAGATCAATAACCTACAACAGTTTTGAAGATGAAAGAGGCTATTACACAGTGAAAATCAATCATCATGCAGTGATTCAAAGTCATCTGTTCCACTCATGCACTAATTAGAAAAAAACATAGCACTCTCATTTCTTACCGGCAAGTCATTGCCAGAATTGGCAATCAAAATATTTGAAGTATCAACACCCATGAGCCGCCCATTTTCATCCTTCAACTGGAAAATTGGCACCACATTAGAGGTCAACCAAGAATGACAAATAATCAAAATTCTTATCATTATTATTTCTTTTATCACCTTTGATAGGATCTCAATCAGTTCCGGGTAGGTTACATCATTGATTGAAGGTAAGTCATTAGAAGCCAACACAACCTGTACAGGGAAAAAGTGAGAGATCATGAAAACATTTAGACACCCATTATAAATAACTGGAAAAAAAGAGAATAGGGAACGGGGCTTTTCAGCTTTAAAGACTAAATGGAAGGTCCATTACAGTGCTAAAGAAAAATTCAAATCTAACCAATTTATCAGACAAAGCAATGATTTGAAGACAGAGTGACAAGTATAGTTCCATGTTCCAAGTGCCAACTAATAATGAGTTACATTATATCACAAGAAGTACCTAGCTGATATGTATATAGTATTAATTAAAAGAATTATATATATGAAAGCAAACCTTAGTTCCACGTCGGAGTAATTCTCTTGCAAAAGGTAGAATACCCAAAATTATATCTGCACCAGAATTATCAACAAAAATGACAGCCTGTCATGCACAAAAATAGAACTTGTTAAAAAATATAGCATAGCATTGATCTTTCACTTGTTTCAAAAGAAATGCTTTGAAGGATGCGACTACTCTGAAAAAGGATATCATGTAAAATAAACCACATAGGGAACTTGCCTTTTTCCAAGTTTTCTTGCTCCATTTCAATTTAAAAGCCTCCAAATCATCAATAACCCAAGGCCGGGGGACAAGATTTTGACAACTAGCCAAAAAGGACATACCATCCTTTGAGAAAACCTCAGCAAGCTTAAAGAAATTAAAAGAAAAAATATGTTCAGTTGTTTACTACATTAATAATTTAATCAACTACTATGATGAGTGTACAAACTGTCAGACCAAAAAATACCATGTTCACCAAAAAAAAAAAAAATCATATCTATGAGATAAAAGATTAACGACCTGTGCTGAACCGAGATCAAATATGTTTCCTGCAAATATTCCTCTGGCCAGATTATCTAGACGCTTGCCTTCATCTTCGATAGCATCATTAAGACGAACAACATCTCCAAATAAGGATATAGCCTTTGCATTTTCTTCATCCTATGGAAATTTGTCAAGAAAGGAACATTTTTAAGCAAAAGCAAACAGATACAGGATAGCCAATATCATCAATTCTCTCTCCTGACTATCTCTCACTTCTCCCCCAATTTTTTTTCCAAATATTCTGTCATTTGGCTGGGTAGTATATTGCTGTTCAGTCAATAAAAAAGTTCAGAAGAGTCGGGTTATGTCTCTCACAACTCACCACTGTTCTTTCAATCCATAACATTTTCAGTCATAAGAATAAGATACTTTTATGTTGCCATTCATTTAATTCACATGTAAACTTCACAGATTTAGCATGTGAAATAAAGATGTAAAGTACAAATGTCTAGCATTTACCTTGACTTTCTTGAATATATCTCTGAATCCCAATTCCCTAAGGACTTGTTCACGAATTCGGCAAAGAAGCTTAAATATCCCCAAAAATAGAAAATTAAACAAGGAAAGAGGTTACTCTCCACAATACACCATTGTGCAAAATAATCACCCTGAAAAAGACAAAATAAAGTGGAAAAAATCATCGCAGAGCTCAACTTACAATGCAATCAGGTGGCCCACCATGACTTTCTGGATCTTTCTTGAGGTCCTCAAGTATCTCCGAATACCTTTCAGAAACAAAAACAATAATGCTCTCAGAACTCCAAGATGGCACATATAATAATAGAATTATTTACTTAAACAAACACACATCAACTAGCATGACAGATAAACTCATTCCAGTTCTCGATACCTTATAGTTTAAACAGTCTACTTCAAAAACCGACAGCCTAGGAAAAAAGAGCACAGAAATGCCACAATGTGCTAGACCGCATTTAAAACTAACCAATGATTCTAGTTCAGCAACACATGATTTTTTGTAAAAAGAAAGAACTTGTTTGCCTAAAAAAAGAAGTCCAATATACCAGCAATAATAACATAAGCATCATTAACTAAGGATAATAAAGTTCTCACATTTCAATTCATCTAAATATTTCACATTTGCTAATAAAAAAACTTTCATTTTTCTATCACAAAGAAAATTAAATTATAATTGAATGAAGTAAACAAGAAGAGAAAAATTACACACTGGATACATTCAAAGCAAGAAGAGATAGGAAGAAACAAAAAAAAAAAGATAGAACCTAAGTGAACAAAAATAAACACCGAGAATCACATATAAGAGAACCAACCTTCTGGCAAATTTTTCCGCTCTGACAGGAGCATCAGTCACGGTAGGATCACTCTCAGCTCGTTTCCTGCAATTAAAAAATGAAACAAACAGGTTAGAAAGAAGAAAATCTTTTGGAGAAGCCAAATAAAAGTAATGAAGAATCAAATAATAATAATAACAATAATGATTGAAGGGTTCAAAAATATGACTTGAAAGAAGGGATGGAATTGAGGAAGAGGTCGAGCCAAGCAATCTCAGTAGGAGTAGCCTTTTTGGGATTGTCAGACGGGAATCTGTAGGGAATGGTGCATGCCCTGTAGTTTGATTCGATCGGAGTCGGAAGTAATGGAAACGGAACAAGCTCCGAATCACTTTCCATTCTTTTCTTTCCTTATTCGAAGTCACGTTACTCAGCCGACGAAGGAAGGAAATGCGAGAGCAGAGAAGGAAGGAAAGGAAGAACGAACAGCTCTCTTTTATCCCGATTCCCGAATTTCCAACTTCGCAGAGAGTTTGAGTGCCAACTCCGTAATAAAAATTTACTTAAATAACCACTGTTGACTGGGATTTTCTAAAATAATTACTGTTGATAATTTGTTTTAAAAAATGGTCTAACTGAAACTTTTTTGAACAAAATTACGCCCGTGACCAGAAACTTGACATTTTTTCTTCTTTCTTCCTTTTCATCGTTTTTCCTTTTTGCTTCTTTCTTTCTTTTTTTTCCTTCTTTCTTTGAATATTTGTGCATAATCAGACAATACAATAATAAAAATTATAAAAAAAAGTGTGTATTAAATATTTAAGTGTGTTTAATGTAATAGTTAAGTGAAAAAATTAGAGAAGAAATTGAACTGTGTAAAATTACACATTCTAAAAAAATTAAAAGTACAATTTTAAGTATGCAGTATAGAATTAACATGCTCGAAAATACACTTTCTAATATATTATTTTTAATATGCTCGAAAGTGTAATTTCGAATACATTGATTTTTATACTGTGTGCTCAAAATTGTACTTTTCATTTTTTCAGAATGTACAATTTCGTTCAATTCGTATTATTCTTCAATTTTTTCACCTAATCATTATATAAAACACACTCAAATATTTAATACATACTCATTTTGACAATTTTTATCATTATATTGTCTAATTATGTTCAAATACTAAAAAATCATATCACATTTTTAACAAATTAGATTTTTTAGATTTTCACTCGTTCACTTGATTTCCCTTCTATTTGTGAATTTTCTTAAATTTATAATCAAGTTGAGTTTTCAGAAGTAAACAAGTTCAAAAATATTCGTTTAGGAAGACAGAAAAAGAGAGTTAAAAAAATCAAGAAGAAAGTTAAAGAAATTTGGAAGAAAGAAAAAAGACAGAAGAAAGAAAGAAAGAAGAAGATGGAAGCAAGTAAAAATTTGGTGAGGGGACAATTTCATCCATAAAATTATGAGATTATTTTTTAAAGTGTTTTTAAACAGCAATTAGTTACAAAAATTGGGAGTGTACAGTACTTACTATTGTAAATTTCTGGTAATAATAACAATCTCAGGGATTGTGCTTGGGCGCTCTGTTCCTTTTGCAAAATGGAATATGCTTCTTCTTCGTCTTTCTGCATTATGATTATTATTATTATTATTATTATTATTATCATCATCATCATCATCATCATCATCATCATCGTACTTTACTTTTCTTGTTTTTCTTCCTTTTATTTATTTATATTTTTCGTGTATTTTTATAAACAAAACAATCTATAATCAAAATTATATAAGCAACCAATTTATATAATATAAAATTATATTAGTTCAATTTATTTAAATTTACTCGTTCTCAGGAATGATATCATGATATTTGAACTTATTATTTTATGTGGAATGAAAACAGAAAAAAATATATATATCTTCATAAAATAACTAATTATTTATAATAGTTAGTGGTATCACTCCCATTGAGAAAAATATTTTTGTAATAAATAAATTATAATGGTCTAAAATTTAAATTTTAATACATGACACACACAGCCTTGTCTGTCTGCTCATAGGGGAAAGCAGCAGCAGCTCAAGAGCACTTCCACATAATCAGAAACTATGAAAATTCTACATCCGAATAAAAAGAAGCATATAGTTTTCAACTAAACACATGGTGGTGAGATTTGAGTGCCAATATATTTAGCTTCAACATTTTTACAAGAGGAAGTTGGGTGTTTCTCTTCAGATGCGAGGTCTACAGGAACATTTTCAAGGTAGATATTCTGGCATGGAATCCCTCTGCTACATTCCAGAGCAACTGCTACTGCTGAAGATGATGTCCCTCTTATGTTCTTGAAATATATATCCCTTAGCTTCACCCGAGATGGTGGCTGCAGTCAATCATCAATGAAACTATCATCAGTTTCTCCAGAAACAGCAAGCATACAGATTTCCTGAAGCAAAATGAAAATACTAACTTACTTTCGTAGGGCAAGAAGTGAATGGACAGTATGCCTGATCAATTATAATTGGATTGGTTACATTTTTCATGATAATATTCTCAAATGTCATATTGGTGAGTTAGCCCACGTCTTAATCCTAACACCATTCTTGGTCCCTGTCATGATGCTATCTCTGACCACAAGTCCTCTTACATCTCCTTCATTTTGATATCTTCCCAAACTTCCAACACTAAATTACAATATATATACTTCAAATAGAAGGTTAAATATCTTCTTTCAAAAATTATAAGAAAAACAGCATAATAATCGCTAAGAAAACATTGGAGATACTGCACATGGAGATTCAGAATTACCTGATGCCATGACCAGGTCCGCAAGAGATGCTAGTGATAGTGACCTGAGAATTTCCTTGCCTGACTGAGATGCAGTCATCACCAGTACCAATATGAGATTGTGAAACATAGACACTAGAGCTTCCCTCGATGTGGATCCCATCAGTGTTGGGACTGTCTGCAGGTGCTGAAATTTTAATTTTACTGCCTTTGAAGTTCTGGGACTCCACAAGAGCTATATGAAAGAATTTACTATTCACTGAAGTTATGTTTCGGACAATAGTCCTATTCATTGCTACAAACTTGACTTTCTGAAACAACAAAAAGAAATCTCCATCAGAGTTTAATCTAGTCTGCCTGGCCTGTGCTTATGCCATCGCACCTAGCAATCCACATATATATATATATATATATATATATATAGGAAAATTCAATCAAATTACGAAAGCCATTTCATTTACCCACATACTTTTCTTGATGCTGACAAAACAAGATGGCCTACAGATATTGACCATTTGCAGAAGACAGCAAACTGAAATGAATGTTTTACAGTAATGAGTTATGGAACATACTGTTGGAAGAAGTTTGCAACTGAAGTCGGAGGGGCATCTATTGTAAGGCCATGCTTTGGCTCCCTGGCCATCAAAGGTCCCTCCTCCAGTCAAGGTTAGCCCTTCCAGCCCACCAAATTCAACCCAGCCAGCACCAAATCTGTACTTGGACAAATTTGTTGTTGCCATCAAATAACCCTGCAAGTTTGCTTCCCAGATTCCATCATAAACAGAGTACCTATTCAACAATGATAAAAAAATTTCCATAATTGGATAAAATTAGAACCTCACCTTCATTTGAATGGTTATATTTGTTACATTTTTGCAGGGGCCTCCAAATTTAATGGGACTGATCAGGTAAGTCCCCTTAGGTATCAGAAGATTTATAGCACCCGTTGTCTTACATGCCTCCTTCCATGCTGCTTTGAAGGCCTAAATAACAAATATTAGTTGTAGAACTATGACATTGATAAGTAAAAGTATTGTGACAATTTTATTGCAGTACTCTCACAAGTTCAAGCTAAGCCTAATGCAGAATCAACAATGCTTACGTTGAGAATTGAGATATTGAAATGAAGAGATGCAAGTCAAATTTGATAGTACGAACTATGAAGCAAGCTCATGACTTCAACTCAAAGGAACTTAAGTAATGAAAATTAAAAATAACAATTGCAGATATTCTTCCTGCCACTGTAAACTTTACTTATGCTTTAGCACATTGAACACTGGTCACATTTTGAGTCAGTCAAAGAAAATTAAATCATAAAGCTATCATTCTTGGAATAAATCATCGAGGAGAGGGAGAGAGAACAAACTTTGCTGTCATCAGTCTGACCATCAGCTCTGGCACCAAAGTTTTTGACATTGAATAAAATAGAGCTCCTTCCTCCGTGGTGTAAGGTTTTTCCTTGTGCTATGGTGCCTTCTGCACCATATAAGGCTGCCATGTTCCCTCTTCCTCTGATAATAACACCATTGAAGCAAATGATGAAGAGCACCAATAGTGACGTGGTATCAACGTCAATGTTCATTTTAGTGCTATAGTTTGGTGTCCTTTACGTTCTGCAGATTTGTAGGTTGGATAGTTGATATCGCCTTCCAAGCTCATTCAGGATTTTCATAAGTTGAGCAAAGAAAGAGTGAAAATGTCCAGTAATTTAAATATTAAAGGGGATTTTGGAGTTTGCATATAACTGCAATTAACTCCCTTCCCCACTATATTGGTGGTTGATAACCATCACTTCCACAGAACTAGTAAATATAAGAAAGTCCAATCACAAGTTGGCAACAGTTTATAATTCCAGTGAGCAGTTTTTTCATGCTCAGGTGGCTTATCATGAATAGGCTTTTCCTAAATTTAAGCTAAGGATAATTCGTCACCTCCTGTCCCCGAATTCATGCTCTGGACCAAACAGTGACAGAGCCAGTGCACCTATAATTTCCCCTTTTTCTTTGATCACACACTCTTTCGTTCTGCTTGTTCCCATAATTTGGTTGTCCATGGACTGATCATCTAAATTCAATAACAAAAGACGAAGGAAGCAGTCCATAAACCATCAGATTGTTGGAAACACCTGTTTGACAATTGTCAACTATATGACAAGCAAACCATGCATCAGAAATTGTTCCAGACTTTAGAATACTATATCATTTCTTTGTTAAATGGAAATATATCACTATCAATGAAACAACAGGGACAAGAAGGTCAGTACAAAATACGTGAGCAATAAAATTTATGATGATGCTCCGTTTAATTTCATTAATTGTAGCCCTTCTTTCTTGATTGAATCAATTGGTATGCTCATCGAGATCATAAATCCGTTTGAAATAACTGCATACCACCATGTACATATTAATGCATTCGATTGAATAGCTAGGCGGAGGAAAAGAAATGAGGGAAATACATCAGCGCAGAGACTTATAAATCATAAATCATAAAATCTATCTTTCCTTTCTATAGCCTTTGTTGTAAAGCTCATTTCTTTGCCTTTGCAAACCTGAGGCATCGATACTTTTCCCCGCTTACTGTAATCTCGAGTGCTCCATCTTGGTTATCTTGATTGGATGCAGTTCCCATAAGAACACTTTTCTCTTTCTCTAAATTTTCTTTCTCCATCTTTAACCTTGCTTCTTGTCGGGCAATCTCAGCCTGGAAAATTAATCATGTTTGAAAAGCTCCATTGAAATTCAAGACTGAAATGATAAGAAAGAGAGATTATTCAAGCAACATTATAGATGGAAAGCTCTAAGATCATTTCCATTTCCTTAAAATGCATACACTTTCAACTCAGGAGCAAGCACACATTTTCTAAAAGCACTGGTGACAATAATGCCTACGGACCCGTGTTATTATAAAGACAACTCAGCAATGCAGTCATCCACACAACAAGATAGGTGTCACAAATTTTCCTAACAGCAGTAAAGTAATCAATTGCTTTAAAACTATGATAGCAACAAAAACTTTGTAAGGAATTTAACTAAAATGCATCCAGTTTAATCAACAACTGAAAACGTAAAAAATCTTACACAAAGTTGGAAACTCTAACACAAAACTTGAAATTCTTATACAGAAACTGAAGCTCTAAAACTTAAAACATCTAACACAAAACTTAAAACACAAAATTCAAAAACTTGGATGTATTGTGTTGAATCCCGTTTATAAAAAACTAATCATACCAGTGACAATACCAGCCAACTGGGATTATATATATATGTATGTATATATATACGCACGCACGCACAGCAGATGAAATGGAAAAATGAATGCTTTTTCACAATTACGAAGTAAATTACTCTGTTTTAGCTGCAAATTAATACACCCGCTCGACTACGTCCGACTGACGCTTGATGTTATGAAAAAAAAATATTGCATAAAGCCGTCCAATCAATGGTGTCAAAAGCCAATTTCAACGCGGAATTCAATTACGGATAGAAAAACAGAATCGTAATCTAAACAGAGGGAAAAAATAAAAATAAATAAATAAATAAACGAACCTCGCGGCGAGAGAGTTCAGCTTTCCAAGCGGCTTCACGTTCGGCGACTTCGCGTTCACGTTCTTCGATGTAACTCTGCATCTCTCGTTCTTTCATAATCCTGTCTTGTATGTCTGCATCTAATGCCTCTTTCAGCTCCTGTACGAACTTGTCCACCACCGCTTTAATTCTCAAAGACATATTTTTTTCACTCTCCGTCTATGCTATCCTATTCGGTATTCATGCTCCGAACAAGATGGGGGGAATCGAAAGCAAAATGAATGGAAAGAGGAGGAAAAGGAATTTTCGTGAACAGAGAGAGAGAGAGAGAGAGTTGTAGCTGCAGGACCTTTTGTTTTGTTTCCGTCCCATACTTCTTCAAGCACAAATTGAATCCGGACCCGCATTAAAACGCCGCGTTTTGCTGTCATTGTCCCCACAAAGATGAGTATTTTGCATTTTTGTCCCCATAAGTTTTGACTTTCTTCATTATGGTCCCTCAACTATGTTCGCTGGTGCAGACTTCGGCTTCCATCTGAGAGAGTTGGGAAGAAGTTGAAGCTAAAAATGGGATGTTTCAAAAGATGATTGATAAGAGATTGTTAACACTTGTTACAAAAAGAAATGATTTTGAAGAGCATTTCAAAGCTGAAATGGATTATACGATCTTCATTACGGCGTTCCTACTCTGTCACACCAATGGCTGCTCGTATTACTGGCGAAAACTCAGCGTCTCTGCTTGATGATTTCACCAGATTCTGCAACCAAAGAGACCTAACGAGAGCCATGAAAGCCATGGACGTCATGCAAAGGCATGGAATTCATGCTGATTGTATCACCTACGCTGAGCTCATAAAGTGTTGCTTGGCTCGTATCGCTGTTGAAGAAGGTAAACTCGTTCACAAGCACGTTTTCTCTGGCAGGTTCCAACCGAAAAGGTTTTTGGTCAACATTTTTCTGAACATGTACGTGAAATTTAACCTCTTGGAGGAAGCGCAGAGTTTGTTCGACCGAATGCCTGAAAGAGATGTTGTTTCTTGGACAACCATGATATCAGCTTATTGTACTGCTAAGATGAATGACAAGGCGTTGAATTTTTTGATTTTGATGCTTAGAGAAGGTATCAGGCCCAATATGTTCACTTATTCTTCGGTTTTGAGAGCGTGTTATAGTTTAGTCAATCTGAGGCAGGTCCATTGTGGTATAATTAAAGTTGGGTTAGAATCTGATGTGTTTGTGAGGAGTGCTTTGATTGATATTTATGCAAAATGGGGTGATTTGAGCAATGCAGTGTGTGTTTTCAATGAGATGGTGACTGGAGATTTGGTGTTTGGAATTCAATCATTGGAGGATTTGCTCAGAATAGTGATGGTGATGAGGCTTTGAATCTTTTTAAAAGAATGAAGAGGGCAGGTTTTTCACCTGATCAGTCGACACTAACGAGCGTTTTGAGAGCCTGTACTGTTTTAGCACTGTTAGAACTGGGGACACAAGTTCATGCTTATGTATTGAAGTATGATCATGATTTAATACTTAACAATGCACTGCTGGATATGTACTGCAAGTGTGGCAGTTTGGAAGATGCAAAGTCTGTTTTCAGTAGGATGGAAGAGAAGGACGTGATCTCTTGGAGCACAATGATTGCAGGGTTGGCACAGAATGGATATAGCCAAGAGGCTCTGAAACTATTTGAGTTTATGAAAGTTTCAGGGATAAAACCAAACTATATTACTATTGTTGGTGTTCTATTTGCTTGTAGCCATGCAGGGCTTGTGGAAGATGGGTGGTATCATTTCCGATCTATGAAAAAGTTTTATGGCTTTGATCCAGGAAGAGAACATTATAGTTGTATGATTGATCTTCTCGGTAGAGCTGGGAAGCTTGATGAAGCAATGCGTTTAATACATGAGATGCTGTATGAACCAGATGCTGTGGCATGGAGAGCTTTGCTTGGTGCATGCAAGGTTCACAAGAACACGGAACTAGCCATTTATGCTGCTAAACAGGTTCTGAATCTGGATCCGCAAGATCCAGGAACTCACATTCTGTTGTCTAATATCTATGCAAGTTCCCAGAAGTGGGATGATGTAGCTGAAGTTAGGAAGACGATGAGAGAAAGAGGAATCGCAAAAGAACCAGGGTGCAGCTGGATTGAAAAAAATAACGAGATCCATACTTTCTTTGTAGGAGATAGCTCACATCCACAGATAGATGAAATCAACAGGCAGCTGAAACACACAATTCACAAATTAGCAGGAGTTGGTTATGTTCCAGACATAAATTTTGTCTTGCATGATCTTGAAGGAGAGCAGAAAGAAGACTCAATCCAGTACCACAGTGAGAAACTGGCAATTGTTTTTGGTTTAATGAAGTTGACACAAGGTAAGACCATTAGGATCAGGAAAAACCTTAGGATATGTGGGGACTGTCATATGTTTGCAAAACTCACAGCAAAAATGGAGCATCGAACTATTGTGATCAGAGATCCTATCCGATACCATCACTTTCAGGACGGTATTTGCTCCTGTGGAGACTATTGGTAGCAAATGATAAAGGATTGCTAGACCTTACGGCTGGTATTTTCTCAGCACCAAGGCAAGAGAGGGAGAAGATAGACGGGCAAATGGCTGACGATGCAAACCATCTGCTAGATGAATGATGATGGTGATTCGAGCCATAATAAATAAACGTCCAAGAGCGGGAAACAGCAGACATGATCATAGCTCATATCTCTTGAGAATCTGGCGAGAGCTGTGAGCCACTAAAGAATCTGACCCATACATTACTGGCTGGACTGCATTTAATAAATATTATGATGTTATGATTGTTAAATCATATCGACTGCAAATCTAATGTAATTTGTAATCAGACAAGATATAACATGGAATTATGAGATTTTGAATCGAAAGGAAGATCAACGACCTTAGCATTTGCAAGAACAGATTTGTTTTTGTCCTCTTAACTATAGGAGTCGTCAAACCAGTGTTTCCCTTGTTATTGATACAATGCATGAGACATTTATCAATCTCAACCCCCAATTATTACATAAACACAGAAACTAAGATCATGCTTGAGAATTAGGAATGCTGTGTTGGTCCCTTACAACTCATCTCTTGACACTTCGTCCTTTGTGTGCTGAACATAAGATGCATAACCTTTAAGTATTGACTCATATATGTCAATTCCTTTCAGGTATTCATCTTGGTGCAGAAACTGCAAGAAAGAGAAAAAGTCAATGATTAGGTCCAGAAGCAAGCATACTGCATATGTTAGGGGAAACATGGTTGATTATTCTCCAAGGAAATCACCGTGTCAGACAAATCTCAAGCATGAAATCCCAATTCTGGACTAAGGTTTCTGAAATGCATCCAGAATCTCATAGACAAGCACATATAAGCAATATGATCTACAGAAAATGTTGACAAATATTCACCTCATTATGGTCATGAAGTAGAGGAGGAGTGTTTGCCATGGGAGAGAAGCCAATTGCTGGCAGGCCTAGTTCACGGAAGGAGCGAGCATCTGTGGAGGCAGGAAAGATCTCTGGCTTACCAAGCTTTCCATTAGCTTTTCTAACAGCTTCTTCTAAAAGGCTCCACCATGGGTTAGAACTGTCTGTTGCCGTTAGAAGTGGCTTTCCAAACTTGTTGTGTATAGAAACTCTCTGCTTGAACTGTCAAAGCTAAAAACATAGTCAGAAAAACTGACAGAAAAGAAGAAAAAATCTCAGGTCTTGTTGACAAAGCAGCAATGACCAAATCAAACAAGTTTGTCAATTAAGTGATCAATGACAAGCATACTCTCATCCTTTCGGACTTACATATAGTGGCACAATTTCCGGTAGTATAAATAATAAATATTTTAAACAAACATAAAGACAAACAGTCACTCTGGATCATCTTTGTCATATTATATTGTTCCAAAATTCTCAAGCAGAAATAATGACAGATTGCCTGAAATGATCACGGAAATCACCTTCAGCAAGTGAAATAGTCTACATAGGCCAGAGTCCGAAGATTTTGAACATTACCTCAAATGTCATATTGCGTGAAGCAGGTGCCCATTCTTCAGTAATTCTTCTCTCCAAGGATTCTGCATCAGCAGTCGGTGGGACCCGGATATCAAACCCTGCTTCTGCCTCAGATGGTTGTAGATTCATGACAAACCCCTGGTAGACAGAAAAGAAAAAAATTACATGTTCAAATGTCAACGACATATGTTATTTTCAAAAGATGCTGCAGAGGTTCTGGTGGAATAAAGAGATTTACAACATCCTTGAGCAGGACGATATTTAAAAATTCTTTTTTAATAAAAATTTTGCATGTTCGTGAGCATTTGAGCACTTGTTTGATGAGGTTTTTGCCTTTGTGGGCCATGTTTAAAGTCCTAAACATCCAATGCAAGTGATGTATAACAAATTTCATATTATTTCACACCAGAACATGCTGCAAGTGAACCCAAATCAACACAAGTCCAGAGAATACTTCAGTTGCAACTTCGCAATTGCAAGTGATGTACAACAAATTGAACTACCATTCCAAGTTACATTGAGGTACAGAGCTCATAATAACCTGTGAACATAATTAGTTCTAGTAATTCTACAAAGAAGAAAGACAAGCAAAGGGAAGTAATCTAACATCAATCTCCAAATTAGAGAAAACTCACATTTGGAGATGGAGTCCCAGCCTTTAGAAATGCCATATTAACCGAAACAACCTCCCCTTCAGCCTTCAAACCAGCTTTTAGCAAATCAAACTGCGATGCCCTGAACCTCCTCATACTCTCAATGCTTTTGAATAAATTCTCCATCGCACTGTTATCATACAGCTTCGCCCCATGTCCTGGAGCTCCTCCAGCCTTAATAACCAGCCACCAAGGACACCTCTCCCCATAAAAGGCCCTGTAACTCTCAGTAGGCGACGCCAACCCTAAATTTTAAACCAGCATAACAGTGAGTGAACTTTGAATTAAAGTCAAATTTCTTTCAACCGAAAAAATAGTCTTTGCCTTATCCACATTCATATTCCTAAATACATCAAAATCGGCACTTACAACAATTGAAAATTTTTTATACAAAAAAGTGATCTTTTCCTTCATCCAGAACATTCATTCATGCTCTTCAGTACATCAGAATCATCACTTAAAAAAGTTCAAAATTTTACCTTCATCGAGAACTATCCCAACGTTCATGTTCTTGAATACATCCGATTCAGCAAACTTCTTCGCGCCGTCATGTCCACCAATTTCCTCATCAGGTACAAAAGACAAGTAAACAGTTCGAACCGGCTGAAACCCACTTGCCTTCAAACGCCGAATAGCTTCCAAATACTGCATACCTACGCATTTCATGTCTTGGGACCCTCTGGCAAAAATTTTTCCATGAGAATCCAGGTGAGCACTGAACGGATGGTAGGACCATTTGTTCGTTTCCGATGGAACAACATCGGTGTGGGAGTTGAGGAGGATGGAAGGGAGTTGAGGATTGGAGCCAGGCCATTTTAGGAGGACCAGTGGTTTGCTTTTGACGAATTCTAAGGTTTGGGATTCGAGAGAGAGAGATTTAGCTTGAGAGAGGAGAAAATTCGTCGCTTTGGCGTAGTCTGGGTTTGGTTGAGACGTGTTGATTTGGAGAAATTCCCGGAATCTTGATATCACCGCTGCTGTGTCTTCAGTCGATGATGAAGCTGAATTAAAGATAAAGAGAAAGCAAATATGGAGAAGAAGAAGATGAAAATAAAAACGACGTATCCGATTCGTTTCCATTGTTCTTCCTCCGGCTCTCTCAGTCCCAGCTAAGCAGCTTGAAAGAAGGGAGGCGAGTGAAATTGATCAATTCTGTTACTCCGTTTAACTGTCTTCAGACTACATTACACTCTGGTTAGTGTCGATTGGGCCCGGTCCATTTAATGCCAATCCTGTATGGGCCAATAGGCTTTGATTTCGTTCCTTTGTCTGGCAGATTGGGGTATGGGCTGGAAACTAGGATTGATGTTGTCTTGTGCGTGTGTGTATGCATATAAAATTATATATATAAAATTTCAATGATTTAAAATGCATATTGATGGAATGCTAATAATCGGTATATATGATTTGCTACTTTCTTTTTCCCTTTTGTAATTAAGTTTAATTATGAATGCAAACCTTAATTATGTATGAAATCCTTCCAAAAAGGAAAGAAGAAACAAAATTTTAAACTTGAATTTATGAGGGAAAAATATTTCGACAAAAAATTTAAAATTGTTATTAATTAAAACATAAGATATATAAATTACATCCTACAAATAGATATGATATTATTATATTATGTTATTACGTTATTTGTTCTAAAATTTTAGTCAATAATTTATATGAGTTGTATGTATACCAAGTATCAAAAGTAGAATTCGAAACCAATTCTACCAAATTTGTTCGAATAAGAATATAAATCCTACTTGAATAATAAAATTCATTTTTTTTTAGTAGCTTTTTTTTTTGTTATTTAAATCTAAATATATGAAAAGTTGAATGATGAATTTATGTTTTATTGATAAAGTTTGAGTTAGAACTTAATTAAAAAATAAAAGAATAATAAATATATTACAAAAATTTGACTTTGAAGCATTCCATATTTACCAATTAATAAATAAAAGTTCATATATTGTCTTTGTCGCCCTTCCGACCTCCTCCTCCGGAAACTCCAACTTCGTGTGGAAAGAGTACGTTCATTGACGCCGTTAACTTTTATCTCCAGATGGATGACGATAATTCTTCTCTTTTTCATATTAGGTAGGTGGTGTGGTTCTGGTTAATAGATAAAATTTTTTATTTTTTGATTCCTTATGCTTTTCTATTAATTATACTTGTTTGTGTCCTGTACACTCTACTCTACCAATTAAGTAATTTCACGTTGTAGAGGAATGCCTCTTCATCGGATTCATGACAGAAGCATGAGATGGATTCCAATGGAAGAAGATCATGAGAGTAGATTTGTTTTCAGAGATGGAATATTGGATCTAAGCTTATTATATAACAACTCATACAAGAAGCTTGTCTGCTGCAATGGCAATAATACTAATACTAATAATTCAAAGTCAAGGGTAATTCGTGACAGAGGCAACAAATTCTGTGATACTTGCATTCTTTCCTTGAAAGATGTTATTCTTTAGTTGTATTAAACCTTTTTAAAGAAAACAAAACAACATGAATAAATAAATAAATAAAACATCCGTTAGTAAATCTTGTGTTTCTTGGTTAATAGTAGTATCGTATGCCATCACTGGAATTGCGTACCTATATAGTTTCTCTGTTATAATGGCACTGAGCTGATTTGTTCTCTCTTTACAAAAGCATGAATATTTAACAATAAAGAAAGAAAGGTTGGGCTTTGGCACTTGGGCCTGAAAATACCCTTATTTTATCATAAATGCCAAATATTTTTAACATTAATAGGAAATGAAGTAGTCATGTACTATACCTACGTTATGTCATGCTAATGCTAATGCTAATGCTAAATGCTAATGCTATTATATATAGATTATTGAACAGAAATCCTGTAAAGTTTGGAATTATAACCTAGTTTTGCAATCACACTCAACAAACTAATATTAATTTTGACACAGGTAGTCGTAAAATATTAAGTTGAAATTGTGAAATTCTCCAAATCTCACGCTCACACGCCTAGTGTCATGTCATGTCATGTCATGTCATGTCAGTCACTTGGATCCAATAAATAAATATCAGGCTCCAATTAGTCAATCTCAACTTTGTCTTTACTCTTCCCTTCCATTCTCAAAAGATGAGCCAGAAATAAAGCCAAGCCGCGCATGTAATTTTGGATGTGCTAGAAACACATACTCAAAACCCAAGAATATTGCTTTGGATTCTTAATTGAAGACTTTCTACTTTCCCTGTCTGCCACAATCTCACTGAGCCTTAAACACTTCTCTGTTTTCTACTACTCTGGATGTACCCCCAAATGCTCCCTGGCGCTCCCGACCCATTTTCAGTCACCATTTCCCTGCTAAAGTGAACCAAAATAATATTTAAATAAAGCATCCATCTTTTTTCATTATGGACTACTCTGCCCTAACTCCTTGAAAGTATACACACCACAACAATGTTTGGTTTTCTTCCAACCCTAGCTTTATTTGAGAAGGAGATTCAAGTCATTTTACAGAAAAGAGAAAAACTTTCTTCTTTCTTCGGTCCACAGCAATCCCAACAAAAGGAAAGAGAGAAAAGAAGGAAAAGAAAAAAGAAAAGAAGAAGAGCACCATTTCCATACAAATCAGAATGGAAGCCCTTCAAGTCATCGTTTTCTTCTTGATTTTACTTCAAACATGCAAGATTGCAGCTGAGGATGAAGAATGGAAGTCTGCTACTGCAACATACACCAAAGAAACGGATGGGTCTATTATCGTTGGTACTTTCTTGCAATACTATTGGTCTCTCACACTGTTTCTTTTTCACTTTACCAACAAAATGTTCATGTACATTCTATTTAATGTTGCAGAAGGAGCATGTGGTTATGGGGATCTTCACAAGGCCAGCTATGGCAAATACAGTGCGGGACTTAGTACAATGTTATTCAACAGAGGGAGTACTTGTGGAGCTTGCTTTGAAGTAAGATGTGTCGACCACATCTTGTGGTGCCTAGCTGGAAGTCCGTCTGTCATACTCACTGCCACTGATTTCTGCCCTCCAAATTATGGACTTTCATCAGATTACCGTGGCTGGTGCAATATTCCAAAAGAGCACTTTGAGATGTCAGAGGCTGCATTTGCTGAGATTGCAGAGAGAAGAGCTGATATTGTACCAGTTCAATATAGAAGGTGTGTATAACATATCGAATTGGACATATTTCACTAATAAGTCTATTGCAAGCTTTCTTTGTTTTACAATACATTGTTATGTGAAATTGATGCAGGGTGAAATGCGAACGCAGGGGTGGATTAAGATTCACAATGAGTGGAAGTTCTCACTTTTATCAGGTTCTCGTGACAAATGTAGGTAGGGATGGGGAAGTTATTGCCATGAAAGTTAAGGGTTCAAAAACAGGATGGATACCCATGGCAAGAAACTGGGGCCAAAACTGGCAATGCAATGTCAATCTTACAGGGCAGCCTCTGTCTTTTGAAGTAACCACCAGCAGCCGGAAAACACTCACATCATACAATGTTGCTCCGGCGAACTGGCAGTTTGGTCAGACATACGAAGGAAAGCAGTTCTAGTAGGAAATTATCTGAATAGCTTGATTTCTGAATATGGTTTCTAATCATGAGTTTTTCAATTTTGAAGATCCTATACACATGTTCACACGTAAATGCGTTACACGGTTCACACGAAGTTCTTGCTATCACATCAAGTGTAGCCCTGGTCAAGCGAGGAAAAAAAGTTGTAGAAGAAAGTTGAAAATTGGAATAGAAGCTCCCCCTTTTCTGTTTATGACGTGGAACTCATTAAAAGAAGCATAACTGTTAATTAATTTTATAACTATTGAAAAAGTACCTGCAGAGAAACCTTGCATTCTCTGGTGTTATTACCCTTGCTATAATGATATGGTGCCTGGGTTCGGCGTCCTCAATTACTTCCAAACATACTCTTGCATTATTTGTTAAAATTATCCTAGCTACGAATTAGGTTCTCTATAGTCTATAGAACTGGCTGACTGAGTTTGTCTTTGACAAGAAAGATTGTGATGGTATATGTCTCTCTTTTTTATTGGCACAAGTTTGTCATATGAGACACTGCCTAACATCATATACATAAATTATTTAGGCTAACAACAAATGAGAATGCTTTTCCTTTCTACTGATGAAATTATAAATTAGAGACTAATGTAAAAAAGTATGCATATGTTGAGCATATTAAGCAGGTGATTTTATGTTTTCAACAAGTTTACGTGGCAGTGAAGATCAAAGCACCTGACATCAAGAACTCAGTTGTCACCTATACATTTATGTATTTCGATAGCTGCAGTAGATGATATAAATGAAGAAAACAACAATTTTTTTTTTTAACAGAGCTTGACTGATCTCTCTGTTCACCGACCGTAGGGTGATTATTAAGCATAGATAAAGCTGTATCAGCAAAATAATTTCAATTGCAAACTATTTCATTAAACAATCTGAAGACTTATCATCTCTCAAAAGTAATAACATTGTTATGCCAAAACGCAACCTCCGTGATGAAGGATATGCTGATAGCCAAGAATAACAAATATAACATGGTTAAAACCGTCATCAAACTAAGCATCTTCTGTTGGAAAACAATGGCTAAATTAAATATGTACCTAAATATGACATCATTATATTGAGAAGCAATGACATTACTGTACCAAAAGAAAGAACCACATCCATGAAAGAATAACCAGTAGGCATAGTCATTTTCTGGTTCAATGGACAAAGAAACTCACATGCTTCACCAAACAGTGCACTGGATTTAAATTCATCATACCCGATCACCTCTTAGCTGCAATCTCTTCTTCTTCCTCCTCCTCTAAGAAATCCAGATCACCATAACACTTTAAAGCATCCCGCCTAATAATAGCTGAAGAATCTACCTCTCCAATTGCTTCTAAACCATTGATTAAAATTCTAAAAGATGGCCTATTTGGTTCACAACCAACTGCTTTCATCAAGTTATAGCAGTCAATTACAAGCCCAGTGAGCTTAAAATTTACAAGATTTTTCAACAGAGCATTAAATCCCTCAATCTCAGGCTCTAAAATGTTTTCTCTTTTCATATACAAATAAAGAAGTTCAACATGTTCAAACAATCCATTGCTAGCAAATACCTGAATCATCTCAGCATACAATGAAACCTGTGGCTGGTACCAGTACTCCTTCTGAATATCTTCAAACACCTAGGAGAAAACCAGTCAAATTCAATCCAAAACAAGAAATTAATTTAATTTCACAACTAGGAGTAAAAGATGTGATCCGTTACATGCTTTGTAAATCTTGTTTTTGAAAACAAAAGACGCTATTCTCAAAATTAAAACTAAATTACCGGTCCATAATAACTACTTGCTCGTTTTCAAAAACAATATCATACACATTCTCTGTGATTTCAATTAAAGAAAAAAAAAACTACTTTCTTTTCCATTAAGAAAAGGTCATTTTCAAATCATCGTCTTTATTTTTAAAAATAGTTTTCAAAAACTGTATTTCATAATTTCATTTTACAAGTAGGAGTAGAGTTCAATTCAAGTCAAAAACTAACCTTAAGAGCCAATAGACATTGATTCTGTCTGAGGAGTTCGCGGAGAACGGCCATCATATCGAACTTCAAAAGACGTCTGAACTTAGACTCAAACACTTGGTTGAGCGAATGCGAATAGTTCTGGAGATGTGCGCGTTTTAAGGCTTGAACTACTTGAATTGCTTCGATGCTGAGATTCCTTCCTCTCTGTAATGGCTTCCTGTTCTTGCTTCTGTCCCTCATTTTTATCACTAACATTCCCGTTCCTCTCTGTTGCTTCTCCGTCGGAATCTGCCGTGGTTTTAGCTGTATGCTCAACCGAGACGACGACTTGGCGGCAACACTCATCTCTTCTTCTGGCCACAAGCTTACGGCCAAGGACGATTCAGAGAGTAAAAAAAACTAAGAATCCTGAATTCTGCGATTTCGATTTTCGTTGGAACGTCATACGATGACGTTTTGATTTATTAAAATCGAATTCCATTTCAATGCAATTTTCTTTAGATGGCTGCCACGTATGTTCGGTTGATCAAATTTAAATAGAATTATAATAAATGATCAAAATTATGTAGAGCGAATATAAATATTTATTTATTTATATAGTATTACTTAAAATCTTATATATATATATATATATATGTAGCTTCCATTTTTGTCCTGTTGCTTTATTTGCTTAACAAACATGTTTCTCCACAATACAAAACCAGTCCAGTTCAGAAACAAAATCTATACCGATTTATTACAACTAATTATATATATATATATATATAGATTTATTCATTTGTTTATTTATTACCTTAAAATCTTAATTACACTTTTAACTATATATTCAAATAATAATACGTGGTTCCCTATTGGATAACCATTTCTCATATATCAACTAGCCTTTTATACACAATATCACATTATTCCATCCTAATTTTAAAAATATGTATTAATTATATTGTGTAATTAACCTGATTCAACTTAAAATATTTATAATTTAAAAAAAAAAAATATTTAAAATTTAAAATTAAAAAAAGTAAAAGCATTTAACTTCAACAGCATATCAACTGTAAATGAAAAAATAAAGGCAATTTAAAAGGAAAAATGTTTATTATCTCTATTTTTTTTAATTAATATCTAATTATTTTTATATTTTTTAATATTTTATTTTTTTAATTTAATTAATTTATAAAATAATAAAATTAAAAATATTAAAAAGTAATATAAAAATTTAAGAGTGTAATGAAATATTAAAAAGAATATAAAAGAGAAAAGTAACGTTAACTTAAAAACTAAGATGTGATCCTCAACTAAATTTAAAAATTAAGATGTGATCCCCAACCTATACATGTTAACCCGCTGCCTTAAACGTGGCGTAATTTTATTGGTTTCCGGTATCCTTAACATGTCTCTATTCCCTAACAACAAAAAGGCCAACCGTACAAGGCAATACAGCAGAAAAATCAGTCTCCTTTCGCTCTCTCGTTATCTCTTTAAAATTTCTAAAGCGGCAACTGTGAAGAGAGCAGCAATGGCGGGCATTGTGGCGGGAACTCCGTGGACGAGGATTCGGACGATAACGAAGCAGGAACTTTCCCATCCCATTTTCGGGCAATCATCTTCCTCTGTTTACTTTTGCAAACGAAGGAGATTTTCAGTTTCAGCTGCTCTGTCTACGAATCCAAAAGATGGACAAGTCAGAGTTCGTTTCGCTCCTTCGCCTACCGGAAACCTCCACGTCGGCGGCGCCAGAACTGCTCTTTTTAATTACTTGTTCGCCAGGTAAAAAAAAGAATTATGTTTTTCTGAATAAAATAATAAAGTATGTTTTTTAATTGGGTTTATTTGATGTTTAGGTCAAAAGGAGGGAAATTTGTTCTTAGAATTGAAGATACTGATTTAGAGAGGTCTACTCGAGAATCGGAGGAGGCTATGCTTCAGGATCTCTCTTGGATTGGCCTCAATTGGGATGAAGGCATGAATTCTGAAATTTGTGGATATCAAAATTTTCTTTTTACTTTTTTTTTGGCTGAAAAATTGAATCTTTGGTTTTATGTTCTGGGATTGGGAAGATATAAATATTAATGATTGTTATGTTTGGGTGGAGAATTCGTTAGGTCCCGCTGTTGGTGGAGCCTATGGTCCGTATAGGCAATCCGAAAGGAATTCTTTGTACAAACAGTATGCAGATAAGCTTTTGGAATCGGGTCATGTTTATCGCTGTTTTTCTTCTAATGAGGTAATTCTTCCTTTTAGTAGTTGAAATTCTTGTTCTTGCAATGTGTCTTCTCTTGTAATTTGAGGGTGTTGCATTATCTTTTGCTAATTTTGTGGTGAAATGTATGTTTCACGTATTGGTTTTTCCTGTAATTATCATCAGGAACTTGAGAAAATGAAGGAGATTGCAAAACTGAAGCAACTACCTCCAGTTTATACTGGAAAGTGGGCCACTGCAACAGATGCAGAAGTGCAAGAAGAGTTGGCAAAGGGAACCCCTTACACGTATCGATTTCGTGTGCCTCAGGAAGGGAGTCTGAAAATAAATGACCTCATTCGAGGCGAAGTAAGTTCTGTTGGTCAATTTTTGATGTTGCATCATTATTGTTATTATTATTATTATTACTAGCTCGAACTTCAGTGGTTTTCCTTTACTTGCATTAGCCTTGTACCATCTCAAAACAATATGATTAAATGTCAAATGGAAAAAAGAAAGAACAAACTAAAATTTCTTAGGAAGGTATCATGCTTTTCTATTTGGCAAAGCTTTATCATCAGGACAGAGTATCAGGATGTCTCTTATTAGGATGGTATAGTGCTTTTCCTTTTTTTAATTTCCTTTACCTTGTTTAAGAATCACGTGAGAAAGAGCAAAAATGCTTTGTTATTATATTTGCTGTGGGGATGGGATGGGATACACGATGCTTTACTTGATGGTAGGCCTGGTTCCTTAAACCTCTGTCAAATGGGCCTAGCCATTAGAGAACAAACAAGTGGGTGAAGTGTATGATGTAGTTTTCGATGCTAGTAATTATATAAATAACCCATGTTTGACTGCATGTAAAGCATTCTTAGCCATACAGTATAGGTGTTAACTTTGTTGGGTAGTGTCGTGAAGGTTAGTTGGAACTTGGACACACTTGGTGATTTTGTAATCATGAGGAGCAATGGGCAACCTGTTTACAATTTTTGTGTCACAGTTGATGATGCCACCATGGCTATTTCTCATGTTATAAGGTAATTAAAAACTTCTTAAATATTAATTGCAATATTTAATTGCAATGTGCCATTTTCTAGTCCCAGTGTCTCCATTTGTTGCCTTTGATTGTCATTTCAGTTTGTAGAATGTAGATTTGTGTCTATTACATAGTTATATTCCACATTTGCATTTCAGAGCAGAAGAGCATTTACCAAATACTTTAAGGCAAGCACTAATATATAAGGTAAGCTTAAGTTACCCTCAGTTGTACTTTAAATTTCCTTGCTTGCTTGTAAAGGCTTCACTTTCATTCTACAATATGGCAAAGATGATTTTTTATCCATATATTTTTCCATTTCAGGCTCTTGGATTCTCAATGCCTTATTTTGCCCATGTTTCTTTAATTCTTGCTCCTGATAGGAGTAAGCTATCAAAACGGCATGGTGCAACTTCTGTTGGTCAGGTAGTTATTATTTTCCTTTGTTCTAATTTGGGATGTGAGATCTTATGTCATCATTTTTCTTATTTAATCGGTTTTTCACCTTTTTCCTCATAAAACTTCATTTCCAGGTAAAGATAAAAGTATTCCTACTAATTAATACATACCATTTAACAGTTCAGGGAGATGGGTTACCTTCCTCAGGCAATGGTGAACTACTTGGCACTTTTAGGTTGGGGTGATGGCACTGAAAATGAATTTTTCACACTTGAACAACTTGGTTAGTGATTTTCTTCGACTTATATCTATTTATCGGTAATTCACCACAAATTGTGCTGAGAGCTTTGGCTGATTTATCAACATTTATTTTTGACCAATTTCTTGCTTGTTCATGCCATTGCAGTTGAAAAATTTACCGTCGAACGTGTTAACAAAAGTGGTGCCATTTTTGATTCTACCAAGTTGAGGTAATAATAGCTTTTCAGCATCTAAACACTGAGAACTCTTGTTCATTTATTGGATTTAGCAAGCATTTCCAGATTATACTGCAAGCAATAGGAGATGATGATGGTAGATATTTTGCTATTACACAATTGTCATACATTTTTCTTTTGTTTTGCACATATTGTCTAATTGTTTCTTGTTTGGCATGAATTCACGGTTAAAGGTGGATGAATGGTCAGCATCTAAGGGCACTTCCATCAGAGAAGTTGACCAAACTTATTGGTGAATACTGGAAGAGCACTGGTATCCTCACAGAATCAAAGGGGCCATTTATAGATGTATGATTTCTCCCTTTCATATCTTCAGGGGAATTCTACTATGATTTTTCCAGAAACAATAGTTTAAAAGACCTCTTGTAGTTTGTGCCTTCTTTCTCGTTGGAGCTTAAATGGGAAATAAGATCAAAATGTTTTGGGACTAAATAAATCGTTGAATGTTAGCCTATTATATTCTGTCTTGAAAAAGCCATTGGCCATAGTAAAACTGAGGATTATGTTTTGTATATCAATGGCATTTCATAAGTATTCCCCCCCTTTTTTTGGAAAAAGAATCGTTATGCATTTTAAAATTGTAGTCGTTGAACAAATTCAATTTTGAAGATAAATTGGTGGGAGGACTTTCATTTTATTTATTAATCCCTGTGTGCATTCGTGGATGATGTAGCATGATAATTAATGCGTAAATATGTGGAAACAGG
This sequence comes from Azadirachta indica, assembly GCA_022749755.1. NCBI lineage: Eukaryota > Viridiplantae > Streptophyta > Magnoliopsida > Sapindales > Meliaceae > Azadirachta > Azadirachta indica. Next base: position 17,899,871 of record CM040444.1, read on the forward strand.
AGGCAATTCAGCTGCTCAAGGATGGGATTGACTTGGTACCAGACTCATATAAAGCACTTTCAAACTTCTTGTCTTATCCTTTGAATGCTACCTTGACCAGGTGAATAGTGAATTTCTTGAATTTAAACTTATGGTTTTATTATAAAATATGGCACAATTTCCATGTTGAAAAATTCATACTTGATGTCATGTATGACATCAATTCTTATTGATGTCTCATATCTTAGTATTTGCTTTGGCAGTTTTAAAAAATGTTAAAAAGATTATATCTGCATTGATTGCTCTAAGCTGTAGCTTTTATGTTTGAAGACTATAGGATATTAAAAATCATTTTTAAAATGTTTGCACTGTCTGCAGCCCTGAAGGTAAAAACGTCGTAGAAGATAAGCTATCTGAAGTTGCAGCCAGCCTTTTAGCTGCATATGATGGTGGCAAACTACTCGTGGCTCTTGAAGCAGGCCATGCTGGCTGGCAGAAGTGGGTGAAGAGCTTCGGACAATCACTCAAACGCAAGGTAAGCCCTAAGCGAATTGTTGTTCCCTATCTTCTTCTTCTTCTTCTTCTTGCTTATAAACTGACAATTTGGCCAACGTCAACTACATGGCAGGGGAAATCACTATTCATGCCGCTAAGGTGTTGCTAACAGGAAAACTTCACGGCCCTGACATGGGCGCCAGCATAGTGTTAATCCATAAAGCCGGAATGCACGGCATTGTTTCTCCTCAATCTGAGTTTGTAACATTGGATGAGCGGTTCAAAATGCTGAGACAAATTGACTGGGAAGCATTGAACAAGGATCAACCTGCCCTGGAGTCTGCTGCTGCCATACCGAATTGAGAATGAACAGTTTTAGTTTTGATCGGGATTATTAGAAATTGTAGATGTTTAATTTTTATTTATCTAAAAGCATTTTTCTTAAGAAAATAAGAGGTCAATTTTTATTGAGGGAGGCTGCTTCATTCATATCATCCATGGACTTTTTATGTCTATGCCATGTGCAAACTCAGTGGGATGAAACAAAGATTATTGTATGCATATTTGTTAACAACTGAAACTTTTGCTGCATTGAATGTCGCTCATCAATGAGGTGAATTGGTTTAGTTTAATCACCATGTGATGATATTATTATGGGTATTCTTATTATTCTTGTAATTAAACTCGTGTGTTGCATTGGAACACGATGTGTTGTGTTGTGTTGTGTTGTGTAATTAAATTAAACGAGGTTCTTTTTTAAATGAGGTGGTGGTGTAGAGTCGATCTAATTCTAAACAAAAAATAAATAAATAAATAAATTTCTCAAATATATATAGAAATATAGAATTAGTCGAAGAAAAGTAAAAGAAGTGGGATTGTAAAGAATTGAAATTTCAACTGAAAGTAAATAAATTTAAGAAATAAGAAAGGATTTTTAGGATGGTAGATGCGTATTATTAGATTTCTTAATTATCACGTGACGAACACAAGCAAAGCAAAGCAAAGCAAAGCTAGCAAAGGAAGGGAACCGAAAGCTAACTATAAACAGAAAGAAGGAACAAGTTCACAGACAACGCAAATCTACGCATCTGTCGGCGCAGGCAACGAAAAGATTTCCCTCCCGTTCTCCGAATTGCAGCAGCAGCAGCACCCACCGAAACAAAACTTCTATCTATTTTATTTTATTATTTTGTATTAGGAAAAAGTCATAACTCATTTATGGAAAATTAACGCCATTTTCTGATTCTTTCTCTCTCTGTCATTCTTTCAAATATTTAAATCTGCAATAAAAAAATTTAACATAATTTCCATTACACATTTTTCTTTTCTCTCTCCTCGTCCTACTCTGATTGTAATGATGCGCGAATTAGATCCGTGAATGCAGCTCTGCCTTTTGCATTCACCGATCCATCTCCAATGTCGGCTTCTCAAACCCTAGGCGGCCCTTCCCGCTGCGGCCGCGTTTTCGGTCCTTCTCTCGACAAGATCATCAAGAATGCTGCCTGGCGTAAACATTCCCACCTCGTTTCATCTTGTAAAGCTGCTCTCGACCGCCTCGATTCCGTGTCCGATGATGCTTCGCATGTCTCTTACATTTTCGGTCTCTCTCAATCCGATGCCGATTTCATTCTCCAGCCCATTCTTCTCGCATTGGATTCCGCTCATGCTAAAGTTGTTGAACCTGCGCTCGAATGTGCCTTTAAATCGTTCTCCCTCGGCTTGTTGCGCGGCGAGGTTGAGGCGGAGACTGATATTTCGAAGAATTCTAGCTCGGTTGTTTATAAGTTGATTGAGACTATCTGTAAGGTATGTGGGATTGGAGAGGAATCGATTGAATTAGCTGTGCTTAGAGTTTTGCTCTCCGCGGTTCGATCTCCTTCCGTTTTGATTAGAGGTGATTGTTTGTTGCTCATTGTTAGGACTTGTTATAATGTGTATTTAGGCGGGTCGAGTGGGACCAATCAGATCTGTGCAAAATCTGTTCTTGCACAAATTATGGTGATTGTTTTCCTCAGAGTTGAGGAGGATTCTTTGGATGTGGCAAATATTAAGACGATTTCTGTTAGTGAGTTACTGGAGTTTGCCGATAAGAGTTTGAATGAAGGGAGTTCTATTCATTTTTGTCAGAATTTGATTAATGAGGTAATGAGTGCGAGCGAAGGGGTTGCAGATGTTAAGCAGTTTAAACAAAATGTGAGTGCAGCATTGCCAAATGGTGGTGCTGAGTTGTCAAAAGAAGCAGGTGAGAAAGTTGGAGTTGGTGAACGACAAGGAAATGATGGAGCGGAATCAGGTGGTGGTAGTAAGATTAGGGAAGATGGATTTGTTTTGTTTAAGAATATTTGTAAATTATCTATGAAGTTTTCATCACAGGAGAACCCAGATGATCAAATCCTCGTGAGGGGGAAGATATTGTCTCTGGAGCTTCTCAAGGTGGTCATGGATAATGCGGGTCCTGTTTGGCGATCCAATGAGAGGCAAGTTATTATTTTTCTTACAAAGTTCTGGACTTTAGCCATTACAGACTTTTCTATTGTATGATATTTGATACTACTTAATGGATGCCTAAATAACGACTCAAACTTGGCTGGTTTTTGATTCCGGTATATTTCCATTTTTTCACTTTCTTTTCTGCTGGCAATTAGTTTGTTAGGATTTGGAATTGAAGCATGATGCCTGGGTCTGATACAACAAAAAATGTAGAGCTGTGTGAAGTAGCTTTAAATGCTAATAGTAGTGAAGATAAAAGTTCTGAGGTGGGATTGGATTTTATTATGCTAGAAATCTCCTTTCTGCTTATAATTCATTTGATTTGTTCATGAAAGTAGCCTTTCATTGTTTCTTGAAATGCTTCTACTCTGATATGCTCACAAAAGTTTCCTATAGAAATTTGTGCGAGTAATTATCTAATTGTATCTGATAAATCATTAACATCATTAACATCATTAATATACTCTTTGTTTCTGTTTTGTGGAAATGATCAAATAAATAGAACAAGTAAAAATATTTTACTTTTATGTGAATAAATTCATTTAAATCTTTCTGTTTACTGCTTTCGTTTACAATTTCTGTCAGTGCTTTTACAATTGTTTCATATTATTGTTTTCTGGACAAGCTCTTCATAGTTAACTTACAGTTATGGCTGTTTGAAAATTTAATATCTTCTTTTATTAACTTTTTATTAACTTTTTTTAATTTTTTAGGAAAATTTAATATCTCCTTTGACTTGGAACAGGTTTCTCAATGTCATCAAGCAGTTTCTCTGCTTATCACTGTTAAAGAACAGTGCATTATCAGTTATGGCTGTTTTTCAACTTCAGTGTTCTATTTTTACAAGTTTGTTAACAAAATTCAGATCAGGGTTGAAGGCAGAAATTGGTATATTCTTTCCCATGCTCATCCTCCGGGTGCTTGAAAATGTTCTACAGCCGAGTTTTTTACAGAAGATGACTGTTCTTAACTTATTGGAAAAGATCTCTCAGGATTCACAGATCATTATTGATATATTTGTGAATTATGACTGTGATGTGGATTCTCCGAACATATTTGAAAGGTATTACAGGGTTATTTGCTTGCTATTTTCTTGGCTTGTGTCTCATTTATAGGTCTAAGTAGTTATTTGTTGAAGATCACAATAATGAATAGTGCATGCTCTTACCATAAGGGACTATTTGTTTTATTATTCTAAGTTCTTGAAAGAATGATTGCTAGAATTTTTGCAAAAGGTTATTGATAGTGTCCCATCTTTAACAAAATTGGTAACTGATTGAAACTTCTATGCAAGCAAGAAACTGTTTAAATTCTTTTTATTATCGGTTAAGTTAATAGCATATGGTACTGAATTCTCTGTATATCTCATCTGCTATCATGACTTAAAGATAGCATGTTGGCACATATTTTTGTGCATAGGAAAGTGGTACAAAAATGAATTTATCTAAATGATGTTGATTTCTCATGTTTAAGGCCTAGTTGAGTTATAGCTTGTGGAAGGAGAGGAAATCTTCCATTCAAACAATGTTTCTTTTCAGCTAGGCCTTCCAAGTCTTATTGAATTTTTAGCTAAGCTCCACAATAGTTCCTGCAATCGAGAGTAATCATGAATCTTGGATAAAAGAATGCCAAGACAGTTAAATAGTGAAAGAAACTCGCTAACTGTCATAACTGATACAAAAAGAACTTCTATATTAAAATATACTGTTAGCTATGGAACTTAGTTTATTTAACTTTTTTCTATGTTATTCTAGTTTGCCCCAGTTAACCAACCCTTAGGGGAAATAAAATTTGCCATCTCAGTTTGTTTGGCCTTCTTAAGACATAAGTTGGAAATGGGGGTTCTATTGTATGTTCATTGGTGAGTCACCGTTTAAATGGGACCTTTGAGAAGGAAAAGTCCAGCTTATTTTAGCATCTCTGTTTTTGTGAAACTAAAATAATTTAGGGTTTTTAGTTCTGGGGCTAATAATTTAAATATATTTGAAACTTGAAAGTCACTAATTTGTTGCAATCTCTCTCTCTCTCTCTCTCTCTCCCTCATAAATATGCTTGTATATAATGAGATGGCATTTTAGTAAAATGTATTAAAACCCTTATAATTCCATCAGATGTTTGCAGGATTGTCAATGGCCTTTTGAAAACTGCTATGGGACCAACTCCGGGTTCAACCACAACTTTGTCTCCAGCCCAGGATATTACTTTTCGTTATGAATCAGTGAAGTGCTTAGTTAGCATCATCAGGTCCATGGGAGCATGGATGGATCAACAACTGAAAATAGGAGATTCCTGTTTGCCTAAAAGCTCTGAGAGTGACTCCTCAACAGACAATAGTTCGATTCCGAATGGAGAAGATGGAACAGTCCCCGACTATGAGTTACATACAGAAGTAAATTCTGAATTGTCAGATGCTGCTACACTTGAGCAACGGAGGGCTTATAAAATTGAACTCCAGGTTTGTATTGCTTTACTTAAACAGAAATAATACAATTGTTATATTATCTATCTTCTTTGAGCTTATATTTTTTCGTCATAATACATTGCTCCAGTGACACCTTTATTGGGTTATTGGGTTACTTGCAGAAAGGAATTTCGCTGTTTAACAGGAAACCTTCAAAGGGTATTGAGTTTCTGATAAACACCAAAAAAGTTGGTGGTTCTCCAGAAGAAGTGGCTTCTTTCCTGAAGAAGACTGCTGGCCTGAATGAAACCATGATTGGTGATTATTTGGGCGAAAGGGAGGAGTTTTCTTTGAGAGTTATGCATGCGTATGTGGACTCATTTAATTTCAAAAGGATGGATTTTGGTGAATCCATAAGGTTTTTCCTACGGGGCTTCAGATTACCTGGAGAGGCACAGAAAATTGACCGCATTATGGAAAAGTTTGCTGAGCGCTACTGCAAATGCAATCCAAATTCGTTTACCAGTGCAGATACTGCTTATGTTCTTGCTTATTCTGTGATAATGCTCAACACGGATGCTCACAATAGCATGGTGAAAGATAAGGTTTGCTTGCAGAACCTATTCATTTGTCTTCTGCCACACAATTCTTACTTGTGAGCCTTGCTTTTCTGTAGCATTTCTGTCACCTTTTTCTTTCTGGAATCTGAGAAGGCGGCTTATACATTGTTTTAGAGTTGTCTATGTAGGATGTTTTAATATCTTTCAAGCATATTGACTTTTTGAAATTTCTCGCTAGTTAGAATGTTATAAGTTCTTTGTTCAAATAATATTTGACTATAATTTATTATCTCTCAATGCTACCATTCTAGAAATTCAGAAAGTTGAAAAAATAGAAGTATAAAGACCACAAATAAATAGTTTTTGAATCTCTAGCAAAGTCAATGAAACATTCTTGTCATGGTTTTTATTATATATCACAGTGATATTGGGACAATTTCTGTTCTCACTCTGTTATGCCTTTGGTTGGCTGTCCAGATGACAAAGGCTGATTTTATTAGGAACAACAGAGGAATAGATGATGGCAAAGATTTACCTGAAGAGTATCTTGGTGCCATTTATGATCAAATTGTGAGAAATGAAATCAAGATGAATGCTGATTCTTCTGCTCCACAGAGCAAGCAAGCAAACAGCTTAAATAAACTCTTGGGGTTGGATGGTATACTAAATCTGGTTACTGGAAAACAGGCAGAGGAAAAGCCATTAGGTGCAAATGGCCTTCTCATAAGGCACATTCAAGAGCAGTTTAAGGCAAAGTCAGGAAAATCAGAGTAAGCTAGTTTCTGAAATTGTTGATAATTTTCACATATTATTCATGGAACTGGTTGGTCTTTTCTATGGTGGGTTGATGGGGCAGAAAAAGTGGGCCAACTTATTTAATGTTTCTGCTTGCAATAGTAGTAGTATTATTTTGCCAATTTCGTGTTTGCTTTTATATCATACCTAAACTCTAAAAAAGGCATTTAGAAAATTTCTCGTGTTAATAGTATATTTTCTTTTGGCATTGCAGGTCTTTATATCATGCTGTTACAGATCCTGCAATATTGAGGTTTATGGTGGAGGTCTGCTGGGGTCCTATGCTGGCTGCATTCAGTGTGACTCTTGACCAGAGTGATGACAAGCTTGCTACTTCTCAATGCTTACAGGGTTTTCGACATGCTGTGCATGTCACTGCAGTGATGGGGATGCAGACCCAGAGAGATGCTTTTGTTACATCAGTAGCCAAGTTTACTTATCTCCACTGTGCTGCAGATATGAAGCAAAAGAATGTTGATGCTGTCAAGGTAACCATTTATTAATTATTTATCATCATAGGGAATTTTTTTTCCCTATTGTTTTGTTATATGCATCATAACCTGACCAGGTTGAGAAATGATTCCATCAGAATGTATGCCCTTACAGCCTTTCTTTGCATATACTGTAAGTTGGGGTTATTGGATGATCATGCTCATCCTTTAATGCTTTATGCTCATACCTGTCTTTTAGCCATAGCCTGGTTATTTGAAAATATTTAAATTTGTGTTTTTAAAAGCACTCCTGTGTGTTTAAGTTTGAAAATGGAGTGAAATGTACTACTGACTGGTTTGTCCACATGAATGTCCATTTATATTGCATTTACCCATGTATGTATTCTGTGCAGGCAATAATATCGATTGCCATTGAAGATGGTAATCATCTGCAAGAAGCCTGGGAGCATATATTAACATGCCTCTCCCGAATTGAGCATCTCCAACTGTTGGGAGAGGGTGCACCGACTGACGCAACCTTTCTCACAATATCTAATGTTGAAGCAGATGAGAAAATGCAGAAATCCATGGGTTTTTCATCTCTAAAGAAAAAAGGAATCCAGAATCCATCTGTGATGGCAGTTGTTCGAGGGGGTTCGTATGACAGTACTGGGGTTGGAGTCAATTCCCCCGGATTGGTGACTCCAGAGCAGATTAATCACTTTATTTCAAATTTGAATTTGCTGGAACAAATTGGGAATTTTGAGTTGAATCATGTTTTTGCTCATAGCCAAAGGTTGAATAGTGAAGCAATAGTAGCTTTTGTGAAAGCCCTGTGCAAAGTTGCTATTACGGAATTGCAGTCTCCAACAGACCCTCGTGTATTTAGCCTTACAAAATTAGTTGAGATTGCGTAAGATTCTTCATTTTCTTTAATGAATCTTTTGCCTAAAATGATCTTGTCTTCTACAAACCATTTAAAACTTTTTTTTCCCCTTTCAGATGTTACAAAAAAAAAAAAAGACCAAAGATGTTACAAAAAATAAACCAAATCCATCTCCAACCTTGGTGTGAGTTGGATCAAAACCCCCAATCTGTTGTACCAACCCAATAGGTTTTGCTAGTTGAACCAACTAGCACCCACTTTTTGCAAACAATTTGAATTCATAGAAAAAAGGAAAATTTGTCAAATGGGATTTCAATGTTTCAAAGACAACATATTTAACTTCTGATAGAGAGTCCAAACAGAGATGGTTTTAAGTTTGCTGATCAGTATAGATTCACAAAGTAATCTATGTCGACTCTCTGATGATGTGCTGTGCTATCTTTAATTACAACATTGTTATTGTTGCAGGCATTACAATATGAACCGCATCAGATTAGTTTGGTCTCGCATGTGGAATGTCCTCTCCAATTTCTTTGTGTCAGTTGGCCTGTCAGAAAATCTATCTGTTGCAATCTTTGTCATGGATTCATTGCGGCAGCTTGCTATGAAATTCTTAGAGCGTGAGGAATTAGCAAATTACAACTTCCAGAATGAGTTCCTGAGACCATTTGTGATTATTATGCAGAAAAGCAATTCTGTTGAAATTAGGGAACTAATTGTTCGGTGCATTTCTCAGATGGTCCTTAGCCGTGTCAGTAATGTGAAATCTGGCTGGAAAAGTGTTTTTATGGTATGTTATGGCTATTACTATAGATTTATGGTGTCTTGTGTTTTATTTTAATTCCCTTTAGAAAGTTGGAAGTATTTAGATTCTGGTTGGGGGCTTTAATTAAAGTCTATTTAACTTCATTAAAATCAGGGCAGACTTTGATGCTTTATCTTGTTATTCTAATTTCTTCAAGATTTTGGTCAATTAGTGAAATTTTAGTCAAAACTTGGGAAATTTGAGTTGACTAGAACAGTAAGTAAATATTGAAACTCAGATTTTTCCAAATTTTGAATCTCCTGATTAATTGGGTGCCAGAAGCTTTTCAAAAGAGATGGTTTTTCTTAAAAATTGCTTTAGATAGTTTTGGATCTTTTGCCTTTAAAAATGCTTGATAACTGTGCAGTTAATTCTCTTATGCTAAGAGTTTTTTCTCACAAGATGCTGTTCTATTCAGATTTTCACAGCTGCCGCAGCTGATGAGCGAAAGAATATTGTCCTGTTGGCTTTTGAGACCATGGAAAAGATAGTGCGTGAATATTTTCCTCATATAACTGAGACAGAGACAACAACTTTTACCGACTGTGTTAAATGCCTTCTCACCTTCACAAATAGCAGGTTTAACAGTGATGTTAGCCTCAATGCTATTGCATTCCTTCGGTTCTGTGCTGTCAAACTTGCAGATGGTGGCCTCGTCTGCAATGAGAAGAGCAGTGTTAATGGTTCATCTAGTCCACCGGAAAATGAGAATGCTTCAGATCTTCAGAGTCTGACAGATAAAGATGATCTTGCATCCTTTTGGGTTCCTTTACTCACAGGTAACGTGCTTCATAGTTTGATTCCTAGCACACACTATAAGTTCTACGTGAAAACACTGGGATGCTTGATGAAGAAATAGGATCCATGTCTGTACCTATTTGCTATCATTCAGCGATTATGTACATTGTACATGAATTCTCTATATTGAAGATTTTGCCAAAACTACTTTGAAAATCTAGCACATGGAGGCTGTGTTTAGTCTTGTGTTGTGTTTTTCCCTGTGTACTTATACTTCATGTTGGCCATTCTGGTTTGTCCTAAGCATGGATGGATGCTTTACTACTTTTTTGGTTCACTTTAATATTCATCTGATCCATGGATATAACTTTCTTTCCTACCTTACTCAAGGATAACATGGTAGAGTGGCATAAATTTGTTCCATACAAGACATAATTGGCGAGCAATGTATTGTCTGAGCCTGGAGATTGATGTGGTTCTGCTTTGCCAAAATTTGAAACCTTGATGTTTATGTTTCAGGTCTATCCAAACTAACATCTGATCCCAGATCAACTATCCGAAAGAGTTCTTTGGAGGTGCTTTTTAATATTCTAAAGGACCATGGTCATCTTTTTCCGCGGCAATTCTGGATGGGTGTCTTCAGTTCTGTGATTTTTCCAATATTTAATGGGGTATGTGACAAGAAAGGCATCCAGGTTAAAGATGAGCAGGATTCACCAGATTTACAGTCTGCACAACCTGAAGGAAGTACATGGGACGCTGAGACTTCTGCCATTGGGGCACAGTGTCTAGTTGATCTATTTATATGTTTTTTTGATGTGGTGAGGTCTCAACTACCAAATGTCATATCCATTTTGACAGGATTCATAAGAAATCCTATTCATGGTCCAGCAAGCACCGGGGTAGCTGCATTGTTGCATTTCGCAGGTGAATTGAGTAGCAGACTTTCGCAAGATGAATGGAGAGAGATCTTTTTGGCTTTGAAAGATGCAGCAGCATCAACATTGCCAAGCTTTATGAAGCTCTTGAGAACTATGGATGACATTGAGATTCCTGACATTTCTGAAAATGGCGACATGGAAATGAATTCCGAACATGGATCAGTTAATGATGAACTTGAGGACGATAATTTGCAAACAGCATCTTATGTGGTATCAAGAATGAAGAGTCATATTGCAGTGCAGCTACTGATTATACAGGTTCTCTCTCTCTCATTTTGGAAGCATTACTTTTTTAAGATAACAGTCATCAAGTAGCAAATACCCCCTTTAGAACATTTAGTGACTGCATAAGAAGATTTCAGTAGAGCTGGGATTTTGTTTGTGTCGTAATATAGTTTATCGCATATTTTCAGGTTGCAACTGATTTGAACAAAATGCGCCTACAATTCTTATCACCAGCCAACATCAAAATCCTACTTGACATATTTTCTTCAATTACGTCGCATGCTCATGAACTGAATGCTGAGATAATCCTGCAGAAGAGACTGCAGAAAGTGTGTTCCATATTGGAACTCTCAGATCCTCCAATGGTTCATTTTGAGAATGAGTCTTACCAAAACTATCTTTACTTCCTGCGAGATTGCATAATGAAGAATCCATCAGCGAGCCAAGAGTTGAGCATAGAATTACTTCTTGTGGAAGTGTGTAAAAAGATATTAGAGATATACCTAGAGTGTACGAGGGGACAGCAGAAAGAGAAAGCAGGAGTTAAACAGAGGCAGAGGGTGGTACATTGGATTCTACCATTGGGTTCGGCAAAGAAGGAAGAATTGGGAGCAAGAACATCGTTAGTAGTGTCAGCATTGCGAGTATTGAGCGGTATGGAAAGGGAGGCGTTTAGGAAGTATGTATCAAATGTCTTTCCATTGTTGGTAGATCTGGTGAGGAGTGAGCATAGCTCAAGAGAAGTTCAGCTTCTTCTGGGCAATATGTTTCATTCTTGTATAGGCCCAATAATAATGCATTGATTCTTTTATTTTTATCTATATATATATATATATATATATGTTAATTACACAGGTGTATCATCATCATCATCATCATCATCATCATCATCATCATAATCAAATATCACAAGTTTTGATCTTTTCTAGAAGCTAAGAAAATAAAGTCCTCAATATTATTATTATTATTATTTGTTTGTTTGTTTGTTTGTTTGTTTGTTTAGTGTGTAATGAAGGGATTAAAAACAGAATTGAAAGTTTCGGATAATGTCTAGCTTATTGCATATATCACAGGGGTTGATTTGTTTGCAGTTATCGTAACTAAATTATTAAAAATGGAGCCATTCATGTACCATCATATCATCAACGGTTGCTTGCTTAGAGTAAGTATATATTCTCTAACCGAGGATAGAATAAATGCATAAATTAATTAATTAATAAGAAAATGCCTAATTGTCTCAATCCAATCAATCTGCGGTTGGTAGGTAAACTATATATATATATATATATATGCATGTATACACATGTTTCTGTGACACACACACACACACACATAAAAATATAGTAAAGCAAGCTGTAGTCTATGATAATATTGAATTAGACTATATCAATTGTGAATTAGTTAATTCCCATATATGCAGGGTGTGGTGTATTTTAATTTACGAGTCCTTGTGGAATTGTACAATATAATTAAATTAAATTAAATTAAATTAAATTTTATCGATACAATACTAATTAATTTAAATTATATCAACCAATTAAGATCCGATCCAATTGTTTGATCATAATTAATGCACAGCAGCTTAGTACTTTATTTAGTTTTTTCATTTATTTATGGAGTAAGTAGACTCTCCTAGTCCTAGTAGATGATACTGATGAGTTGTCCTTGTTATTAAACTCATACAGCTGATAGATGTGGAGACTGGAGAATAATAACAATAAAATTAATTGCACTACGACATTTGTTCATGGCTCTGGGGAGTATACGATGTCTTCAAAGTCTTTTCAATCATGCAAGCCCAGGCCCAAAGCTTATCATGAGAAAGCCCATAAAAGATTGATTATAATAGAAGACGTCTCCCATAGGCATAGGCATAGGCATAGGCATAGGCTGATAGGCATACCTGCCTAAAACGACGTTAGAGTGGTGTTTTTTTAATGGGGAATTGTAACTGAAGAAGAAGAATTTGTGTTGTCAACAATTAATTAAGAAGGCTATTGAAGTCTTACCAAACAGCTGCGTTTATTTAGTTGAGTTGTATATTTCCGGTACTAATAATATTTGACCCGAGTTTTTAATTACCTCAATACTTTGAACTCCCCTAATTAAATTATAAACACGTAATTATGTATTTATAACATTTTATAAATATTTATAATTAAATATAAAAATTTACTAAATAATTTATATATATATATGGTATAATCGTTCGTATTGCTTAAGTAATTAATATCGTATACTAAAATAATAATATATATAATAAAAAGGTTGATTTCATGATTATGTCAGCGAATAGTATTTAGTTAAATTAAGAATACAACACACAAAATTAAAAAAAAATTGAAAAAATAGTTTGTTCATATTATATTTAATTTGACTAATTAAGCTAGTATATTATTTTATTTTATTGGTCAAAGAGTACATCAGCTAGCTTTAATTAAGTAATTAAAAATAAGAGTAAAATTAATTAATAAGCAGATGGTATACTATATATATAAAATAAAAAAAAAAAAATAAAATTATTGAGCGAGCGGGTCCAATTATATCATATACATATATACATATATATATATATTAACACAAATGATAAATGTGAGCAAATAAATAAAAAAGTCTGAACATGCATGGATGCTTCATCACACGACATATACATTTCCAGATTTCATGAACTGGGTATGCTAAAGTAATTATATTATATTATATTATATTAAATCATACATCTCTGAATTAATTCTTAGCATTTATTAATAATTACCATTAGATGATTTGATTTGGTAATTTGGTAATTCCATTAACATTAATTAATCTTAATTACTTCTTCAACTAAATTAAATAATATTGTATTTGTACGAAACAGTTAGAAGGACAAGATTCACCCGTTTAATTTAAGTGTCCGTTTGATTTTTTTTTTTATTAGTTAAAAAGATTTTTTTAATAATAAAATTTTTTTTAATTTTTTAATGTTGTTTAGTTGATAATAAAAAAAAATTTTTGCGAATTAAAAAAATTATTTTTCTTTTATTAAAAGAAGCTTAAAATTTAGACTTTTAACAGTATAATTTCTCTACCTTTTTTAAAAAATAAAATTATCTAAAATATCTTTATTTTATTTTAAAAAAATTATACGTTATTTTTTTAAAATAAAATATTAAAAATTAGTTTATTAAAATAATTATTCAAATTTTTTTCAAAAATTATTTGTGACAACCAAATAATTAATAAAATTTTGTTAAAAAAGTTATTCATACAAATTTTACAAATAAAAATTTTACTTTAAAAAACTTTATTTAAAAAATTATAACAAATGGACCTTTAATTTTGTTATTTGTGTTTATTTATGTATAATTTATTGCTGACCCATTGCTAATTTTTTTCTTTTAATGTTTTTTATTTTATCTGAAACATTAATATTTGAATACTTTTGTGTCTTTGACTTGTTAGCTAGTCCTAGTCTAATTCAACACAAACACAAAAGGAGAGATCAGTTACCATTAGTATGATGGATATATATATACATATATATAAGTGATGAAATAATACCAAACAAAATTAAGGATATATATATATATATATAACATTTAATTATCATTAATTTCTGTCTCTGACTCGTTCTTCGTTGGATTTGCCTAATTTACCAAATTAACTGTACAGCTACCTAGAGAGTTTGTTATTTTGTAATAATATATCTCGATTGATCGACTATATATATATATATATATATTTGCTACAATTTAATTATATAATATAACGAAATTTGTTATTGTATATATATATGGGTGTATAATATACCATTTATCGTCATTTCTCTAATTGACCAATGGAATGGACGTATATGCAACTATATTACTCGTAACAAAATATATATCTCTACACACACATGCTTAATTAATTAATTAATTATAATACAAAAAAAAAAAAAAAAGAAATTGAACAATTAAATTACCATTAGAATAAATTTGATATTCTCTCCACGTTTTGCATAAGTTAATTCACTAGATCTATATAGTTGAATTAATTTCTTTCAAATTCACGTCAAATAAAGTGCACGTCGTATTATTTTAAATATATACATAAATATATAATCATTCAGCAAGTTGTTCTGTGATTATTCTGATGATTATTCAGAGACTACTTTGACAAGTAATTAGCTACAGCAGTACTTATTTGAATCAATTAACAATCCTTAATTATTTAATATTACTAATTAATTATGTGAATATATAACTCAATTAATATCTAAAATTAGAAAGACGTAATTAATTAATCATTAAAAGGATATATATATATATGTTAATTAATATGAAAAGAGAATATATAGTAATTAAAAAAAATAATAAAGCAAATTGAAAATGAAAATAATATAAAATATATAATTGAAAAGAAGAGGTGCTAGCTTGAATTAATTTCCGAATTTCTTGCAATTGTGAGGTCAGTTGTCTGTGTGTGTCTCTTCATTAAATTTCGCCATTAGGATTTGAATTAGCTACAAGGATGAGCATGCTTGCATGCATGCATGCATGCAGAGGCAGAGCTAGCAAAAGCAAATCCATGTTGCAATTATATATATGCATTAATTATTCATTCGATCTCTGTGCGAATCATAGTGTATGTGTATGTGCATGTGCATGTGCATGTGCATGTGCATGTGCATGTGTGGTACAATTAATGTTAATTACAAAGTGTGCCGATAATTAAGCTGGTGATGAGTTGTAGTTATTGTGATCTAATTTGTAGTTAATTACGGGAAATTCAATACAACTACGTGCAAATAATATATCATATATATCAAAATTAGTTTTCTCTTCTCTTCTCTTCTCTTCTCTGCAACAAATTAGTCCAAATACAACAAATTAAAATGCCGCCAGCCACTTCAGACCAGAAACCATTTATATATATATATATATATATATCTATAATATGAATATGGCCAATTAATTGTCAATACTGACAAATGATCTTCATCTGAAAATAATAGCTGGATGCATATGCAGACATATAGTATATATATATATATACACATGATTAATAAAGCTTAATTAATTAATTAAATAATAAAGGAATAGCTTAATTGTATTTGTATATTAATAATTTATGAACGTAAATGTACAGTGGCAAAAGGAGCAGATTGATTCCTTTCTTTCTGATTTTGATGCGATCGATGAAGCAGCAGCAGCATCATATTCACAATCACATGCACTACTACTCGTACTGTATATAAATTATTAAAACCATTCATTTTTTATTAATATAAACAAACATACATACATGCATTGATCCAGCTGGCCAACGCATAACATATAACATACATCATGTTGTATATTGTTTATCCTATCTATCCATATATATATATATATATATATATTTATACACCACACACATGCATTTCTGAGTTTAATTAATTAAACTTTCAGCTGCTTAATTTCGAAATACATACCTATTTCTTTATTTTTTTTTTTTTTTTTTTTTTTACTTTCACGTAATATATATATATATATATATATGATCAACGTACGTTAAATTAATATATATAAAAACTGAACCAAGAACTTGACTTTAACTTTTCAAACTTAATTAATTTCCAATTGTTAGGTTTATTTTCTTGACTTTTATTTTTCTTACCAAAATAAATAAATAAATGCTCCATTTATTCTTTATATATTCACATTATAACTAAAATTATGATATCTATTGACAAATTAATACACGTTATCTACTTGATCTCTTTATATGTACGTCATGCGCAACCTATCACCTTCATTTTCTTAATCAGTAATATTAAGCCATACAACATTTGTATCATGCATTATTTGATACTTATAATAGTCTTTACATATAAATATAAACATAATTTGGATTGCGTTCTCAAAAAACGCGTGCTATTCTTTTTTCTTTTCAAATTCATTATTTCTATAAAAAATTTAGCAATAATTTCATTGACTAATTTTCAAAAAGAGAATATATCGATAAAGAGAGACAATTTTTTTAACAAAACATTTAGAATTGCAATTGATATATATATATATATTGAAAAATAATCAAATATTAATTTTATATAAAATTAAGCTAATTCTAATTAATTAACATAATTAATATTGATTAACTTTGTAAATTAATAACATTTTTTTGAACAACTAAAGTGGCGTCAATCTAAATGATCTCTAATTCAATACAATAATTTTTATATTCTCAAAGAATTAATTATTTAATATCTAGCCAGCTATTATAATTACGTAACAATGTAACATTTATTTTTATACTAGTCAAATTTTCACTTCAGAGTCTCTAAGAATAAAGCATTACATATACATACATAGTCAGAGAAGTACTAACATTTTTTAGTAGATTTAGATAACCAAACCTAATATTTAAATTATATTACTCCATAATAAATAACAGTAACTTTTTATTATTTTTTTTTAACAGTTTTACTAACAGTGTCAGATTTTTAATTATAATATTAAATAGTGACGTATCCACGTTTATAATGGACATGAAATTTAAACATTTATGATAAAAAAATATTTTTTAAAATAATATTTGTAAATTGTGTATATATATATATTTGTAAAGTTTTGTTACGTAAATATTAAAGAAATAAAAACAAAAAAGAGTAGCGGCTCTGCTGAGTTAGAATTAGAAAGTGCGGAGAAAGAGACTAAATTTTAACACGAAGGAAGGAAAGATCAAGCCGTAGCGTTCATTCCCATTAAATAATATTTACAAAAAACGGTTCAACCCATCACGTCTGAAACTTTGACTAAGCTCTTTAAACACATTTACATTCGACACGTGCCAATCACTGGCTTCAATTTCTATTGCCTTACACGTGTGGGCCCCACTCAACTCAATTTCCCACTATAAATACTCGTGCCTTAAACTCCTTCCTCCTCACGCACAATACCACCCCCCCCACCCAAAAGAAAAAAAAATTAAAAAAAATTAAAAAACAAAACCCCCTATAATACTCGAAAATTTACATTTTTCTCTCCGCCGTCTGATCCGCCGCCGGCGAGACAACTACCACCACCAGAATGGAGGCCCGTCGGCGATCAATGGCCAAGCCTATCCATGCCAAATCCATTGATGACGAAACAAACGCCAAAACGCAGTCAGATTCGCTGCCGCTTCCTTTGTATATAGTAAATGCTGTGTTTTTTACTCTCTTTTTCACCGTCGTTTACTATTTGCTTTCTCGTTGGCGTGAGAAGATTCGTAACTCCACGCCGTTACACGTCGTTACGCTTTCCGAAATGGGGGCGATTCTGGCGTTCGTTGCTTCTTGTATTTATCTCTTGGGTTTCTTTGGCATCGATTTTGTTCACTCTATTCTCCGTCCCTCTGCTGACGTCTGGGCTTCCGAAGAAGAGGAGGACGATTCCCGCCTCATGCTTAAGGAAGATTCCCGGAAATTACCCTGTGGTCAAGCCCTAGATTGCTCTACTGTCATCACTCCGTCGCCCCCGCCACTGCTACAGCCTAAAGCTGCGAAATTGATTGATCATGATCCCAATACGGTCTCCTTTACTACCGAAGCTGATGAAGACATTATAAAGTCTGTGGTTGATGGTACGACGCCGTCTTATTCTCTGGAAACAAAATTGGGGGATTGCAGGCGGGCTGCTGCGATTAGGCGGGAGGCGTTACAGAGAATGACCGGAATGTCTTTGTTGGGCTTGCCCTTGGAGGGTTTTGATTACGAGTCAATTTTGGGACAGTGTTGCGAGATGCCAGTTGGATATGTGCAGATTCCGGTGGGAATTGCGGGGCCTTTGTTGCTTGACGGAAGGGAGTATTCAGTTCCGATGGCGACGACCGAAGGTTGCCTGGTGGCAAGTACTAATAGGGGTTGTAAAGCTATTCATTTGTCCGGTGGAGCTACGAGTGTTTTGTTGAAAGATGGAATGACCAGAGCTCCTGTCGTTAGATTTGGAACTGCTAAAAGAGCTGCTGATCTGAAGTTATTCTTGGAGAATCCTGCAAATTTCGACACGATATCTGTGGTTTTTAACAAATCAAGCAGATTTGGAAGACTTCAAAGCATCAAATGTGCAATTGCTGGTAAGAATCTCTACTTGAGATTTTGTTGCAGCACAGGTGATGCTATGGGGATGAACATGGTTTCCAAGGGGGTCCAGAATGTTTTGGATTTCCTTCAGGATGAGTTCTCCGACATGGAAGTCATCGGCATTTCTGGTAAAGTTCTCCCCCTTTTTTTTTCTTCACAGATTTGTCTATGCAATGAAATTTTGGCCTTCATTTCAACGAACCCATTTGTAATTCAGGTAATTTCTGTTCGGATAAAAAGCCTGCAGCTGTAAACTGGATTGAAGGACGGGGCAAATCTGTGGTTAGTGAGGCCATAATTAAGGGTGATGTTGTGAGGAAGGTATTGAAGACAAATGTGGAAGCCTTGGTGGAGCTGAACATGCTCAAGAACCTTACTGGTTCTGCTATGGCTGGAGCTCTTGGTGGCTTTAATGCCCATGCCAGTAACATTGTTACTGCCATCTACTTAGCCACCGGCCAAGATCCTGCGCAAAACGTGGAGAGTTCTCACTGTATCACAATGATGGAAGCCGTTAATGATGGCAAGGACCTTCACATTTCTGTAACAATGCCTTCTATTGAGGTAATTGACTTAAAACTAAGTTCAATTCGCAGCCTTATTAAAGCACACAGGGAATTGTTGTTCTAGTAGTTACATTTATCTTATTAGACTAGTTACTTTGTGAGTACAACAGGATGGTTTTGGGTTAGAAATTTGTTGGGTGCAAATTTTTGGAATCAACTTCAAATCAAATCTATAAGATTTATTCTTAGGAACTGGCGTATTGAAGATGCTTGAGATACAGTGTGAATTGCCTAAATTCTCATATTGATATTTCCTTTCAGGTTGGCACAGTTGGGGGCGGCACCCAGCTTGCATCTCAGTCAGCATGTTTGAACCTTCTTGGGGTTAAAGGTGCCAGAAAAGAGTCACCTGGGGCAAACGCAAGGCTACTTGCCACCATTGTTGCTGGTTCTGTTCTAGCTGGAGAGTTATCTCTCATGTCTGCTCTAGCAGCTGGACAGCTTGTTAGGAGTCACATGAAGTACAATAGATCAAGCAGGGATGTTACCAAGGCCACATGAAAAACGTTGTGGTACAGGAAGTCCATAAAGATGCAAAATAACTGAGTAGTTGAATTTCAATTAGGATTGGAAGAACAACGAATGAATACACCTTCTCTCTTTCCTTTTATTTTTATTTTTTCGGTTCTCTCTTTCCAAGTCTAAGCCTTTGTAATCTGCAAATTCTGTATAATGGCCAAAAAGTTTAATGCATTTCTTTTCAAAATCTCTAGACGTCAGAGCCAGTGTTGACTTTATTGTATCACTAATCAATCAATCAATCAATCAATCAATTGAAAAAGAATATGACAATATTAAATTCAAACGTGAAAGATGGGGTTTGCTGTAGTGTACTATCTGTGACATGACTATGATTATGATACATGATATAATTTGAGATCTGCGGTAGTCACAAAATATCAAAAAGGAAAACTTGGGTGTTCCTGATAGAGATATGTGAAGTTTGCAGGTAATGAATGATATGCATAAAGATTGGGAAATCCAATCAATCAAAGGTAAGGAAGGAGGACAGGCAGCTACATGCTCGGAAGATCTCGATCGATCAACTCTCGGTCAGTCGGATGGTTCTTTGGTGTGTATTCTATATTCTGTTCTATTGTGGCCTTCACCAATACCAATCCAAAGTGGAAAATCGTACATACTACCCGAGTCTGAAAGAATTCCCGTGAAGGTTAATTTCTAATAGGCTTTGCTTGTCCTTTTATTTATGTGATTCTGTGAAAATTCACTTTCTTGTTTAAGGAAACTGTTTTGAAGCACTTTGTGGTAGGTTTCCTTTTTTCCTTTTTGTTTTTTTTTAATATAGGTAAAGTAACTCTTCTAACTCTAGAAAATGTAAGAGATGATAGTGTTTTGTCTTTTTTTCTTCTTATGTCATGTTGTTAGTTAATATATGATAACTTTTGGAAACAAATTGTTGTACACTGATTTAATTGGATGTCGAACTGAAACTTAGACTAATTCCCTAAAACATACGGCCGTTCAGTTAGGTGGTTTGCAATTGCTCGAGTAGTTGGTTTTTGCCAACCAAAGCCCAAAACCAATGCCAAAGCCAACCAAAGCCCAAAGCCAACCAAAGCCAGCTGATAATGACCAAACACACAAGTAAACAATACACCAAAAAAAAAAAAAAAAAAAAAAAATGATAGCTGGTTTTGGAAAATTAAGAAAGCCAAAAGAGTCGAGTCTTGCTGCTGCTGCTGCTGCTGCTGCATCATCATCATCGTCAAAATATATAATATAATAGAATAGAATAGTTGATGGATGGGTGGGGGTGGGAATGGGATGGCTGCAGCCAAAAGGAAGGATGTTGACTCAAGCAAAAGCAAAATCAAAATCAAAATCAAAATCAAAATAGGCCAGTCAATTAAAAACTCTCCCTCAATTAAGTGTAGTATTTGAATAGCAATACCAACCCACTCTGTCGTCTTGTTTGACTTGGCAATCGTGCTTGCTGCTTCATTTTCTTGAAAATTTGCCTCATTAATATTATGATTCAAATGATATGCAATGGAATAATGCATTGAATCTACTTACTTATGTGCTCTTCTTTATCTGAAATTGAGTCTCTGCTCTGTTAGGAGTTTATTGTGTAGCCCATCACCATCACCATCACCATCTGTTAATATATACATTCGTGTTGATGGTTGGCAACTACTATTAATTCGCTTATTAATTTATTACACACCACACCACACCACACCACACGTGCATCTCATAGCTCTCCTTCATGACAGAACAAGTGGAGTGCAGTGTAGTGTAGTTATCCTTTTCAAAAAACTCTAGCAATGATATTGACATTGGGCTTTGAAATGGTGTCCAGATGTCCATAGACGAAATCCGGGCTTCTTCTATAAATGTGTTTCACATTTCATTCATCTTTCCATCCCAATACTGTAGAGCCCATACTTTTTTTCTTTCTTTTATCCCAACACCACGCCACGCGTGTAGTTAACCTTTTTTTTTTTTTAACTTATTTTCAAAAGTTACATCTTATCTATATGTATATATGTATATAGAGAGTTCAAAAAAAAAAAGATGATTTAAGGTACTACGTACATGAATTAGAATATAACTAGCCAGCTAGGCTTTTTCAATTAACTAATTAATGGTTGTTTGTTGGCTAATTCAATCTTGGCTTGGACGGCGCCGAAATTAATTAATATTAATTACGAATGTTATTGACATAAAAGAAAGTTAATAATTAAAGATTCAGAAATTAATAATGGTGATGGTAATTACATTTGCACGCCCGAACTTTACTCTTCTCATTTCACACAAAATCTAGCCTTAGATTATATATGTATATATATATATATTTGTTTATTGACGCTTTTAATTGGATGTGATTAGTGATTATATGTTTAGTTTACAAGTGGCACCTCTTTTTCTTTTGATTATTATTATTTAATTTATATTACCCACTAGGCCAACTCATTATGATGCTACTATTTAAGGATTTGCTAGCTAAGATTGCTCACCTCAATAATTAATTAATGTTCATTTCTTGACTGAATTGTCCCACTAATTTCAATTGATTGCATGTTTAATTTTATCACCTCAAACTTTTTAAGTTAATCTTTTCATTCGTGCTCCTACAATTTAGTGTAATTATTATTTATTATTATTATTATTATTATTATTATTTTACATAAATTTAATTATCTTAAATTAGTTCAAAGGGTGTAAACATTCCCAACTCACAAGAAGTTAAAAAAAGCATATATATATATATTTATTATAATCATTAATTATTAGATCCACTTAAAAAGTAGTAAATTAATTAACTTCCAATCAATGGTTTTCTTTATATAAATACAGACAGCTAGTGACCCTAACCTTTTTGGTGGCTCAAGAAAGCTGGCTAATGTAAGAATATTATAATATTAATATTATAAACATATTATTGACCATGCATTTACATTGCACCGTATGTGACATATCCTCAATAAATTACACATGAATATGATCAGAATCATATCAAGAAGGATAATTATTTAATTTATTAAATATTTCATGTAAATGCAAAAGCAATGTACGCATTGATGTATGTACACGTATCGTATGTATGTATGTATGTATGTATACTGTATAACAAGAATGAAGGTATAGTGTTGGTTGGTGTATATGTTACTCAAATAAAAGCTTTAGATTGGCCAAGTTCCGATGTCCCGACATCTCTCACGTGTCTGACACGTTTGGCCATGCTGCTTGACTTTGACCATAAACTAATTAATAAATTTAACGCCACTATTAATCTCTACCTTAAGTTTAACAAATAAATAAATAAATAATAATCAGCTGACTTAATTTGACTTGTAGTACTCCCATCCACTAAGTAATATAAATATATTATGTCAATATTGGATCATTGTGATTTTTCCTTTTTTCCTCGATGCATCGAAAATTCATTCATGCCTTCATTCTCACGAAATTTAAAGCATTCATGCATGCTCCTTTTATTTTAATTAATAATTATAATTATTATATTATAATTATTATGTTTTTGTTACCTAGCCGCTAGATAGCTTTTCCATTAAAGTTGCTTCGAAATTGCTTCTATCCCTGAATTATTATATTCTTCTCTTTGAATCCATTCCCATTCCCATTCCCATTGTCTTCAAAGCTTGGTTTTCAGACATTCAAGCTCATTGTTTTTGAGGAAATTAATATAATATTACCACCATGTATATATATATATATTAATAAAATATACACAATTCACTTATTTTTTATGATATATATATATCATATTAAAATACAATACTAATTAAAATAATAATAATAATATATTACCATATATCATCTTCTTTCTGCTAAGTAGATTTTGCCTTTTGTTCTTTCTAATTTGCTACCTCTTCCATTAATTCCTTTCTTCTTGCACAATATTTTCTGGATCTGAGCTCTAGACTAGAGATTAAAGTAGTACTGTTCTCAATCTTAATCTATACTTCTTTCTTGTTTTATGCATCTCCTATTGGGGTTTTGATCTAGCTAGCTAGCACAGTGAAAGAAATCACTTGCTGAGATAGTGTTAAGCATTGATTAGGTTTTTTCTTGATCTCCTCCTGAGAAAACTAAACTGTACTTCATAATTTTATGCTAGCTGCTAGTGTCGCTCTCAATTTCGGATACTTATCTAGATATATTGGCAATGTCTGGCTACGTTCATCAGCTTCTCGGACCATCACAACCCCCAAACCAAACGGATTCTGAAAACTCACCGGATAAAGAACAAAGAAGTGATTCTGACGCAGCCAACACCAACTCAAGCGGTGGTGGCGGCAACCCTTCTGGCCGCAGACCTCGTGGACGTCCTGCCGGTTCAAAGAACAAGCCCAAGCCACCAATAATCGTAACCCGAGACAGTCCAAATGCGCTCAGATCGCACGTCCTGGAAATTTCAGCAGGCTCAGACATAGTAGAATCAGTTTCTAACTATGCTCGGCGCCGAGGCAGAGGAGTATGTGTCCTAAGTGGAACTGGAGCTGTTACGAATGTGACATTGAAGCAGCCAGGTGCTCCATCTGGTAGTGTCGTAACACTACATGGTCGGTTCGAGATTTTGTCTCTCACAGGAACATCACTGCCGCCGCCTGCACCGCCAGGGGCCGATGGATTGACTATATATTTAGCAGGCGGGCAGGGACAAGTCGTCGGAGGGAGTGTGGTGGGGCCATTGACTGCTTCGGGTCCGGTGGTTTTGATGGCAGCATCATTTGCAAATGCAGTGTATGATAGGTTACCACTTGAGGGGGAAGAGTTGCCAACGCAGGTTCAGCCGGCAGCATCACAGTCTTCAGGAGTGACGGTCGGAGGCCAAGGCCAATTGGGTGAGGGAGGAAGCGGCGGCAGTGGTGGTGTGCCTTTTTATAATTTGGGAATGAATATGGGAAATTATCCTAATTTTGGGGGTGATGCTTTTGGTTGGAGTAGTGGTAGTAATACTACAAGGCCACCATTCTAGCTAGTTAATTTAATAAGTCTCTATATATCTGTTCTCTTGATTATATATATATATATATATATAGTTCTATTAATCATATATCTATATATATATATATGTATATATATATAATTCATAAGTAATTAACTAATTAATTTCTTGGTTATATATACATATATTAATTATAATTACCCACATTGATTAAAAGTACGACGTTTATTAAATATTAGTGAGGCACAATTAAAACTCGTGAATTTTGGATGGAAATTACACGTGTATAGCTAGCTAGCTGGCGGTTCCCAAAGCAAGCTGAATGATCGAAGTCGAAGATGTGGTGGGGATCGAGGCTTCCAAACCCAGTAAGTTTCAAATTTATACATATATATATCTATATATCTACAATTTAAAGAAATATTAATCGATGGCAAAATAATTATTTAATTTGTTTCCAAATATATATATATATATTTTTCCTTGGTGGATCGTCTGTTTATGATTTTGTTTAATTAATTCAGGTTTTGAATGGCTAAATTTGGTAGCCAGCGATCATGCACTAAACTTCTTCGTTTCTTTCTTTAATTACTATATATATATATATATATATATAATATTAGTCTCATCTTAATTTCTTTCTCTATTTTTTTAAGGTCCTTATATATATATATTCGTATCACTGTCGATCGTCTGACTAATTTAATAACGGGAATGCATTATTCATATATATAAGAGCCAACATGAAAGTATAAATATATATGTTTATTAGACTATATATAACTGCTAATTTAGTCATTAAAAAATTATATATTATATATGTATACACACCCCCACTTACAGAGTTGGTAAACTAATAATAATTATAGTACTCATCATCATCCTTATTTTAAATGGTAGAAATAATATGTATTGATTTTGGGAAAAATTATATATTGTCTGCTTATCAAATTAAAGGAGAAGCTAGCTAATTACTGGCTCATAAATGTAAATATTTTTGTTGAGTAGGTAATTAAGACCACGTAATATGTCATATATATATATATATGTATGCATATATATATATATACACTCATTTAATAAAATTTTGCTATATACGCATTTAGTTTGAACCTGATCAATGATTAATTAAATTATTATAATTATGAAAGAAAAAATTTAACATATATTAAATGGTCTTATTAAATCGTTCTATTCAAATTAAAGTAACTATCTCAATTTTTTGTTTGTTATAGTATTCTCATAAATTTTAAGTATCTTGTGATATTATTAATTTTAGAATAGAAATGGATAAATCATGTCATTTTTTATATTACCTAATTAATTAAACTTTAATGATCGATGATGGTATTAATTTCAGTTAGATTATCAAGGTAGTCAAAATATCATCAAAAAATTTTCAAATTATATGAATTTATAATATATTAATAATTTGATTTACTATTTATTAATATAATTTTTAGTACTATATTATATTTTGTTAAAATTTAAAGATTTAATAATTATTTTTATTGAATAACTGTTGCTGATTGGAACATAATCATTATTTTAAAATTTTTATGAAAATTATTAGGATTATTAATTGGTCTATTAAATCAAATCTTAGAGATTTGTTCGTCATTTTCCCTCTCCCCATATATATATATATATGTATAGTACCGATGATATGAAATGGTAAAATACAGTTAATTTGTTAAAGACTTGATATAGTAAAAATGAGTTGATGTATAAACATGGCATGATATCATTAGAAGAACCACATTAATGAGTGATAATCAATGGTCAAGAAAATTGAAGTATTATGAACATACAATCTCCATGAATCCCGTAAAACAGACCTGTAAGAAACAAACAGCATTAATATACATGTTAGACTCGTTCCCTCACCATAAATCTCACATTCTTTCAACTGAATTTAATTCATGACTGAATGAATGAATGAATGAATGATCACAACTTGTCTCATTCTATTTCAGCATTTTGCCTTAATTTCCTGGACAATAATATTACGAGTATTACATCTCCCCATCAAAATGAAAATTAATTTTCATGCAAATGCTGCTGTAGAATGAAGCATTATCACCCATTAAAAGAGAGAAAATTTGGAGAAAAAGAAGAAACAATTGAGAGTTTTTCATCTGAAGCTTAATCTGTAGCTAGGTAGCTCGAGGGGATCAAATGATGGCATCCCTTTCTTCCCAACCGTCAAAGAAAGTAAGAAATGGCGGAGGTTCAAAGGACTCTCAGAGCGGTAGGAACTCATCATCCGGAGGACAGACCGTAAAATTTGCAAGAAGAACTTCAAGTGGCAGATATGTCAGTCTTTCGAGGGAAGATCTTGATATGTCTGGAGAATTTTCAGGAGATTACATGAATTACACCGTGCACATTCCTCCTACACCGGACAATCAGCCGATGGAATCCTCATCTGTTGCCGTCAAGGCTGAAGAGCAATACGTTTCCAATTCTCTTTTTACAGGCGGGTTCAATAGCGTTACGCGTGCTCATCTCATGGATAAGGTGATTGAATCGGAGGTCAATCATCCTCAGATGGCAGGAGCCAAGGGTTCCTGTTGTTCCATGCCTGCTTGTGATGGCAAAGCCATGAAGGATGAAAGAGGAGTTGATCTAACCCCTTGTGATTGCAGGTATACTTACATACATACATACATACATATGAATGAATTAATGAATGGGCGGGAATGGATTCCCAAAAGCAGACGTTGGCACTTTGTAAAATACAAATTTGGTATTTTATCTATATACCACGTACGTTGTTTTGATGTGTCTACCAAATTTGCATTATTACAAAACGTCAGATGTCTACATATATATAGGAGAAAAGAACACCCCAATATTTCTAGCTATTTGATATCACCATGTGATGCATTTGTATTAATTTGTCTGTCCAGGTTCAAAATATGCAGAGATTGCTTCATGGATGCACAAAAGGAATCTGGTCTATGTCCGGGTTGCAAGGAGCCTTACAGAGTGGGAGAATATGATGACGAAGCACCGGATTTTTCAACCGGGGCACTGCCACTGCCAGCTCCGAATAAAGGGGACCGAAACAACAACATGACAATGATGAAGAGGAACCAAAACGGAGAATTTGACCACAACAGATGGTTATTCGAAACAAACGGTACTTACGGGTATGGCAATGCATTTTGGCCTCAAGACGACATGTATGGTGACGAAGATGATGATGGATTCAAGGGAGGCCTACCAGACAATTCAGATAAGCCGTGGAAGCCACTTAGTCGGATATTGCCAATTCCAGCAGCTATCATCAGTCCTTACAGGTTGATAGTCTTCATTCGTCTGGTAGTTTTGGCATTCTTCTTACATTGGAGAGTTGTACATCCGAATACTGAAGCGTTATGGTTGTGGTTTATGTCAATTACTTGCGAGCTTTGGTTTGCTTTCTCCTGGATTCTTGATCAGATTCCCAAGCTTTGCCCAGTAAATCGTTCTACTGATCTTGAAGTCCTCCGTGACAAGTTTGATCTGCCATCACCTTCCAATCCTACTGGCCGTTCTGATCTTCCTGGTGTTGACATGTTTGTATCCACTGCTGACCCTGAAAAAGAACCTCCGATAACCACCGCCAATACTATCCTTTCCATTCTGGCTGTGGATTACCCTGTGGAGAAGCTTGCGTGTTACATTTCTGATGATGGAGGAGCTCTTCTTACTTTTGAGGCAATGGCTGAGGCTGCAAGCTTTGCTGATTTATGGGTTCCATTTTGTAGAAAACATAACATTGAGCCGAGGAATCCTGAGAGCTACTTCAGCTTAAAAGTTGACCCAACGAAGAACAAAAGCAGGTCTGATTTTGTCAAGGATAGAAGAAAGATTAAGAGAGAATATGATGAGTTCAAGGTCAGAATCAACGGGCTTCCGGATTCAATTAGGAGAAGATCAGATGCTTTCAACGCAAGAGAGGAAATGAAGATGTTGAAACATATGAGGGAAAGCGGTGCTGACCCCACAGAGCCAATTAAAGTAACCAAAGCTACCTGGATGGCTGATGGCACTCACTGGCCTGGAGCTTGGGCAGTTCCTAGCAGTGAACATGCTAAAGGTGATCATTCTGGTATTCTTCAGGTATGCCAAATAATAATAATAATAATATTAATAAAAATAAAATAAATAAAATAATATCAATCAATCGATCAATCATCTATCTTCAGTTGTCTTGTCATGCGTAACATAATCCATGAGGTATCTATTTATGTAATTGCTATCAATCAAACACGTACATACATACATACATACCTACAGGTGATGCTGAAGCCGCCGAGCTGTGATCCACTAATGGGAAGTGCAGATGATGAAAAGATCATAGACTTTACAGATGTGGATATACGTCTTCCTCTGTTTGTGTATATGTCGCGTGAGAAACGTCCAGGTTATGATCACAACAAGAAAGCTGGTGCCATGAATGCTTTGGTGCGAGCATCGGCAATTCTATCAAATGGACCATTCATACTCAACCTTGACTGTGATCACTACATCTACAACTGTAAAGCTGTGCGTGAAGGGATGTGCTTTATGATGGACAGAGGAGGTGAAAGTATTTGCTACATTCAATTTCCACAAAGATTTGAAGGCATTGATCCTTCTGACAGATACGCTAATAACAATACCGTGTTTTTTGATGGCAATATGCGTGCGTTGGATGGTGTTCAGGTACACAAATACTATGAAATACTTTGGTTTCTGTAATAATAGCTCATTTTAATTAATTACTTTTCTCAGGGTCCTTTCTACGTGGGTACGGGTTGCATGTTCAGGCGATTTGCATTGTATGGATTTGACCCACCAAATCCCGAAAAGACTCCTCAAAGTAATTCAACTGAGATGCATGCCTTAAATCCTACTGACTTCGATTCCGATCTTGACGTGAATCTTCTGCCTAAACGTTTTGGAAATTCAACAATGCTGGCTGAATCTATACCTATAGCTGAGTTTCAAGGCCGTCCTCTTGCTGATCATCCGTCTGTTTCATATGGACGTCCTCCCGGTGCTCTTCGAGTCCCCAGAGATCCACTTGATGCACCTACAGTCGCTGAAGCTGTGTCTGTTATTTCTTGTTGGTATGAAGACAAGACAGAATGGGGTGACAGAGTTGGTTGGATTTATGGTTCAGTTACCGAAGATGTTGTCACAGGTTACCGTATGCACAACCGTGGTTGGCACTCCGTTTACTGCGTAACCAAACGTGACGCATTTCGCGGTTCTGCTCCCATCAATCTCACTGATCGTCTCCACCAGGTGCTCCGTTGGGCTACAGGTTCTGTTGAGATTTTCTTCTCCAGAAACAATGCGTTTCTGGCTTCTAAAAAACTCAAGATTTTGCAGCGTATTTCTTATCTCAATGTTGGCATTTATCCATTCACTTCTGTCTTCCTCATTCTCTACTGCTTCCTCCCTGCGCTTTCCCTTCTCTCAGGACATTTCATCGTTCAAACTCTGAACATCACATTTTTAATCTACCTGCTAACCATAACACTTTGTCTTATAGCGTTAGCCATTCTGGAAGTGAAGTGGTCAGGTATAGGATTGGAAGAATGGTGGAGAAATGAGCAGTTCTGGCTTATCTCTGGAACCAGTGCTCACTTGGCTGCTGTACTTCAAGGGCTTCTGAAAGTGATTGCAGGAATTGAAATCTCGTTCACATTAACATCTAAATCAGTAGGAGAAGACAATGATGACATTTATGCTGAGTTGTACCTTGTCAAATGGACTTCACTGATGATTCCGCCAATCGTCATAGCAATGATAAATATAGTAGCAATGGTCGTTGCATTTTTAAGGACAATTTACAGCTCAGTTCCAAATTGGAGTAAATTCATCGGTGGAGCATTCTTTAGCTTCTGGGTATTGGCGCATCTCTATCCTTTTGCCAAGGGTTTGATGGGAAGAAGAGGGAAGACACCAACGATCGTGTTTGTCTGGTCAGGTCTGATTGCAATCACACTTTCATTGCTCTGGATTGCAATCAGCCCGCCAGGTGCGACCCCAGGAGGAGCAGCTGGAGGTGGTTTCCAATTCCCATGAGTGGAGAACTAATAAGAAACTTGGAGCGGCATAGTGAGGAATATTTTGCATTTTCCTAAACCATCTTCTTCCATTATGCTTTTTACCCGTATTTGTCTACTGGGTGTCGAAAATTAGCAAAAGTTTACATGATAGAGATATACAAAGGTCTTTGTTAATTCTTTTTCAATTGTCTTGTTTTTTGTAGCGAGTGGAAGAATCAGTTTGACTTACTGGCATTCATTAAGCAATGATGCATACATGTAAACCTAACGTTTATTTTTCTTTCTTCGTATGTCAATCTTATTATTCAATTTACAACCAAAAAGTTGTTCAATTTTAAATTCATGCTTCGCCACCAATATAATATTATGCTTCATACATTTTCTACAATCTCCCAGAATAAAGGCTTTTCCAGAGTCTTGTGCAAATGTTTCTTGATAATCAATCAAACAAGAAACACATAACAAAATACCGGTAAAGTCTGTCAATGAATGCATGATAAGGAGCAACAGTATATTACACAGATGGAACTGAATACTATCAGTAAAATAATGCCTACATGCTTTTTAAGTGTAAAACCCTAATTGCTCTAGAAAGAAAATATTTTCAGGAAGACTACTTTCCAGAAGGTGACGTGTACCAGATTCCGGGTACTTACCTTTCCCAATCAAAAAGCCAAGAAAAAATAGAAAAGGGAGGCATAGTCTTCCATCTCTATCTATCCAACTATGATACTAAAACTAAATATAAAGAAGTTTAAACAGAAGCTTGAGCTTCAATTGCAGGCATGAACTAATGAAGTGATTCTATTAGTTCCAAATCAGACCTTGACATTTCTCGGAAAAATCCGAATTAGCCTTCTCTGTATGTGGGAAAAGGAACAGCCACCTCACAATCTACAGGTCTGACTGCTCAAATGGAACACGCACAAACAACTGGCCATGCAGGGTAACCACAGCAGATGTTTGATGTGGATCAATTCTGGATGGTAAGCTGACAACCTATGAAAAGAAAAGAACTTTTAACATGAGATATTATCATATAAATACTAGATTTTTCTTTTTGTTTAATAAATTTTATAAGAAACTACGAGATATTTTTGTAAAAGTTCTAGACTAAAACCACTAAATATAAGAATATCATAAAACTTATTTTTCTGTTTTCTCATTTATTTTCCACCCTCTTTCACTGATAGCAGGTCTGCAGTAGTGAGATATTGGCAATGGCAAAAACTCAAAAAATTTCAAAAAAATAATAATGATAAAATACTTTTTTTTAAATTCACAAAATCTTACAATTACTATGACATTGAAATCCCAAACGCCTATCTCGATAAATTATTACCCTATATAAATCATATAATCAAACATGGTATTTCTCAATGACCTAAATGTGTTGCACACTCCATCCTACTTCATTTAAAACTTTAGACGAAATTGAAGCCTTATGAGTCCTTGACTAACCTTTTTAAAAGGTGTCACGCCCCAAGGATTATCCAGTTGCTCTGGCTGACCAGATATAACCAAACGCCCTGCTGGATCAGACTGAACATGTACCTGAATTATTTAGAAGAAGGTATAACAAGACGGACAAAAACAACAGTCAGAGAGAAGCAGATTGTAATAGGCATCAAAAGCAAAAATTGAGGCAAACACGATCATGCTCCATTATGCATCGCACATATTGCTCAAAATTAAGTATTCTGCAAAACCTAGATAATCTTTCGGGCAAAATTGTGACAAGTGTACAATCGTTGAGGATAAAAACATTTTATATTGAAAGTGCATTTGTGTCTCAATTTCAAACAGTTAGAAACAGGCATTAAAGATTAACCATTGCCCAGGGCTAAAGCAAGAAATTAAAGTCAAGCTGGCTAGAAGGCAGCCCATTTAATCCAATATACTGAGTAGTTTAGAAGCATAATGCTACAAACTAGGCTTGCATTTGAAACTAGTTTTAGATTAGTCCATGCCAAAATAACTTTAATCCACATAACTTATAATCTAGAAGTAGGCTATGTTATATATGAACCGGATCATCCTCAAGCTCCAATTCCATGCCTTTGTTTCCCAACAAATAGACTATGATTTAGGTTTCTTCCAATTTTATTCTTTTTCTGTTTTCTTATTTTTTGGGTTGATAAGTGACTCAGTTCTCCTCCATTTGTTTTTTTTGCGTTGATCGTGTTCTATTATTGATTCATTAATCTGTATTTATGGATTTTTCCAGCCATTAAGACAAGCCAACTCAAATGCAACTAGATACCTATAGCATATAATTTTTTGATATTGCAACTGTCTTCAAAATCTAACATGATTTAAAAACAAACAAGCTTATGTTGTTAAGAAATTTTACCTCCTCTCGCAGAAGCCCAGGAATTAAAGCATATACTTCAAAGCAATCACTCTGCATACAAACAGTTTTTAAGGAAAAGAACTGGTTGTGAGAAATGTTTCAGTGGCAAGATATTATCTTTTGTATTAGCAACACTAGAGAAAACTTACAGTTCTTTGCACATTAATCTTCACCCAGTCAGCTGGGGGGCCAACATCAATTACCATTGAATCCGATCTGCCACAAGAAAGGTGACAATCTTTCATCAGTCAGGATACAAAATTGTATAGCACACAAGCTGAGAACGAGGCCAGAAAGCAACCAGGGATCTTAACTGTGGATTTGTTGATTTAATGTTGGCAACTTGAATAGTACGCTCAGCAGTAGATGGCTTTTTACGCTTCAGCATACCTGAGTCAAAAAACCACATTTTAGAGTGAGGGACAACAAATAACAAACAAAAGAAAGATTTTAGAGAGAATGAGGAACAACTTGAAAAGAGATGCTAAAGATTCTGACAGTTGATCTATACCTATATTTTTAATCTGTCTGTCACTCTTTGGCGTACAGCTTGAATTCTTTTCCTAACAAAGTAAAGAGATGTCTTGTTAATAAACAATAACAAAGAACCAGGAAGAGGAATAACTTTTTTTTTTTTAGAAAAGGAAGAGTTTCAATTAATATTTTATGCAAGTTCATCGCATACCTTGATGATTGGCTGACAAACCTCACCACTACCAAGCAGACGCTTAGAATGCCAACCCTGCATGGCACGAGCTGCAGCATCCCTCCGAGCCCTGCCAGATACAAGAGCTTGACAGCCAGAAGCCTGCATAAATATTCAAAAGAATCATTTAGAAAAGTTGCATAACTGCTGTATATTTACGCATAAACTTCATAAAATGCATTTTGATATTCAAGTTGATTTTAATTTACAAGCAGGAAATGGGAAAGCGATGATATTAGCAATTAACAAATAATCATAACTTGTTACTCTTCAGAATCATTCTCAAGAATTTGGATTTAATTTGCTCCAAGAAGTCTATCTATCCATTATATAGAAACATCTTTGTCTTTTTATTTTAACAATATTTCATTTGAAGTATAATTGCATTACATTGAAATGCAAAAATGCATAATATGTCACACAAATAACAATAAAAAGCCACATTTACTACTAATAAAGATAAATGGCCTTGCTCAAGGTATAACTCTTCCTTCACAATTCCTTCAACTAAAATTCTCTCTATAATTTTGCTCAATTATGGTACAACTAATTTCATCATCAAATTTCCAGTCCTAAATCCTTCTTAACAGATAGGTGTCTATGTAACCATATCAATCAGAGTATCACCAACATCATAAAAAACTTCATCCTATAAGACAAGATACTAAAGTGAGTATAACTTAATCTTGTATTCCACAACAAATCACATCAATGTTGACAATAAGATGTTTTGTTCTTGATTCACAAAGAGATAGCAAACACATTTTAGATTACCTGACTGTCAATCCTATTGGGCTCTGGAAGGGAAACATCACGGAAAGGACGCTCACCATTATTCATTCTATGCTTCTCATATTCAAGTAAAGCCTGAAAATACTCATAATCAGGAACTCTAGGAGATGCCAATGAAAAAGAGGTCATTTCAAATAAAATAAACAGTTTAAAATCTAAAATCCACAAAAATTAGCAATTAGAAAAACCTTCTCATAAAAAATTCGGAATGTCCAAGACACAGTGGTGCATGTCCTGTCAAAATGAAAAGAAAAGGTTATAAACCTAGCTATTATTATTGAATAACCAATGTTAAAAGAAAGGCACATGAAAATTAATAGTCATTACTGTCAAACAAGATGAGCCCCAGATAAGCTTAAAATTCCAACAGATTTTCTGTACATCAACCAGGACTACTTCAAACAATTATTAGTAGAGGAAGTATTATACATCCTTGTAAGTTTTAGTGTCCTACTAGCTTGCCAGTAATAAGAATAACTTACGGATAAACACAGGCACAAATCATAAGAGGAAAAAGCAACTCCACATCTTTTTGAAAATGGAACTGCTAATTGAAATAGAAGCCAAACATCAACCAGATATAAAATTAGGCTTACTTTGGGGGATTGAATGATTCTCCCACTTGCCTCCACAGCTTGCATGAAGTGACCTATATACGGCCACAAATAGAAATCAAGCTTTAAAACTAAACAACAAAATAGTGGTGTATAATCAAACAACTTTCAATGAATTACATCAGCATGAAGCTAGATGAAACGGATATATATAATGAATCCATCCACAAAAATAAATAAGATAAAATTCTAAAGCACATAGAGCATAGTCAACAAAATGAGTCAGCTGGTGTGTTCTATACAAAAATAAAGTATGATTACAAGATCATGAAAAAAAGAAAAATTGTCTAATTGAACTAAAAATTATCTAAAAGGAAGAGAGGGATAAGCAATTATTACGTGTCATCAATCTCTTAGTCACAGTTACTTTATTTGAAGAATACAGGAAATAATTCATAACTTCAACATCTTTAACCAATAATTCATAACTTCAAGGCAAATTGAGCACCGTATTTCTTCTCAAGACAGGCGTTTCCAGAAAGCATAAAAGTAAATGATAGCTGTGACAGCATTAATGTACAGAGATATAAACTAAACGAACCTCTTCATAGCCACCGAGTTTGATCACAGCCCTCCATAACCTTATCCAAAGGGAAGAAAAACCAGAATAACCATAAAATTAGAAGGTTCCTCATAAAGAGTTTTCAAACTTCAGAGAAAATAGTCTGCAGAGACATACTTGAGCAAATTCAAGTCCTCTTTGTAAAACTTTGGGTGCTTAAATTCTAGGCTTCTCTCTTTGTAAAAATTTTCTACCTCCTTCACAAATGCTGCTTGCTCCTCCTCTGTCCCTGATTCATCACCCTCAGCAACAGGAGGTTCATAAAGAAACAAAAGGTTTGAGCTTTTCATACCAACTTCACACTCAACATCCTCCTCCGGTTTGGACTCCTTGAAGTCACTTCCCAGAGACAACTCCATGTCATTCACTCCATCATTTAATTCCTCCCCTTTTTCATCATCTTCAGCCTTTATTTCTGATGACCCCTCATCAACTGTAGCACGTTCTAACTGATTCAACATATGAGCATGGCTTCCATCATTTTGGGTATCAGAATGATTGTTGACATTTACATCAACAATTGTGGCATCAGCTAATTTCTCTCCCTTCTCATCATTTTCAGCTTTCATCTCTGATGACCTCTCATCAGCTTCAGCATTTTCCAGCTGATTCAATGGATGTGCATGGCTTCCATCATCTTTGCTACCACAAAGTCTGTTGGCACTTACCTCAACAAGTGAAGCATCATCTAATTTTTCCTCCTCCACATTTTCAGCTTTTATCTCTGGCGACCTCTCATCAGCTGCAGCGCCTTCTAGCTGCTTCAGTGAATGCATATGGCTTCCATAATTCTTACTACCAGAAAGTCCGTTGGCACTTACATCTACAGCTAAAGCATCATTTAATTTCTCCCCTTTTTCATCATTTTTAGCTTTTATCTCTGATGACTTCCCATCAGCTGCAACACATTCAAGCAGATTCACCGGGTGCACAAGGCTTCCATCATTTTTGCTACCAGAATGTTTTTTTACATTGACATCAACTGAAGCATCATTATCAGTTTTGGCAGCAGCAAGTTCAGCCACAAGGTTTCCATCAGTTTTGTGACCACAAAGTTCTTTGGTATTTACATCAACTGAATCATTATTGACGGTGTTGGCAGCAGCAAGATCAACCGCATCTTGTTTAGCAGCAGAAGATTCGTGACCCTTGTCATTGTTATCCACAGACTCCAATTCCACAATTTTGTTGTTTCCATGTAATTGATCCACATTAGCGTTAAATTTAGCATCATCAGAGGTTTGATTGTTATCAGAACCACGGTTATCAGTAGGTAATCCAAGACTTTTAACATCATTGTTTTCAGTCTTCGAATCAAGATTTTCGCCAACATTTTGATCTCGATTATTTCCTGGGACAGAAAAAGGTGGATCTTTTCCTTCAACTTCTGTCTTTTCATCGTGCATATTCACATCAGGAACTCCCTCCTCCTCCATATCTTCTTTTCCCGTTTCTTCTTTGCCACAATCCATCTCGCTAGCACTCATCTTTTTACTTCAAAACTTCAAAAACAATATAAAACCAATTTCCTGCACATTTTAGGTTAACATTATAACCCATGTAGAAGAAGAAAAAGAAAACCCTAAAAGGAACTCTGTAATCCACAGAAAACTCGAGTTCTACCAAATATCGTCAAAAGGTGTAACAACAGACAAAAATGAAATCTTTTTACTCATAGGTTTGAAAAAGACAGCAGCATAACAGTTGTTGTTGTCAGAAAAAGGCAAGGAACATATATATGAATACAAAGGGGTGCATAAACAAAAGAACATACCGTAAATGAGAATGAAGAACATGGAGAAGAAAACAATGGGAGTAAAGGAGAAACGTACTTGGGTGGTCTTCCCAGCAAAGGAAAGTGTGAGCCTTTGCAAATAGCCAAAGACTTTCTTCAGTAAGGTATAAAACCCTAACGCTCTTTGTCTACGTTGGGTCGTGTTTTTTCGTGTTTCAGAAAAAAACAGCGTGTTTTGGTGCGAAGTCGTGGCAGTGTCTGTTTGCAGCTCTCGCAGGCAAAGAAGACACCAGAGCGAGCGAGCGAGCGAGCGAACGAGCGAACCAGCTCAATAATAACGCACGCGCCGCGTCATAAAAATATTATGATTATCTTTTCTTTCACCTTTTTGCTTCACACGTGTGCAACCCCAGACGTTCTTATTTTTTTTTTTATTTTGTCAGTAAATATTTAATTTCTGAGCTTCAAATTTCTTACATTATTTTTTTTAAGTAAAATCAACAACGTTCACTGTATCTCTACTTTCCTCAATTTACGATAACGTTAGTTTTTTTATCTTCTCTTAGGAAAACCAAAAAAAAAGAAAAAATTAACCAAAATACCCCATACTTACATTATTCTTAATGCATGTCGATAATGAGAGATTTCAATGAGTTTATCACAAAAATGAACTCACATAAATCAATTAAAATGTTGAAGATTTTTTTGACTTGCATTGTTATAAAAAAGCAGGATTAAACACAGAGACGCTAATAAAATGTTAAATAATGAGTTTCCAATATGATTGTAGATTTATCCAAAATCCTTCTCATTCTTTCATTCTTTCATTCATTCCTTCATTCAATCTACATTACATTCATTTCACAATCCAATCACAAGCTGATGGGAAGGAGAAAAGGACTTCGTGTCATAAGGAATAAGTTAAC
Source organism: Azadirachta indica (assembly GCA_022749755.1). Classification (NCBI taxonomy): domain Eukaryota; kingdom Viridiplantae; phylum Streptophyta; class Magnoliopsida; order Sapindales; family Meliaceae; genus Azadirachta; species Azadirachta indica. The sequence goes on from CM040444.1 coordinate 17,938,423, forward strand.
TAAGTGTTAGTTTTCCAGCAAGCAATCACTCTTTCAAACTAAGCCTTGCATTTTGCACTTTCACTGACAGCTTCAACTTCTGCTCTTCCATGTCTCTCAAAACAGCCAGCAGATTTGCTCTGTATACTTCGCACCGATGATTAATATTCTCTAACTCTGCAGTCATTTCACGAATTTTCTTTTCCTTCTCATCCTGATGCAGTGAAGGGGAGAAAAATCAAGGATCAGTCATTCTGCCAATCAGGGGAGAATACAAAAAAATCTCTACCAAGAATGGAAGAGAAGCAACTTTAACTCACCAAAGAATAAAAATCTTAAATACATAATGAAAATATTGGTCATGATAAAATACAAAAAACGATGCTTTAGTTGGTGAACGCAAAGATCAGTTAGATTTCAACAACAAATGACTTTCATTCTTAAACAAATGAAACCAACACGAAATGCTAAGCAGTTCTGCAAACTCTTCAGTTTATGCATGTTTAGATCTTCTCTACATGAAACAAGTAAATAATTTTACATTAACATGAATTTTGCAGTAAACACTGAACCTGTACATTATAAAGTTTGTATTTTGACCATTAACTGTCCAATTGAGCAGCTTGAGGAAGCTAGTATCATTTGACAGCGTAAGGAGCAGAGACAATAAACAAACTCTTTTAAGTAATAACAGACACAACTAGAATCATGTTCCAATATGAGCAAATAACTCAAAAAGAAAATAAAAGAACTGCTAGTAGGAAATAGTTCTACATGGGTTTTTAAAATGAATTTACACCTTCAATTGACTATTGTTAGATAAAGATATTGTACAATTTCATGAATTGAAAGGCATAACAGGGAGAGATGTTTGGTGAGAGACCATATAATTACTTGTAATAATTTTCTTTTTTCATTTTTCAGAAAATTTATGAGCCGCAGTTATACTGGGAAAAAAAAGTAATCATTAGGTGATAGTTTTTTCCATGACCATAATTTGTATTTTGATTAAAAGGAGACTTTTAATCTATTAATTAGATGGATCACACATTATATATTGGATTTTCATCCTTTTCTTTTTTTATTTACTCTGACAGAAATCAATATTTACTAGATTTCATCTTGAAACTAGCAATCATTGAACTCTATCGGTTGTGGAAGAAACTAACCGCAGATTGATGTATTGGGGTTTGAGTTCCTTCAGATGCATGCAAGTCCTGGCTACCTCCATTGGTCAAAGTGGTGTGCGTGGCTCCAGATCCTTGATTCTTTGCAGCAATGACCTTATTTGCAGCTTCTCGTAAAGCATCCATTGCCACATTATAGATATGGATAGATTTTGCCCCTTCTTCCACATATTTTATTGCTTCCTGGCGTAGATTGTTATACCGAACTGTTAAAGACTCTTGAGCACTCTTTGGCATGTCACATCCACGCTCGTCCACTGCAGATCCAGTCTTGGCATTTCTTGTCCATCGTTTTAGTAAATATTGAGAAGGAAGTGTAAGAACATTTTTGGCTCTGAAAACGGCTAATATATGCCTACAAATTATTCCCGAATATTCAAACATCTGGCAGCTGCAGCCAGCTTTCAACTCAAAAGAATTGAAATTGACAGTTCGCGCTTTGTGGTCTTCCCCAAATTTGGCCACACGGTATGTGGTGACAGCTCCTGTTTCATCAATTCTAGTTGCAGGATTAGCAAGTGTCTCAACCAATTCCTCTTGAAATTTCAGGAACACTCTTCTGGTATAGAGGCTCGCTGCTTGTTTCTCCATAGGAGATGGTGTCTTCAGAACTGGTGTGCAGTTTGTTGTGTCATAATCAGCCTTAAATTCCTTCTCGTGCCAACTTGCTATGGCTTTCTCGTACTGTTTAATCAACATCTGTGCAGTGGTTGAGGCAGTTATGTAACCATCAAAGAACAAGCTTCCTCCGCTTCTATCAGTACTAGATATCTCCCCAAAAAATGCATCCCGCATATAAACGGGGACCCACTGTTGCCGTGCATTGTACATTGACTGGAGCCATTCATTATCCATAACATAGTACCTTTGCAGCAGTGACTCCCAACATGATTCAAACTCTTCAATTGACTCAGTCTCATTAATACACTTCTGAAATTCTGTTTCAAATGTAGGATGTGATTGATATATTTGAGCCAGCTTCTCTTGGGTTTCTCTAAATATGCCCCACTTACAAAAACGGTGGCGGGTTTCTGGAAGGACCTGTGAAACAGCAACCTGAATCAACCGATCTGGGTCGGTAGTGATAGAAACTGGCCGGCATCCGGACATTGCCTGAAGCCAAGTTTGAAACAACCAAATGAATGAAGATTCAGATTCATTGAGAATTAAGGCACAACCAAACAACACAGGCTGTCCGTGATGATTCAGTCCGGTGAATGAGGCAAATGGAACCCTATACCGATTAGTCCTGTATGACGTGTCAAATGTGACAGTGTCACCAAAGTAAGAATAATTCATCCTGGATGCTGCATCAGCCCAAAATATGTTTCCACCAGTGTGATCATTATCACCCTGAACTGCATAAAAGAAAGCAGGATTCTCAGCCTGCATCCGTTTCAAGTAGTCCAAGACATGCTGACCCCCGCCACCAAGGGTCCTCTGTCTGCTGGCATTCATGTACTCCGAAAATCAACTGTAGCAGTAAGAAAGGAAGGAATACAGCAGTTAATCCCCTAATCTAAGTTTTTCCTAGTACAAATAGAATTTCAAGGTCCCCACAAAAAAAGAGTAGATTTTAAGAAAAAAAGAAAGAACAGGTTTTGGAGAATATTATAGCTTTGAATAAAGAGGAGGCAAAAGAAAACAAAAATGGCTAAACCCAACTACTATAAGATTGAAATGAAACACTGCCTCCGAATGAAAATGGAAACACAGAGCATATGCTATGGAAAGCAACTAAATGCGTAGCAGTTTGTACCCACTAATCTTAAAATAACAAGCAAAATCTTCGAACGAAAATTTTGATCGAGAAGTTTTCCACTTTAAATAAACCAAACAGGTGAATTCAAAAGATTTAAAAAGAAAAGCATACTCCCCAGCAAAAAATTCCGGTATTCTAAGATAAATATAAGAATAGTAATAACTAAAATGAAACAAGGAAGATAAAAATAAAATAAAAATGGAGAAGAGAGGAACTGACCCAAAACGCCAACCGTAATCTTTGAGCAGAGAAGATGGTGTTGTTGGGATTTCGTAATTTTTTTTTATTTCTAGGGTTCCAATCGCTGTATTTGTTTTGACCGAGAAACTCTGAGGGAGATTCCGGGGATAAAAATGATAGTGCTGGGGTTTGGAAACTCAACAAACTTCCAACTCGGCTGGCTCATAACTCGCAACTCCATTTCATGAGATAGACGAGTGTGACCCATTTGACCAATTTTGTCGCCACTCAGTTTTCTAGTCTTTCGTGGCGTGGGCTTTCCCCACGGTTCATTCATTAATAATAATATAATAAGCTCTTAAATCATTTTACTGCCCTAGAGCTTATTACACAAAATCAATTAAAATCTATTTAGTCACGTCTTGTGTTTTATGATATTAAGAGCTTATTACTCAAAAAATCTAGAGCTTTTTCTGGTCATACCCTTTTAAGGCAACATTCAAGCTTCAATTATCAGAAAGGGGCACCATAAATTAATCGAATTGAATTTAACTCTTCCAAACGGTTTGAAGAAGACAATTTGGTACCATAAATTATTAGCATTGAGTTTAACAATTCCAAAATAGAGTAATAATAAGCTTCCAGTCTTGTATCTCAAGTGATGTAGAAGTTAACATGTCAATGCATAAACTCCCATTTTACTCAGAAAGTGTAATATTATTAACAAAAATTTGCTTAAAAGGAAGAGTGTATGAAACCATACACTCGTATGCATTTTTATACATCTGGTGCGTGAAAAGCTCTGATGGACGAGAGTTACCACGTATTACTCACCCTGTTAATTTGGAGAAGGAAAAAGAAAAATGCTTATTACATCCCAAGCAACAACGAAAGCGACAATTTTCAAACATCTAGCTTATGGGATCTTCCTCTACAATTTACATCCTAACAGTGATAAAAAAAAAAAAATTACAACTGGCCTACGAGGACAAAATCAACACTGAAAGTACAGCACTGTACCAATCTAACCTATTATGAATTTCTCCTATATGGCATGCCAATCGAAAGTATGAAGGCATTCAGCATCATGCAAATGCTTCCCACTTCCACCCTATCGAAATAACAAGCATCTTTACTCTTTACAGATTTATCTGCAAAATATAGCCATCAGTTCATCCCAATACGGCAGAGATTGCTATAATTTGTTGATGCTGCAGTCTAACTTGTACATCTTTATCTACATTTGTGATGAAAGCTCGCATAAGACATTTTCTCTGCAAGGCCATAATTATAAACTTTACATGTTGAAGCCCAAAAAAAAAAGGAAAAAAAAAAGAAACAGAATAAGATAAATGCACACACACACACAAAGAGAGAGGTGAAATCCAAATTATTCCTTAAGAAGTTAATCTGCAGCCAAAATCATCAACATGGACACTGCACATTGCCAACTGATGACCATATACATTCTTCTCTCATGGTCATGGTCTGAGATTGTAACCAAGAATTTCCTCGTAACAAAATGTACACACAAGACCTCCCATTGGAATAATCACTTCAAATTGACCACATATGCATCTCAAGGTATACAATACACACTATACAGGGCAATGTTAAATTAAAAGTTAACCTATTTCTAAACAGCCAACAGGTAGATGTAACAGCCTTGTCAGTGAAAGATTCTAGAAGTACAGATTAACAGAAAAATTAAAAGTAAACTACAAAATAAAATTGTATTGCACCTTTAGAGGCTATCCTTCATACTAATTTTTATGTTTTGCACTTTAATTGACAACTGTAGCTTATGGTCTTCAATATCTTTCAAAACTGAAAGCAGGTTAGCCCGATAAACTTCACACTTCCGACTTGCAAAGTCCTGCTCATTTGTAAGTTCTCGAATTTTTTTGTCCATATCGTCCTGCAAAGTAATACATGAAAAATGAAACTCCAACAGACAGCAACAGCAGATTATACCCATATCATCTCACATTGTTGGCCTCAACCACGTTAATAGAACTATGAGTGGAGCATACACAATACTAGGGTATCACAGGGCGTGCAGTAGAATGACAATGCTTCTGATTCACATGCCATTTCAACAAAAACTATGACTGGTACATGGAGTTAGAAGACTGCTATTAAGATGGCCTCCTATGAACCAAATCACGCAAAACCTATACTTGTGAACCAGCAGTACACTCAAAAGAACATACTACAACAACAAACACAGGAGAGAAAAGAAAACATAAATAGCTCCAAAACATTCTCCCAATCTCTAAAAATAAAGTATGCAGTAAATTCCCATGAACTAACACTTAAAATTTCTGTACAACATACATCATCTGACTGAGAAATAAATGATGGAAAAAAACTAAAAGAAAACTCCCGACTCTCTGACACCAATCACTACAAACAAAAAATGTCTTACACTATGTATGCTACAATCAATCAGAACAATACTCCAACAAGAGCATGAAATGTACTATGCATCTCAGAGTCAGACCACTGGCAGTGCTTTTGAAGCACAATATTTTCCTTCAGCGGCTTAAAAATGCCCAGTACACATTTACCAAACCAAAAAAGTTATTTAACAACACCCTCATTGGAATATATTTTAAAAGTTAGGAAACAAAATGAAGCACTGCACAGCAACAGAATGGAAAAAGATTCTCACCTCGGACAAAGGTTGGCTGGAGATTGCACAATGATTCCCACTCACAGTACTTGCCCTATTTGCATCACCTGCAGAGCTCCCCCTAATACGCCCATTGACCATGGTAGGTTTACCCTCATTCTTTGCTGCCAGAGCAACTCTTTTTGCAGCCTCTTGCAGAGCATCTATTGCGACATTGTAAGTCTCTATAGCCTTTGCCGCTTCGTCAACAAATTTGAATGTCTCATGTCGTAGGGTATTGAATCGGACTGTATGAGATTCTAGATAATTGGTATATACATCATTAGAACGTTCTTCTAATATGACACTGCTCTTGGCATTTCTTGTCCATCGTTTCAAAATATAATGAGACGGGAGAGTAAGAACATTGGTGACTCGAAAGACTGCCAATACATGTCTGCAGAGAAGACCTGAAAACTCAAACATCTGGCAAGTACAAGAAGCTTTCATCTCCAGAACATTGAATTTGACATAGTAAGCTTTATGATCCTCACCAAACTTTGCTACTTGATATGTAATGATCTCCCCATCATCCTCAGCTTTTGATGCCATGAATGTTAATGTCCCAACGAGTTCCTCTTGAAATCTCATAAACAATTTTCTCGTATATAGCTCAGATGCTTGCCTCTCCATTGGAGATGGAGTCTTCAAAACTGGGGAAGTATTCATTGTATCATAGTCTGCTTTCACTTCTTTCTCATTTCGAGACTCTAGTGCTTTCTCATACAGTTTAAAAAACTGATTTAGATTAGTTGATGCATTCACATACCCATCAAAGTATGAATTCATACTATCACTTCGCTGGGTTATGGACATTTCCGCGAAAAAAGTGTCACGCAGATAAACAGGAACCCACTGCCTGCGAGCAGCATAAATTGTCTGAAGCCACTCATGATCCCTGAGTTCATATCTATCAACCAGTGAGAGCCAGCAAGACTCAAATTCCTCAATTGACTCAGTCAAGTTAACACATTTATGAAATTCTGCTTCAAAATGTGGATGCTGAAGAAACACATGGGACAATTTCTCTTGGCATTTTTTGAAGATGTGCCACTTGCAAAAACGATGGCGGGTGTCCGGGAAAACCTGGGTGATTGCTGAACGTATCACTGCATCATGATCAGTTGTTATTGACACTGGAGGACATCCAGACATTGCCATAAGCCATGTCTTAAACAACCAAATAAATGATGCTTCAGATTCATTTATCAAGAATGCACAACCGAACAATACAGGCTGCCCGTGATGGTTTACCCCAGTGAAAGGTGCGAAGGGCAATCGATACCTATTGGACCTGTAGGTTGTGTCAAAGGTAACAGTATCACCAAAGTAAGTATAGTTAGTCCTAGCCTTTGGATCAGCCCAGAAGACATTGCCCATAGACTGGTCTTCATCTCCCTGCACGGCATAAAAAAAATTGGGGCTCTCTGTATGCATTTGTTTCAAATAATCCAAAAGGAGCTGAATATCTCCTTCTAAACTCCTCTGGCGATTATTTCTCATGTAATTCCTACAGTCCACTTCCGTAAATCCTACTTTGCTTATTCCACCGTATTCTTTTATTAAGGCTGACATGATCCTACGAGGGCCCATTCCAGCTGCCTGCAAGGTATCAATCAAGGTCTTAGCAGGACCTGAGATTTGCCTATGAGAACGAAGGCAATGAACCTGGTCCGGTGGAACAAGCTCGTGATTGTGTTCTTTCACAAAACCAGACACAACCCACTTTCCAGAATCCTGCATTTTTACAGACAACGACGCTTTGCATCCCACTCTAGTAATAGTTCGAGGTCGCTTGATCTCCCTATCCTTTGTACGCTTCTCATTCAAATTTCTAAACCCTTCTTTAGCACAAACAAATTGTCTTTGGATAATAGCTCCATCTCGCCTAGAACGACGAGATGAACTCACGCGGGTACTAAACCCTACACGACGAGCATAGGAATTGTAAAACGCCTTGGCAGCTTCTTCGGACTCAAATTCCATGCCCTCGTAAGGTTCAAGATCCAACAAATCACCCTCAGGAAGGAAAATTTCGCCACTGCCACCAGCAGTAATAGGAAGAGGACTGTCAACCATGTCCTCTTCATCAACATGGTGGGAAATGTCCATAGCATCGTCATCTCCGTCTCGCCCACTACTCCCTCCTCCCAAACCTATATCAAATTCCAGAACCTCGCTATCCATCGCTAAAATCTATGACAATATAAATAAATTTTTTCCTCTACAATCTAGTAGCAAACTAAATATAGCAAATTTGCATTGATACACAGGAAATAAACACAAGAACTGACCATGTTATGCACCAAAGTTAAAGTCTTCGTCTCTCAAGAATAAAGAATGTCAACCCAGCAAAGAAAAGGAGTGCAAGCACCGTGAAAAGACTTACAAAGAGAGGATTTTGTAAGTGTTCTAGGGTTTTGTAAAGAGGGGCAGAAAAACCCTAGAAAGCAAAGCAGGTTGAATTGCGGATTCTAGTGAAATTGATGAGAATTTGGTTCTGGGTTTTAGGTGATTGAATTAAGGAAACAAGATAAAAAAAGGTAACTTTTCTGCGTTCGGGAGAAAGAAAGAGAGAAGAGAAAGCGTCAAGCGTGGCGTTCCGAGGGGCGGGTTCCGGTGTTGTACTTTCTAATCCAGCTTCGCTTTTGACCCCTGGTTACAAGATACTATCCACCGTCCGATCTCATATACAAATGATCCAGTCTCTTTATGCCTCTTTTAGATCGGACGATTCTAATAAAGGCAATCTTGATGATCGAGAAGCTCTTTTTTATCCTCTTGCAATCGCTCGCTGCAGAATCGCCAAAAATGAAAGGTGTAAAATGGGTTGGGCCACCCCAATCGGTAATGGGCTGAATCTGTTTCCACTAGAAGTCCAATCGGATTTGTTTATGGGCCAAGCTAAATACTGCCTCTTCAGCCCACCCATTAGGATATGTCAAAATATTCGTATTTATTTATTTCCTTCATTAAAAGTTAAAGATAGAAAAATTGCAGACACATCAATTTCCTCTTCTGAGATCAAAACAAAGGTAAAAATGAACGTTGAACAATTTAATTAAAGAGAAAGGAGAGAGAGAGAGAAACAAATTAGAATAGGAAAGGTGGTGTAAAAGAGAAGCAATTTGGACTGTTGACTGAAATCTTTGCCATTTGCATCTCTATTCCTAGTTTGACCATAAATTAATCAATGTTTGGTTTTTAATTTACTCCCAATTAGACACTGGACCATAGACCACACAATATCTCAAGTCCATGTCTCTCCCTGTATTCCTACTTTCTTGTTTTTCCTGGTGCTTGATATATTGAAGGAGATTAGCTGCCTACACTCCACTACTAGTATTCCAATATTATTATAAATTATAGGTTTTTCTTTAATTCAAATTTCAGTATTGTTTTACGTACACTAAATTTACACAGATTTAGAGTAAAATATTACTAATGTGCATTAGATATTAACTAAAAATTATGGATACACACACACACACACACACATATATACATACATATATATAAATGTATTTCATTTCATAAATCTTCCCCATTTTAAATAATTCATCAAGCATCCTTGAATATTGACAAAACAATTTGATAGAGAGGTGAGATCATATTCATGACCTCACTGCAAAAATATATATATATATATATATATATATAAAGATGAGATGATCCTTTTTGCCCAAGTACTCTTCTTGCTAAAGTAGTACCAAACCTTCGGAATAATCCAGACTGCTGCTTTTTCATAATTTGAATTCCTCTATTTATCAATTAAAGAGATAAGAATAAGATGACCATCCGAAACTTCTTTAATTAGCTCAAATATTCATGCATGCAAGGAACATTGTTTCAATTCCTTTTGTTCTTTTCCACCCTGTTAAAGCAATAGTAGACCAGCTGGACCATAACTTGTTAAAGTTATGGATATATAGCTTCTTTGACAATCTCCCAAATATATGTGTATATATATATATATATATAAATATAATCAACCTTATTTATTTATTCACATTATTATTATTATATATTGTTTAACTCTTAAACCATATAAAATTTAAAACTTGGACTTGGTTTTAGAATTACTGTATTCTTCTCTAATTATGAGAACTTATTAATTTGGTAGTTAAACTACAAATTAATTTTTGCTAAGGATATCAATTTTTTATTAATATTTAATTTTATTAATTTCATCTCAGCATAGCAAATAATTCCAAATTAGCTAGCTCCTTAATTCTAAACAAAAGGTTAATTTCATCAAGAGAATTGGATTCTGGCACTTACTTGCGTCCATAATTATATATATGTATATGATATGATATGTCATGTCCATAAGCAAGTTATATATTCTGAATTTGCTTTGTGAAACTAAAGTAAAGCATCTTACTAGAATACTTTTAAAAAATCTCTTTTGGCCAATTGCAAGGCTGCTATCTATTCAAAAGAATACAAACCATTATTATAACTTTATTCCTATATGTAATATTAATTAATCTTTATATCCGTGCATATATATATATATATATCTATAAATATAACCTAGCTATCTAGCTAGGGAGGTAATTGTCTCCTTTTCCTGATCAGAGAATTATGAAACAATACAATTTAATTAATATGAGGTTTGACAAAGAAATCTTACACCCTATCCACCAACAACACAAGCTACACTTCCAATACACAGAGATCCCATTCAACTGTGATGGATGCAAAGAAGCTGGGATTGGCTTGAAATACAGTTGCCAACAATGCGAATTTGATTTACACAAAGCTTGTGCAATTGCAGCTCCAAGAATCTCTCATTCTTTCTACAAAAAATGCGATTTCCAATTCCATTACCAACCTCCAGGCAACCAACTGAGAGTATGTGATGCATGCAGAAACGATGTTTCAGGTTTCGTCTACCATTGCAGGAGATGTGGGTTTGATCTTCATCCTTGTTGTGCAAATCTCCCTCAAGTGTTAGACGACGGAAAACACTATCTTTACCTCTGTCTGCAACTCTCCGACTCCTGTCATCGTTGCGGCAGGGGCAAAGAACCTGGCTGGTCTTACAGGTCCAAGTGCAAGAGTTACAATCTGCATGTTTCCTGTGTTAAGGAGTTGCTGGTAGAAAGTTGGGAAGCTCTGTATTTGAACGTGGACAAGAACAAAGTTAGAGAATTACAGACCAGAATTCCAAGCCTGAGGGAAACATTGAAAAACCACCATGGAAATGGAAATAATACTGGAGGTGGGAAGGTGATCATAAGGAAGTGTTGTGAGTTTGCAGGTGGTGCTGTTCGTCTTATTGTTTCTGCCATGTTAGGAGATCCTACAGCTTTGATTGCTGCTGCGATCGGCGCTTTCATTTCCAAGTAATTAAATACAAAGGCGTATCTAGCTATATGCATGCATGCATGCATATATAAACTCATCATATAATTATATATTTACATATTTATATGTACATAAACATACACAAACTTATATGTATGTATGTACGTATGTATATACACATATGGTCCTTCATAACTTTGTATGCATGTTTGTACTTTATTAGAAATGTTATTTGTTATTTGTATAAGATATATAATCAATATTTATATTATTTTGTCATTATATATTCAGTATATAAAAGATTATATTAAGAGAAAATGTGAATCCATCATATAAATAATACTTTTTTTTTCTAATTTTGGTTGTAAATAAACAGATGAAATTAGCCATAATAATAATATTATCCATCGAATTATGTACACTACAGTTAGTCAAGAAAACGAAATTAAAATTGTCAGGCAATGAAAGATGTTCTTAAAGTTTTAATTAATGGCAAGCTCGCTTGCAAAGCCAAATTATTAAAAATTGTCGGCCGTACGACGAGATCATGTGTGTCGATTGGACTGATCATTACTTTAAAAATTAATTAAAGCATGTTTAATAATATCAATAATTTACATTAGGAAAAGCAAGCATATGTAACAGTTTTTAAAATTAATTAGGTAGAAAGCTAACTACTATACTATATTATTAATACTATACAAACTGAGGGCTTATTTATTTTTTTAATTAAAGTTTGAATATAATTATTTATATATTTATTTAAAATTATTTATTTTTTAATTTATATATAAATATTTATTAAAAATATTTTGATATAATTAAGTTAAAAATTTTGATGTACTATTTATTTTTATTTTCTGAAGTTTAAATATGAGTAAATCTAAATTTGATTAAAATATAAATCTAATTGATATATTTATTTTTCACCATAAATGTTTGACTGTAAATATTAAGTTATTTATTTTTATAAAAATAAAAATCTGAAAATGACATATATGTACCCTAAAATATATGAAATAGATGTGGTAAGTTGTTTACATATATAAAGTACTAAATAATAAACTAAGGGTTCGTTTGATATAACTTTTTAAATAGAGTTTTTTAAAGTAAAATTTGTATCTGTAAAACTTTTATAAGTAGAATTTTTAATAAAAATTTATTAATCATTTGATTGTCATAAATAACTTTTGAGAAAATTTAGCTAATTATTTTAATAAATAAATTTTTAATATTTTATTTTAAAGAAATAACTTATAATCTTTTAAAATAAAGTAAAGATATTTTAAATAATTTTATCTTTTAAAAAAGTTGAAAAATGTTTACTGCCAAAATCTAAATTTTGGGTTTTTTCTAATAGAAGGAAAATATTTTTTTTAATTTTTAAAAACCTTTTTCTAGTGTCAACCAAAGACATCAAAAATTTGAAAATAATTTTTATTATTAAAAAAAACCTTTTTGACTAATCAAAAAGTCAAACCAAAAGGACACTAAGGGTATAATTGGTAAAAAAATATTCAATTTATTCAGATATTTAATTAGTTATTTAAATTTAAGTTAAAATTTTTAATTTAAGGGTTATTTATTTTTTTGGTTGAAGTCTGAATATAATTATTCAGATTTCTAAAAGTCGTTTATTTTTTAACTTATGTATGAATATTTGTTAAAAATATTTTAATATAATTAAATTAAAAATTTTGACTTAAATTTAAATGGGCAAATGTTTGAATAATTTAATATTTTTATTTTTTAAAAATATCTTTATTTTATTAATTTATTTATTTAATAAAATTAAAATCTTATTTAACTATTTGTTATGTATCTCTTCTCTATTGTGAGTCCCCTCTACTTGTCTTTTAAATCCTACTTATTTTATATTTTAATTATTATAATAAATTTGTATATTTACATAATTACACTTTATTATAATATGACTATTATTATTTTTATTTAATTTTTATTAATCTTTATATCATCGATTAGAAATTATTTTTTTTAAAGAAACATATATAAAAAAAAATATACATACTAATATAATTTATTGATTTATTTATTTATTATTGTGCTAATATAATCTAAATTATTATAAATATAATTTTATTATTTAAAAAGGTATATATGTCAAAATATCAATTTTTAAAATTTTTATTTTATTAAAACAAACAACTTAATACTTATTTTTAAATGTTTTAAAATAAAAAATAAATATATAATTCAGATTTAAATTTCAGTTAAATACAGATTTTAATCATGTTCAAAGTGTAGATAAAAAAACAAATGCTATCTTAATTAGATTCAGACATTTTTAATAATTTTTCAAACATGAGTTAAAAATAAAAATAAGTAGGATTATTCAAATTTAAGTTAAACATATGCAAAAAGTTATGTTTGAATAAAATTGTTTAGAGATAAGTTAGGGCTTATTTGTTTTTTTAGTTGAAGTTTGAATATAATTATTTAGATATTTCAGTGCCATTTGTTTTTTTAACTTATATATGAATATTTATTAAAAATATCTAAATATAATTAATTAAAAATTTTGATTTAAATTTGAATAAGTAAATGTCTAAATAATTTTATTTGTCAAGAATACTTCTAATTTATTACTTAATATTTACATATGTTAACAATTTAATATATTAATTTAAGATTTTATTAGTATATATATGTCAACATATCAATTTTAGATTTTTTATTTTTATAAAAGCAAATAATTTAATATTTATATTCAATTAATCAGATTTTATATTTAAGTCAAATTCAAATTTTAATCATGTTTAGATTTAAAAAAAAAAATTATTTTATATTTAATAAGTAAATGTCTGAATAATTTAAATATTTTATTTATCAATAATATTTTTAATTTATTATTTAATATTTATATGTGTCAATAACTTAATATTTTAATTTAAGATATCTTAAGGCATACATGTCAATATATTATTTTTAAATTTTTTATTTTTAAAAAATAAATAACTTAATATTTATATTCAGACATTTAAAATAAAAAAATATATTAATTAAATTCAGATTTTACATAAAAAAAAATCTTACCTTAATTTTAATTTTAATTTTAAGAGATATAATTAATAATTAATTCATATACGTACATTTAATATAATATATAATCATAATTATTTGTGCGACCACCAACAGCGTCTGCATGTGCTAGCTGCCATTTGCAATTAAAAGTCAAGATGCCTAAATTTGCACATATTTGACTTGACTTATTTGTTACATATAATTTATACATATATTGTAAGCATAAAGCTAAAGATATGCACTGCAGTGTGACTCAGACAAACACCTTTCTCTTTAAATATTTATTAATTTCTCTTAAACATTTTTCAACTTATTATAATGTGAAAGGCTTTTCCTCCAAAATTTACTTTTATTTATTCAAGTCATGTACTGTAAAGATATATTAATTAATAGTATTGCTCTTTATATATTTTATGAAAAATTTATAAAGTAATTAGTAATATATATCAAATTAAGACATTCCTATCTCTCTCTAATAATTGCAAGTGCTTCTTCTTTTGATTCAAAAAGTTGGAAAATTAAAGTATTGCTAATTAATTAAGGTTATAAACATTTCTTAAATAAATTATTTAGCTAACTTTTAGATAATGACATTAACTTGGACAAAGAAGACGATTAAAGAAAAAAAAAAAAAGTATAGGAAAATGATATTGGTCTTCCAAGAAGCGTCTTGGTATACATCGTGCATGTTGCTGAGAAATTTCCTTTAGCCATGGAATTATTGTAAATGTAATTCCAAATGATAATGGCGGGGATATTTTCTGGCACGAAACTTTTGACTTGTTAATGCCAAATTGATAGACTTCAAAACTTCCCACTGTCCTCGTTCAAGAATCAACTACCTCCACTTTCCATCCGCTTTACAAACAAACAGAAGAACAATTGTTGCTCATGAAATTTATTAGAATATTACAATTTAAATATAACAGAAAAGTCCAACACGGCAACAGGAATTCATTGTTGAGAAGCTGAAGCTTAAATTCCTACCAATAACATTCATTCATCACTTGAGAATGTACAGGAAATAGAACAGCTCTTTGTTCTGATCTTCTATATTTCCTTTCAGTTCTTTTTTTTTTTTTTTTTTTTTTTTTGGGTTAAATGGGCATGTCCAGTAAGAATTTCATCAGGCCGTTTCTTATTATCCTCTTTACTCATCTTCATTCAGCAGCAGCAATATCCTTTGAGCACAAAAAGATCACGTTTCCTGACTTCGTTTATGAGAGGGATAAGGGTAACTTCACTTTTTCAAGTACTAATACTACTACCATCTCTGGCACAGCTCTTCAGCTAACTCCTGACACAGCCCATGTTAAGTTCATCGATGTTTACTACAACCAGTCCGGCCGTATTATGTACCATCAACCTTTCAGGCTCTTCAATGATATTGCCGAAGAAGAAGATCATACCATATCCTCTTTCAACTCAACTTTTGTTATTAATATGTACAGAAGGCAAGAATGGAATGTTTCTGGTCATGGTCTTGCCTTTCTGATTGCACCAAATACAAGCTTACCTCAATCAAGTTATGGTCAATGGCTTGGCCTCACTAGTGATTTCTCAGATGGCAAGAGAGAAAATCATTTTGTAGCCATTGAATTTGATACTGTAAAGCAAGAATTTGACCCTGATGACAATCATGTTGGTCTCAACATCAACTCTGTTAAATCAGAAAAGGATGTTTCTCTCAAGGATTATAATATCACCCTACAAGATGGCAGCAGCTACAGCGTCTGGGTTCAATATGATGGAAAAACAAAATTGATGCAGGTCTTCATGGATATAGAAGGAAAATCCAAGCCCCCAGAACCAATCCTCAGAGAGACCATGAATCTGAAAGATTACGTGAAGCCAGAATCCTACTTTGGGTTTTCTGCTTCTACTGGTGATCCGCAGATTCAGTTGAACTGTGTCCGATCATGGACATTGGAGATAGAAGTTATGCCAAAGAAAAAGGATAGGAAATGGCTAATAATTGCAGCTGGGGTGGGTATTCCTGTGGTGATAATTTTGTTTGTCTTATGCGCAATTATTTATGTGAAGAAGAGGAGATCAAGAAAAAGTGTAGAGGAGCAGCTTGAGCTTGGCAAGTTGAAATGGTTGCCTGGAATGTCAAGAGAATTCAAGTATAGGGAGTTGAAAAAGGCTACCAACAACTTCCATGAGAGTATGAAGCTTGGAGAAGGTGGCTTCGGCATTGTTTACAAAGGAATTCTCCATGACAAAGATCATCATAGCAGTCCCACTGAAATAGCTGTCAAAAAATTCTCCAGGGACAACATTAAAAGCAAAGGTGATTTCTTAGCTGAACTCGCCATCATCCATCGTCTTCGCCACAAACACCTTGTCCGCTTAGTTGGTAATTACTGTTTCTTTCTTTTTTTTATTTCCTAGTTTCATTTAGTTGATGAATGAAGACCATACGCTGAAAACTTCGGATATTCAACATTGACTAACATAATTTTCAAAGAATCTTCATAGATTAAGATATTGGAAGATGCTTGACTTATTCTCTCTTCAGGATGGTGCCGTGAGAAAGGGAAGCTTCTACTGGTGTATGATTTCATGCCAAATGGGAGCCTGGAGAAATATTTATATGGGGAATCTGAGCAGATAACTCTGAATTGGAATCATAGATGCAAAATACTAACAGGGGTAGCATCGGCATTATATTACTTGCAGAATGAATATGACCAAAAGGTGGTACACCGTGATCTTAAGGCAAGCAACATCTTGCTTGATGCAGACTTTAACGCTCGGCTGGGTGATTTTGGTCTTGCTCGAGCCATTGAGAATGAGAAGAACTCCTACACAGAGCTAGGATTAGTAGGAGTCCCTGGAACAAGAGGCTATGTAGCTCCAGAATGCTTCCACACAGGGAAGGCTACTCCAGAATCCGATGTGTTTGGCTTTGGGGCAGTAGTTCTGGAGGTTGTTTCTGGCAGAAGTCCCGGAATTATGATCCCTCATGAACAACATTCTTATACTTTGGTTGATTGGGTGTGGATATTGCATCGCGATGGGCATATTGAAGATGCCGTAGACCAAAGCCTTAAAAATGATTTTGTTGTTGATGAATTAAAGAGACTTTTACTTCTGGGATTGGCATGTTCACATCCCATAGCCAGTGAAAGACCTAAAACGGAGGATATATTACAGATCATATCTGGAACTTCACCAGTCCCTCACGTACCTCCCTTCAAGCCTGTGTTCTCATGGCCTTCAAGTGGTCCTCCCAGCAGCATGTTTGAAAGAATATTTTCTAGCATGACCTCGTCTTCTCAAGGTTCTATGGTGACAAGTAGTATGTCCAAATTACAGACCGCTTCAGCCCATTTCCCTGTTTGAATAAATCTTCAAACATCTGGAGTTATGGATATCACATGTATAGATGATGAAATTTGTGCAGAATTTAGCTGCAATCTTCTCTGCATCTTCATAATGGGGTGTTCATGTATTAATTGTATTACACTCCTTTGTTTTTATATTTTGAGCAATCTTTGTGTTTCGTTTTACCATCACATATGTTCAATCTTTTTCCAAGTTAATCCCTTGAGTCTCACCCAGCATACTCTTGATGGTAAATCTTGTTTCTGCTAAGCCATTTTATAAACCTTGTTTCTGCTATGCCATTTTAGTATAAACATCACATGTAAGGGAGGCTACAAAATGGTCTATTATATATCATATGATCCAAAACTCTATTTTATGAAGAACCTACGTGAACGGGCACAATTTTCACCTGTACAAATGGTGCGGATACCATATATGTAGAGAAAAGTTGTTCATAACCTGGAATCTGCCATACAATTATTTGCCTGAAAGGATACTCTTAACTAACAACTGAGCAAGACATTACTATGGATTACGAAAAAAGGACATAAACTGGAAACTAGACACTAGTAATTTTTGTTATTTAAATATTCCATGGACAAAAAAATGTCAAATAATGTCACAAGTATGCATGTTTTTGAGTTATTCATTTGTATTAAAAAATTAAAGGAGAAAGAAGAAAACCCTATCAAGATAATATAGCAACAAATAAATCTTCTGAATAAAACATTTGAGTTCTCAGACTCTGGCTACTACCAGAATGACAACTCATCATGTATAAAAAATACTCTGGCCCTACACAAATGCCAGAATTTGGTTTACCGGTGTCAAAGAATGCCAGATGCCTTCATACGTAGCTGCAGAAAAAGTCGAGGGATGACAGCCAAAATAAATAAAAAGAATTATGCAATCCTGAAATTTGAACAAACTATTTTAATGAATCAATCAAATTGTAGCACTCGGTCTTTCTTAAGAAGTTAAAAAAAATCTCAAACAACCTCGTGAACAATGTAGCATATACAGGTAGCCATTTGTTCTTGAATCAACCGCCGTAAACTGAAAAAGCCAAGTCTGTTAAACATGCAGAAAGTTTTCTTTTTTTTCTCATGGGTGAAGTATAAGCACTTTGTAAGTTTCATAGATGTAGACATTTTGTACTGAACCACACCAACGAATTTGTAGATGCAGAAGTACAAAGGTTAAAATTTAATTAATCCATAAAGAATCATATACAAGTTGAATCATGTAATAGATCAGGGAAATGTTATCTAAAACACAAAATTAAGCTAAGCTATAGCTTGCAAAACCGATTGATTAAGAGAAGAAGAATCTGACTCTAATAACTCAAGCAAATAACCCAAATTTTGTCACAAATTTCTTTGCATTACAGTCCAGCATTTCACTCAAGCTACAATCTATATTCCTTTGTTTCAAAAGCTTGTGTCGCAGCTCCAGTCTCTTCTTTAGACCATGCCGGAAAAAGTCAGGGTAATCAGCAACTTCGTCAATTTGACGCCCCATTACCTCTACCAAAAACTTGATCCTAGGTTCTAAAGAATTTTTGATGCTCTTGATCAGGATAGGGGGATAAGCAGTGACCAAAGCTGCTATCTTGCCATCTTCAAACCCGCAACTCTTTAAATATACAAAATTGGGTCGCAAAATCTTGTTCACATCTCTGCATAAAACTTCAGGGAATGTTAGTGCTAACATTTGAAGATCTGGCTCCTTCAGTCCTACCGACTTCAAAAACTCTGAAGTAGGCCGCAACCTATTATCAACACTATAGCCCATTATAAACGGATGTTTTGCCAGGACTTTACCAATCATCCCTTCTCTAGCAAGCCCAATACTAGCAAGAAAGTCCACCGTTTCTCTGAGCTTAGATTCAATGCTGTAGCTGATGAGCCTTGGGTTGAGTAATATCATCCTTCCAAGTTGCTTTTCAGGGACTCCAAGAGCCTGAAAGAAAGCCAAAAGTGGACAGAGCTTCTCTTCCACACTGTGGGAGAGTATATGAGGGAACTTGGTTATGGCAGAAGCAACTTCGTGGGGTTTTGTTCCTAGTGTACTGAGGCATTCAACCATTGGTACAAGCTTCTCATTGAGACCAAGAGTAAGGATTTTGGGGCACTTGGAAACAACATAAGGCAGCTTTCTCTCCTGAATGCCAATGCTTTTCAAATAAGCCCAGTTTTCAGAGGCTCTTTCCTGTTCAACACCCTGCAGGCGCTTGCATCTTTTGAACATATCATTGATGGTTTTATCATCCAAACCTCTATCCTTGAAGAACCACATGATGCTATTACCATTTTGACTAGTGCTGATTTCCATATTTCCTGAGAGAAATTGTGGAAAATATCAAGCTCAAGCTATATCTAAAGGTTTGTCATGCGTTTGTTTTTATTTATTTATTTTTCCATTGGAACAGACATTCACTAGTTGATTGATGATCAAACTATTTTAGGGTGAATGTTCCAATAGTAGAAAATGAAAAAATCAATTCAGTCACTGCCCCCATGCAATAAACCCTATACTAAATCATAAGAAAAAGGGCACTTCAAAATAAGGATAAATAGATAAATCCGAGCTAAAGCAGCAAGGAAGCATTTTTAATCTAGTTCCGTTTCAACAATTGATTGTAAAACAAATAGAGATAGCACTGATGAGTAATCAATAGTTAAAACAGACAATAAAGAAAAAACTTTGATAATTGTTGATGGGAAAAACACAAACTTCCAGCAGTTCCACTAAGAAATTGAAATTGACATAGCAGAACTGTAATTGGAGAAAGAATACCAAATGCAAGAATAGAGGAATGAACCCGGAGCAGACATGTAATCATGATAAAAATTAACATTCGGCAGTATCTTTAAATATTCCCATGGGGTCGACGAACAAGCTGCGTTACCTTGGATAAAATCAGGAAATAGCCGAACTTCACTAAATTTCTAGCTGGGCATTGAGTCCCGCAATTAAGACTATGAAATCAGAAGTGAAATATAAAGCCTTATCTATCGTCTATTACTCTGTTTTTTCTCATATTACCGTAGTTGCCCTTACCTTGTTTTGCTGAAATGACTGATGTACCCTTGGATTCATTTTAGCTTGTTCCCAGAACCCTAACCTTGTTAACTGAAAGCCTTTCCTCTTTGGATTGGAGAAGAAGAAACAGAGCAGAAAATAAGATGCCATCATCACAAGGTGGGATTTTTATCAAGCTAATTGCAAAGTCAAAGCTTCAACGGCATCAACTCGTTTCTAATTTAGCAGTGCTGCCACGGAATTTCTGTTCTATTAGAGATTTCAATGTTAATAATGACGATAATAATGATAGATACCGCAACAGCAATAACAACAAAACCGATTACCAGAATCCTCCGGAGCCAATACCCAACAGGCCTTTGAGGGGAGAGAGACCATTTAATCATCAAAATCAGCCTCAGCGTTCTCGCCAGTCTCGTTTAAATAGTTATCAGCAACAATCTTTTCAATTACCCAACAGGCCTCGCCGTCAACCGCCCAAGCTGGCTGATGAAGTTCAATCTGATGAAAATTTCCTCGAAAGGTTCAAACTTGCTTTTGAGAACGGGACAGAAAAGCCTATACAGAATGATAAAATGACAGCAACTGCCCAGATACCTCAACAACAAGAACACAAGCATAACCGTGCTCAGCCGGTTACTGAGCCTCCTCAAGATGCGGATGAGATCTTCAAGAAAATGAAGGAAACGGGTCTGATTCCAAATGCTGTCTCGATGCTTGATGGACTTTGCAAAGACGGCCTTGTCCAGGAAGCAATGAAATTGTTTGGTCTAATGCGCGAGAAAGGTACCATTCCTGAAGTTGTTATTTATACTGCTGTCGTCGATGGCTTTTGCAAGGCACACAAATTTGATGATGCCAAGAGGATTTTCAGGAAAATGCAGTCTAATGGCATTGCTCCTAATGCCTTTAGTTATACTGTATTGATTCAAGGCTTGTATAAATCTAACAAGTTAGAAGATGCTATTGTATATTGTGTTGAAATGCTAGAAGTTGGTCATTCTCCAAATGTGACTACTTTTGTTGGATTAGTTGATGGGTTGTGTAGGGAAAAGGGTGTTGAGGAAGCACGGAGTGTGATTGCTACATTGAAACAAAAGGGATTTCTTGTTAATGATAAAGCTATTAGAGAGTTCTTGGATAAAAAAGCTCCATTTTCGCCATCAATCTGGGAAGCAATATTTGGGAAGAAAACCTCTCAGAAGCCATTTTGAATTTTCTTGTTTGTATGTTCTTTCTGTTCTGCAGCTGCCTGTTTCTATGGCTTCCTTTTCACTTTATTGTTCACTTGTACGAGGAAATGCCAGAAACAACATTTAAATTCATCAATGGAAGTTCTCATCTTTCCTGCTTGTTTAAATAAACATGTTGGTTCTGTTCTATGGACAGCTGATCATAGTTAATTTATTGATGTTGCATACCGTTGATGACTGACTATTCATGGTTGTTATAGGTTTGAAATAAAGCTATTTCAAACACAGAATTTGAAACGAAGCTGCATTTCTTTCATCATGTTTTTTTCTTACTGTCTGTTGTTTCTACATATATTGCTGCATCAAATTTGATCCGTTCATTGCAAGTGAAAATAATAATTGGAGATGGAAAGGTCAGAGCAGTGGTGAGAATGATATAATAGCATTGAATATGAATGGCAAAGAAGGAGAGATGTTGATGATGGTGGTGCTAGTGGCAATGGCTTTGCAAGTAGTAGGCAGAGGTGATGGTGCTTAACAAAGAAATTGTAGCAGTTGAGTGATGGTAATGTGTTGTAGAAGACAGAAGTAATAGAGAATCCTATACCAAACCTGGAGCTTTATAATGCATATAAAATAAAACATGGATCATACCAATCAAATTAGCGTGTTTCAATTTTAATGGAAATGGTAAGAAAAATATCAATGGAAATGCAGCTGTGGCTGTGGTGAATGTTGTGCCAGTGGGTGGGTATCACTATCATGTTTTTGTAGTAATATCAGACATAACCTAGTAATTGCTTGTCAATATTAGAGGCAAGAAGAATTGAGAAGGAACTTGTTGATATTGTTAGAAATTGTAGTCTAGACAAGTTTTCTTATTTTCTTGAATTCCTGCAAGGTAATATTGATGCTTAAAATTAAATCACAAACTTTGCTAGCAGTCTTCTATATATAGTTTGTTCTCTGGAAGATCACAATATCTCCATTTCCTAATAACAGAATGTCAAGAATGCATTTAGTAATAAGAAGTGTGAGGAAAAAGAAAGAGATTGAGAGAATGAGGGGAGGTCTCACAGAATGCTTTGATTGCAGAGGATTGATATCAATAGCAGACTCAGTTATATTTTATTTGATTGGTAATTGACAGCAAACATACATATACCTTGTTATTCTCGGTTAATATGTTGCAATTTATGTGCATAGCTTGTGGTCGGTCATTGTTTATTGTACTAAGACGAAGAAGGAGATTTTCTCAAAGAAGATACATCTCCTCTTGAAGAAACATGTTGCTTATCACAAGCTACCATTAATTTAAATGTTAAGCACAACTCACCTTAGCAAATTCTCCATGCCCTAGGAGATTTTTGTGATTTGGTCGGCCTCATTGTTTACTACTAGTATATGTTAGTCAAACCCATGCTAGAGGGAATTGTGCTGGGGTTGCCTTTGTTTTATTTATTAATTATTAATTATGTATATAGTTACTGTTGATCGTTAATGAGTTTTTGTTATGACAAACACACGCAATGCTCTGTCTAGAGTGGCTTTGTTCATTGCACGTGTTAGACCTATATTTCTTCAGCCATTTACATCATCAAAATTTCTTACATTGAACAAAAATAAAATTTTAGTGTTGATTAGTTCAATTCAATAGAAATCACCACACACACAACACAGGGGTGATCTCATTCTCATGCATGGTTTCTTCTTTGGCCTTTGGCTATATATATATATATATATATGAATACTATATGGACAAGCATGTTTAAAGTGATAGCACGGGATTAATAAACAATAAAACATGATTACTATAATAATTGAATTCGGTTGATTAGGATGAAAATGATGTTGTTTTCGAAATAAAATAAGAGAAGACTGAGAGGATGTGAGGTCGGCGCCGACCCTGCTGCTCCGCCAAATTCAAAGTTCGATAACGACCCAGGAATTATAAAAGCACAAACTGTTTAATATTCTTATAAAAAATTTCTCGGACTCTCAAAAAGTCAAAAGCGGAGCTACTATCAAGAATACTATTGCAAGTTAAATCAGAAATATAAAATGGTTTGACTCTTAAGCCTGTTTGCTATATATAATGGACTTGGTATTCCATCTTCCCCTCAATCTCATAACTTATAATTAACCTCAAACCAAAGCGAAACTTTCAATCAGTCACCAGGGAAAAGGTAGCAGAGTTGCAGCAAGCACACAAGATGATTTATTTAGTGCATTCTGAGTCTAGTATATCCACGGCAGTCATTGCTTTCTTCATTTGTGCTATGATGTCATTACTTGAGCTGAAGAGAGGTATTCTCAGAATGCTCAGTTTCATTTTTCTCAAATATCAGGCGGAAGAGAGCTCCCAGATTGTAGTATATCTTTCCTTGAGTAGGTTTGAAGATCTGGATCAGTATTGCAGCAGCGGCAGCGGCAACAAAGTGGAAGCAATGTGCTCCATTTGCTTGATGGAATTCGAGAAGGAAGATGTTGCGAGCAGGCTTACTAGATGCGGGCATGTTTTCCACAGGGATTGCATTGAGAGATGGCTAGATTGCAATCAGTTTACCTGCCCACTCTGCAGATCGTTTTTCCTCATCAACGTTAAATCTTGCCACGCCATATGTGATAATTATATTTCACATACCCAGTTGCAGCAGCAGTTTTCATACATATAATATCTTTCAGTTTACTGTATTAATTTCAGAAGGAGAGGCATCACCATGCATGGAGCGTGGCTGTATATTAATTGAGGGAGATTAGTGTTAACTGTTAATTATATATGCTAGTTAGCATTTCCGAGATGCTGTTTACTAATAACCTGAATTTAATTGCTTTTGTATTTTTTGTTAAAGATATTAATGATATGTAACTAGTTGATAGTTGAGAGTTCGGAGGTCATATTAATATTCTATATTTTTTTATATTATTTTATTGTCATTATAACCTTATATATATATAGGGCCTCTTGTAATCATACAATTATCATATTTTTTTTCCACAAATATTAACAGTTTTGAAGAATCATTATATTGAATATAATAAATTAATTGATGATTGATTTATTACTTTGAGGGAGGTTAACTGGTTTCCGATTGAGCCTATGGAAATCTATAGATAGGGTGAGTGATCAGCGTGGATGTTGATAATGTCAACTTTTATAAGTTTGACATGTGATGTGACAAACGCATGATTCTCACATTATAGATTTGCATCGCGTCGTAAATGCTTCTTGTTTTCAGGTTTGGAGCCTACTCATTCTCCACTTGATTAAATCTGCCAATTAATTATTGAAAATTATAAATCCATCATCTGCCAATTTGTAACTGAAAATCACCCACTAATAGTTTTAGTGATAATGTTTATCGAAAGAAAGAATCTGAATTTTCAAGATCGTGTACTTGGTTCAAGTTCTCAAAATCGCGTACTCAATTTAAGTTTTCAAAATCGGCGTTGAGTTAAATATATTTTTTCTAAATAGAATAAGAAAGATTTCAAGAAAAAGGCGTGCAGCCGAAGAAGAATGACTTTCTCTGAATCATTAACAATATGAAGCCTGAGCCCTGACCCTAAGAATTAATATATCTGGTGTATTTGAAACTTTCATGGGAAAACTAAGCCAATTCAGCTTAAGCGTTAAAAATCCAAATAAATTCAATGTGCATGGAGCAAGATACGATCACTCTCAGCAATATAAGTTGGGTGGGCTAGGCTTTTCTCGGTCTAAGACCAAACTTGGGCTTTGAACGAGCGAACCCCCAGTATATTACCCTTTCTAATGCACCCAATTTCGTAAATTTTTCACCTTTGTCGTCGACTGTTCGGTCTTCGAAAGGGAGAGCCTAAATACACGCCCTCCTTTTTTTTCTAAATACCCTTAATTAATTTCATAAATTTTCACCGTCGTCGTCGACTCGTTGTGTACACACAAAATAAAAGCAGACTTGTCCGCCCGTAAATTTTTTTTTTTTGTATTAATATTTAAGATAGCGGAGAGAAGAATTGCATAACGTATTGGTTACGAGGATTTCGTCGTCTAACACAAAACCATGGTAACCGAGATTCATCTTTGATCTTATTTACAATTTCTTTGCCGTTTTTGTTTATATTTTATCTGAATTTCATCATAATTTTCTTTTCCTCTTAAGCTTAATGTTGTGTGAATCTACTGCTTTCCGTTTCTCTAGATCTACTTTTTTCTTTGAAAACAACCTCTTTAGAGTTTTTTTTTTTTTATCTAATTTGTTTAGTAGCTGAATTGTTACTTTATTGATGATTCACATTAGATTACATTTCATTTCAGATTCGTCGCTTTTAGATCTGGCTTATGTATCGAGTGAAATCATATTCATAATCTAAGAATTTCCTCTCTCTGTTTCGTATTAGCTTCAAATTTAATTTAAAATCGCATTTTTAGATGAATTATGTATTCGGATCTCCAATGTTGAATATGTTCGTAATTTGGTGATCGTGGGCAGATTAGTATGTAGTCTTGTTACTTGCTTTCTGGAATTTGCAAGTTTCAGCTGATTTCTGCAATTAGTATTTCCAACTGGGGAGCTCAATGAAGGAAAAACACTTCATACTACCTTTATGCTTCATTATATGTATCGGGCAATTAGATTTTTGAGTTAGTCACTTGGTGTAGCTTAATGCCTTAAACTACTGCCTAAGATGCTTCATGCTGTTATTTTGGTTAGGTAATTGATGACACTATGGGCTTAATGTGTTGGTGAGATTAGGGTTGTGTTTGAGAGAATACTAGTTAGCATGGGAATTTTATTGGCCAGAAAGGTGGAGTATTCATCGTAAAAAGTTCATTGATTATTGGCATTGATCTATTCTCATCTTGTCCATGGTATTGAAATAATTCTTTTGGCTTATTTAGGAAGTGACCCATTGATTTATGTTGTCGTTTCCTGACATGGTTGCTGCTCACCGCAATAGATTATGGATTATTCTCAAACATAAACTAGAGTGCAAATGAGTTCCAACTGAGCTTAATGAAGTTGAAATGCTTTGAAGTATTCAACCCAAGTTTTGACATTAGGGTTTCTTGAGTCCCTTTCCTAAGGTCAGCTTTAATAACTTCAAAAACATGAAGTAACTTTTATTTTTTTGATTGGGAACAAAAGAATGTTATTAGAATGAAAGGGAGAAGATAGGAAAGATCCCCTAGGCAATAAGAATTGCCTTATAGTAGCTATCTATTGACTATACCAATCAATATCAGCAGATCTGTGCCTCCAAAGTATACCCTCCCCAAAATTTGCAGAAAAATGAATGGAGAATCAATAAACAAAATTAATTCAAGACTTTCAATTGAGATTGATGAAAGAAGAGAAGTAATTTATTTATTAATTATGATTTTTGGTTATGCAATCTGATATTTCATTCATCTCTTTAATCTTATGTTACCAACTCCATAATGTAGATATGCTCAAGGTTTTTATTTTCCTTCTGTTTTTTAATTTTGGTTGTGCATGTTTTAGATTCACTTTGTGCTTCTTATTAGTCGACAAGGAAAAGTAAGGTTGACAAAATGGTATTCTCCTTATTCGCAGAAGGAAAGAGCTAAGGTATTCCTTAAAAATCTTAGCTCATGGATGTTAATATTTTACTTAACATTTATGTCAAACGACCATGTATTTAGGTCTTTTATCTTTTTATTACCATTTTCTGAAATTCTTCTAAGCTGATGTTTGTTTTGAAATTTATGCATTTCTGAGAAGGTTATTCGTGAACTAAGTGGTGTGATTCTTACACGAGGACCCAAGCTCTGTAATTTTGTGGAATGGAGAGGATACAAGGTTGTTTATAAAAGGTAACTCTCAAATGTCACTATTTGTTTACAGTACTGTAGATATAATTCTGCAATGAACATGTTTCACTGGTAAAGAGATAACTCACTGAGTTGTTTCCAATGAATTTTTTGTGCAGATATGCTAGTCTATACTTCTGCATGTGCATTGATCAAGATGACAATGAATTAGAGATCCTTGAAATAATTCATCATTTTGTTGAGATTCTTGACAGATACTTTGGCAGTGTAAGTGAAGTTAACTGCTAGTTATCATAATATCACTAAGTGCATTAACATGTGTACTGTCCATTTGATCAGGTTAAAAACTGATTACTGTTTAACTTGTTCTTGCTTTCAGGTTTGCGAGTTGGACCTGATCTTCAACTTTCACAAGGTATAGGCAATAGCCTTGTCTAATAGTCAGGATTTTTCTTTCATAAAAGACTCTTGTATATTGTAAACGACTGCTGCATTAAATGACTGAGCAAGTGTGCCTTAGTAATTAAGTCCATTGTTTTATTTGGCATTGGTTATTATCTGCTGCATGGATCTGAACCAAACGAGTGCTTCTTTGCTAATCACTGACTGCTCCTTATATTTCAGGCCTATTATATATTGGATGAGATTTTGATTGCTGGTGAACTTCAAGAGCCAAGCAAGAAAACAGTTGCACGGCTCATAGCTGCACAGGTATATTTTTTTTCTTGGTCTTAATGCCTTTGGCTGTCAGTTTTTCCAGTTTTCCGATTGCTTTATATTTTTTGAGTTGTAGGATTCATTGGTGGAGACTGCAAAAGAGCAGGCTAGTTCAATAAGTAACATAATCGCACAGGCCACGAAGTAGGACATGCCAAGTATGGGTTGTGCCAAGTATGGGTTGTGTAATGTATTGGTTGAGTTTGAAGTGCTATCTCCTTGAAATTTGCTCATGCATTTCCTTGTCAAAGTATTTGAATAGGATATTAAGATATATTTTCGAGAAATGTACACTTGATTACTCTTTTGATTTGTGCTTATAATCATGTCATGTATGTGGCTCATGCATCATCAGCGTTGCTGATTGAAGCCTTTTTCCTGCAAGACGGGGCAAGATATTTTTGGCTGTGATTTGGATAACAAAAGTCTCCTTAGGCACATTTTTGTTTTTTTATTTTTTTTCAAATTCTTTGAATTGTCATCCATTGCTGAGCGTTGCCATGCGCCAGCTCTTCATGTTAGTGAAAAATGCTGGATTTATCAACTGTAAATTTTCATTTGGATCTGTAAAATGAAAAATTACCACTCATTTCATAAAGATCTGAAAGCGTGAAATGGACAGAGAGGGAGAGACAACCATTTATTTCAATCATGATAGAAACTTTTTTTTAGCGAAAATGTCATTATAGATGGGATTGTAGCTACTAGCTAATTCGTGCTTCATTTAAAACATTTATTTAGTGGTTAGGTAAAAACCAGATATCTACAACTACAACACATTATAGTCATCAAATGGAAGTGTTATTAATGCGGTGAATGAATACATTACATAAAATACATACATACATGATGATAGTTGTCTGTCTAGTCCTCCCACCAAGTCCAATCAAACAAAAACCAACATGCTTTACTTTAGTGTCATGAGCCTTCTATTCTGTCCAAGGAACCCGAAATGTCATTGCTGCAAAAAAGGAATACCGTTTACATAGCATTTAGATTACTCCTCAGTCCGCCCAAATCATAAACACAGACGAGTAGAACAGGAGTGAATCCTATCTGTCCAACATCTGTGAGTAGTCATAGCGAGTGAACCCTCAGAAAATCTCCATATCAATAGAATTAACAAGCACTCCATCATCTTCCCAGTTGACATCCTTGGCTTTTGGATCTTTTCCTATTAACTCAAGAGGCACCTCCAGTGGTGGCGGGCTCTGCATGTAATGTAAAAGAGAGACATTCAACACATTTAGCATTAACTTTATGTATCCATAACGTAGCCAAATGGTAGATTATGTTCATTTGCTTAAAACATTGATCGATGCAGTACTACCATGCAGCGAATCAGAGGCCATTTAATCCCACGGAAGAAAGGGTGCTGTTTAATTTCATGGGCACCAGTATTTGATCCTAAACGGCTCCCAGGATCTCTGTTCAACAGTGCATTAATTAACTGCCTGCCCGCAAGACTTACCTGCAACATCAATAAAAATTATGCCTTCTAAGACATTTTTGTAGATTTGTATTTAACGCAACAATATATATATATATATATATTTATACACACACACACACAACAGAGGAGTTTACCGGAATGCTACTTGGAAAAGTGAGGTCTTTGCGCAAGATGTTGGCAAATGTTTTCTGTCTATTTTTGCCCCTGAAAGGTGTACGGCCGTACAACATCTCATACAACAATATACCTGAATTCCAGACATAAAATAAATTCTAAGCACAATATAGTAGGCTAGCTAAGTGTGGTTAATGTTCTTAAGAAAAAAAAAGTTCAGTAAAAGATGCATATCTCATCAATATAAACCAACTGATTAATTGCTCCATCAAAATCTCAATGTGTCAATACCCTAAAGCAAAAAGAAAAAGAATCTCATCTAAAGAAAAGAAAAAGATATCTTGTGTTTTCAATTAAGATAAGAATTCTTGAAACTTTTTGTAGAATGTAGATGGTAGAATGCTATATTATACATACCAATGCAACATGAGTATAAATTTCCTGCAGGGCCAATTCTTTTACAATACAGTTATAGTAACAATTGTTATCATCAGATAACAGATTCAAAGACAATTTATGTATGAGTTAACAATGAACATTATGGTGAAACAAAAAAGCCTAAATAAAGAAAGAAAATTGATCTGATCTCAACTATGGCATTATTTTTTTTCAAGAGGTTCTATCTATTATCAGTAAACCAAGAATTTCATTTCAAAAAGGCAAAAAGAGAAAGGACAGGAAACACACAATGTGCTCAGCAAGTGCTTACCAAGAGCCCACCAATCAATAGCACTGCTATGGCCTGCACCAGTAATAATTTCCTGAAATGAAGCAACTCATAAGAACTCTGAATTTAAGTATGGAGATAAAAGCTGAATTGAACTTTCAAAATTATACAGACAAGAATATAATGGAGAAAGAAAAAGAATTCAGACATGCATCTTTGATTGTCAGTTCTACAATATTATTTTCTTTTGTACGCAAATCAAAGAAAAAGCTGAGCTCTTCTAATTTATCCCTGCTAATGCAGTCCTTTTCCTTGATTTTAGGTTTTCACTAGATCCACTTCGTCTGAAAGTCAGTTGCCCCTTAACATCCATGATTATTTAACATAATTAGCATTTGGTGTCTTTCAATTGTGAGAAATTTCTTAAAAATAGCCGTTGCCTAGCAAATCAATTTTTTGTTCCAATTAGTATATTTCTCTTCTATGATCCTTGATTTATAGAGTCACTGTTTAATTAACAATTACTATTTTGCAGTACATGATAACACATAATGGTGAAAGAAAGATGAATGGGCTTATAAGCGTTGAGGTTTTACTAACTTTGAATTTTGAGGAGCCAACAGGACTACAGGTTTAAATCATCCATATATATGCTCAATTAATAATAATATTTCAATCTTTTACCATAATTTTCCTATTTCAGCCAAGTGAACATTAAAGAACTAAAAATAATTAACATAAGTCTCAAAAGCTAGTTTAGAATCTTGAAAACAAAATTACTTTCATCTGGTAAATTAATTTATCTGCCATAAGTAGCATGAAATAGCATTATGCATGAATTTCTTACAGGAGCAATGTATTCTTCAGTTCCAACAAACGAATTTGACTGTGTAACTGGTTCTGCCAAAAATGTTGGCGGTGGCTGGCTCCTAGATCTTCTCCTGTCAGGTACTGAATGCTTAATAACCTGCACCACATAATAAAAATTGTAGCATGTAGATGCAGTTATTAGTCCCAGTCTATGTATCTTATGAGTGTCAAGTAGATAGACAATTCTAGAAAGATATGATCCTAGCAGATTCTTGATGTTGACATCGCATGAAATGCATTCTATGTGCGTAAAAAGAGCTTGCAAGGAAACCAATTGTAATCTTGTAGTGTTGGTGTGGGTGGCTAAAAGAAGAGAAACAGTGACAAGAAAGATCAAACAACTTAAAACAAAATGACTAACAGGAAATATTCTTCCTTGTATGCAAAAGCCTGCCAATAAGAAATTTCAGCTTTCATGCATAATCCTTTCTTGACAAAGGAAAGAGCACCAGACTGCCATCTAGAAACGCTAAACAAATTGGACAGATTTACTTTCCCCCTCCCAAATTCCAATGCCCTGAGCAGCACTTTGTTTCTCCACTAATTGGTAATTTCACAAAGACCAGATAATCACCGTGCACGAAGTAAGTCAAGGACCAGACAACCTTATACATGGTGAAAATACAATCCATTAACAGGAGCATGGTAACATACTTGGGGTTTGCACGAGGCCATAAATGATAAATCAAAGTCAGTCAGAACAACATGCCCATCTTTCTGGAGTAGAATATTTTCAGGCTTCAGGTCCCGATAAATTATTCCTGCACAAAAACATCACCACACAAATTCACATTATAACTTTTGATTTTTATATATATTTTTATCTATATTACTTGCTTATTGTGTGATGTACATTCCTTTATCAAATAAACATGATTGGGGCTTAACGCAAGATGATAAAGCAGCAGAGATATATGCCATAATCTTAATCAAACCACCAAAAGACTCGGAGGACTTTTTTGCAATTTTCTCTCAACAGTAATTTAAGTATTGGATAAACAAAAAAGAAACAGAAAAGGGGCAATTTAGGTTACTTTGTTCCAGTTTATGGTTAATACAAAATATCTTCGTTCAAATCAAATGAAGTATTTGGATTTGACATAATTAACTTTGTGCTTTTTCATGTCTAAATACAAGAAAATTAACATGAACAGAAGTAACCGAACAAAAAACATATAAAGTTGAAGTCAAGGCAAACTACCCAAACAATGGAGATATTCCAAGCCAATAACAACCTCTGCTGCATAGAACCTGGAGAAATGTAGTTTGAAAATTCAGCAAGGTTGTACAACATAACAAGGGCACAGATATTTGGATGATAAGTTTACCAAGGAAAAAACTATAAAGACTATGAGAAAGTAGAAAGAAAAGATAATCAAATTAAACAGCCACTGTCCAATGATCATTCATCTGAAATCAAGGTACAAAATGAGAGTACCTGGCGGAGTCCTCTTTAAATATCTTCATAGGCTGTCTGTCCAGCAAGGCAAATAACTCTCCACCAGGGCAAAAGTCCGTTATCAAACAAATGTGTGTAGGAGTCTGGGAAATAAAGGAACGTTAGTATACAGTTGTAATAGACAAAACAAGAGAAAATTGAGGCTTATATAGAAGCATTAATTCGTTCTGCAATCTGTTTGCACCATGTGTAGAAGCCCCCT
Organism: Azadirachta indica; assembly: GCA_022749755.1. Taxonomy (NCBI): domain Eukaryota; kingdom Viridiplantae; phylum Streptophyta; class Magnoliopsida; order Sapindales; family Meliaceae; genus Azadirachta; species Azadirachta indica. Next base: position 17,971,392 of record CM040444.1, read on the forward strand.
TCCCATTTAGTTTAAGATTGAGGCTTATATAGAGGCATTTGTACATCAACTATGTGCGCACAATAAAAATAAGCATGCAAATATTTATTTATATTTTCCAATTTTTTTAGATTTGGATGAGTAAAAGTTCTTGTAGTATTATGGAAAGAAGGTATAGAGACAAAGAAAAGTGTTCGAATTGAATTTAGATTTATTTAGTTTCATTATGTTTAGTCTTATTACGTACATTTCTAGTGTAAAAATTATTGGTCTATTCCTAATTTGTTTTGGATTCCTAATTTATGCATTTTAACCTAGGTACCACTACGTATTTAATTTAAAATTTAAGAGGGACTCAATACAATTATGGTATCAGAATAGGGTTCAATCTTAGGATTTAAAATCGTATTAAAAAACTTTTGCTAGCGATGAAGTGCTATACTATAAAGTGGTTACTGAGCAGGATTTAGTATTTTTACCAGAGAAAAAAAAAATTCCAAAAACCTTAATCCAAGCTATGGTTCTGTTCACGGGTATTGTAGCAGGGGTATTGTTTAGAGGTACTGTTCTTGGGTCACTGCAGCATGGGTACTGTTCATAAATTCCTGATATGGCTGCTCCATCATTTACTACTCACCTAGAGTTGGCACTACTACTACTCTTCATCTAGGGAAGGCATTATTGCTACTTCTCCCCTGTGAAAGGCATTTTTCGCCAATGGAAAGCACTACTTGCCTATAAAAGGCATTACTACTACTACTCACTAATAGAAGACACTCCTTGTCTATGAAAGGCACTAGTAGTACCCACCGGTAAGCATTATGCATTGCTACTACTCACCTCTTAAAGGCACTAATGGTTTTCTTTTGATACTAATTAGTTTCTCCTCACAATTGCTTTTGGATCTCTTCTCAACCGCATTAGTTTCTAAACTCAAGCTTACTTCACTAACTTGAGTTTGAGAGGGAGTGTTAGATTTGAAATTAGATTCATCTAGTTTTACTAGGTTTAGTCTTATTAAGTATTTTCTACTTTAAGTATTATTAGTCTTTTCCTAGTTTGTTTAAAATTCTTAGTTTATGTATTTTAGCCTATATAAAGGCACATTCCATATACTTAGTTTAATGAGACTCAATACAATATCTTATTTTCTTTAACAAAAAGGATACCTGGAAGGAGGCATAGAGAGTGGGTAGAAAAGGATGATCTAGTAGTGAAATGATTTCCCTTTCTATGCAGGCTCGGTGAACCTGTACCACAGCCACAATAAACATATTACTCTTTGCACAAATCAGCACTATGAAGTAACTGTTTGTCTTCTGCACAAATAAAAGCTTTTGAGAATTGAATTGGATGATACTTATAATCCAGACCTTGTTGCGATTCAACATTACAGATTTTTCCATTGCCTTCAGAGCATAGAATTCACCTGTACCTTGCAGTTCCACCAGATGAACGCTGCAATGAATACCACAAAAGTTTAAGTAGAACAAAAATACCAAAAACTTATATGTTACTAATTTAGGCACTAAGTTTATGAAACCCAGAAATTTGCCTTGCATAAAAATGAAGAAGCAATATACCAATCATCAAAAAAGAAGTACTACCCTTCTTTCTCACACATCTACTTGGTACTCTTCATGCACCAAGAATTCATCGTATTATTATTGCTATGTTATAAGTGACTTCTCCCTTCAATCTAGGATGCATAACAAATACTGAATGTTGCTCTCTTAGTGAACTTTAGGAAAACAAATTCTTTTACCATATTATGGATTTTGACGACCATACGGAATCTGAATCTTTTTCTTCTTCCTTCTTCATTCTTGCTTATCAAGACTCCAACTTGGTCAATCTATGGAAACTAATGAGAATCGCAATCTAAATTGTTGGGATAATGACTCTAGAGCTACAGCTGCAACAAAATAAATTTTTACACATGCTTTGACAATTAAATAATTTCAACAGCCAACCATGCACAGGAGGAATGAGACAAAAGTCAAGAAACATTAATATGATACGAAACCTAAACTGCGAAGATTTGACATAGAAGAGATGCAACCTACTCAAAGATGTGTTCACTATAAAGTTTATGTTTAGGTTATAAAAACCAACTATACAAAGGGAGAGAAGACAACTCCTTCCCAATATTCCTCTCCCGCTCCCTTAGCTTTAAGCAGAAACTAGAATGAGCATGAATTTGAAAATGGTGATACCAATGAAAAATTGAAACTAAGTTTTCTTTACCTTCGGTCCCAGCAAAACCAGCAGCTATTTTGACAGTTTCAACTAGAATGAGCATCAGGTACCTACCCAATCTTCCCCATCCCCAAGCACACCCACACCAACAAAAAGAAAAAGGAAACAGAGAAAAAAAATGAAAAAAGAAAAAGAAAAACCGCAAAGAATCACCTGCCAGTATCACCACAGCCCAAGGGTTTTATTGGCTTGAAATGATGTAGCCCAATTTTTTCACCGCATCCAGTGATCTATCAGAGCTCAAATGGAGTACCCAGAAAAAAGTGGTTAGCTACTAAAGAAGACGGTGAAAGCTACCAAACAAACAAGAATGTCAGATTATTTACATAAACAAGCATTTATAACTGTTATAGGCACACAAATCATAGTAAAACTCCAAACATATGTATTTGCTTATCACATATTTCATAAGGACGTATTTATTTTTACAGTACTTTAATTACAGAATTTGGATTAAAAATGCCTTGCTAGGATACAAGTCATCTCAAGGAATATTTTCATTTTCTTATCAGACAGATTCTCGTGATTTTCCCATGACAAACACTGATCTAGAAGAAAAGTTCAGAGACAAAACAATCTGAAAAAGGTAAATGAATTTTGAAAAAAAAAAGAATTAATAAAGGCATTATAAATTAAGTAAAAATTCCAAATGATAAATCGCTTTCAAGTGGCATGTACCATTTTATATTACTTTTAACAACAAAACCAAGGAAGCTATGTTAATGTGAATCATATAGACTAGGTGTATACACACGTCAATAATGACTTACCCAACAAGTTGATGTTAGCCATGCAATATATGTTTGCAGAGCACAAGATGTTAATGGAATAGGACGTGAACTCTACAAATTGGTACCTTTTGTATGGCTATCCAAGAAGAATTGTCTCTTTTGTGAGGTCTTGGGAAAACAGGCTGAGAGTGAATTGCCCACAGGTCTTCTGGTCTCTGAAATATATAATAGTTTAAATTTGCATGAGTCGGATGAAAAATCTCCCAAAAGTGCCTTAGTTTGAGCCTTCAGTGACAGCAAATCATAGCAATGAAGAAAAGGGAAGTAAACGAATAGAATATAAGATACTTAGTCAACTGTTGAAAGATTTTGTAAGCTATCCAAAATTATTTGACAACTTTTATTAATTCAAATTTCTTTTTGAACTTTCAATGAAGAATCCATGGTAAACAACTACTTCCTTCTAGTATAAAGACTATAATTTCTAAATCAAGATAGAACTAGTAATAAATCACTTTCAAAATATAAATAAGTGAGATGTGCATTTGTAAAACCATGAGCACGTGGAATTTGTGCAGGATGTAAATCAAGGCTATTGTAAATATTAGGTTGGAATGAGATTGAATTACAGAAATCTGACCAACAAGTATACTTGATACTTATGACCTTTTAGGCAATGATAAAGGCATGAGCTATTAACTAGTACTAACAGAGCAAAAAAGACTACCTTACCAAGTTGGCGTCAGGAAGTTCTCGAACAGCATCATCAACATTTTCTGCAGTAGCTTTGACCTGATAAAAGGTTATGTATGGAAGCATCAGCACGTATAGAACACATGATATCAATCACAGATAACCAAGAAACAATCCTGACAACATAAATGGTAACATCAATAGCTCTAACTATCAGTAGAACAAACAAGTGAAAACTTCCAGTAATTAAGCTCCATTTTTAAAATAATCTATTCTAATTAAAACTGTAGTTCAAGTTTTGGGCAATCAAAGATTTCTGAACAAATATTATATATTGTGGGGCCTCTTCTTTTGTGTCTCCAATCAACTTATGATCAGTTAATAGGTGCTATGATATGTATATAAAACCAGGCTCATGACTACATAGATTTAAAACTATAACATATATATCAATTGGCTAATTAAATCATACAACATGCAATTATCCAGCAAAAGCATCTAATAAATGAAAAGAAGAGAGAAATTACACACAATTTTAGCACTTTGTTGCTCTGTTTTCTCTGACAAGCGGTTTCGCAAGGGTTCCACATGATCACTTCCATCAAGTTGGACACCAATGAAGTACTGAAGCTCACCCTGCAAAATTAATAAGAAACTCAGAAAGTAAGGTCAGTATGTGCTGCCCAGATAAAAGTAAATGGAAACAATTATCAAGAATAAGAATTCTGTAGGAACCTTCTGATCACGCATGGGTTGCAAGTGGAATAAATTCCAGAATTTCTTTCCTGCAAGTCATCAAACCATAATGATTCAGAATAATACAAAAGTACAAAAAAAAAATAATTTTAGCGGGTAATTTATTTTCCAACAGAAAAAAATATAATTATCAAACTTTATGCTAAATTTTTATCCTAGTTCATAGTATGTTTGCACCATAAGGAAACTAAAAGCATTTACAAACCACTCTTAGTGTAGTTGATCAACTGAACGGTAATTTCCCTTTGTTCTCTAATAGCATCCCTTATCTTTGAGACAGTTGCTTGATCTGTTTCAGGTCCTTGAAGAAACCTGTTGATTGGATGAAGCAAATGATAAATTGTACCAGAATTGCCTATAGGATATTCTATATTTTAACATGTCAAACATATCATAGAGTAGAAGAGGATAAATTGCTGATTCATATAATAGAAATTTTCACTGAATTCACTGCAAGATTGAAACAAATTGCCGTGATGATTCATATAAAAAACCTGACATTGGATTTACCACAGTAACATATCATTGTTACAATAATTTCTGCAGAGTCTCATATACTTAAAATTTGCGGCTACCTGTTTCCCAACTGAGAAAGGAAAGAAAACGACACTGCAATTTATGAGTCCTAAAATTTCAATGGCCAATCACATGCATACTACTAAATGAACGTTAAAAATGGATCTTCCTTCAGTAATTAAAACATTATTCTTTAGACCAGGTACAAATGCCTTCCTAAAAGGATTCGCCACTGCTGATCTCTCAACTACACCTCCAAGTAAATTTACCTACACCGTAGTTTCTCTTCCAGATTGCTAAAAAGTTATAATATTCTTAGTAAAAACTTTTAAATGGTGGCTTCACATGTATATCTCACATAAAAAAAAAAAAAAAAAGAAAAATCTGCTGAAAATTTTATAGATAAACAAGATGAGAACTAAGCACCCACTTAAAAAGTATATGGTTGAGATAAGCATCATCTTAAAACAATCCATTTTCTGAATCTATATGCTTTGGTGGGATACAAAGCTATATCATTTACAAAGAGACAAACATGTGAGAAGCAGAAACGAAAAACAAGATAAACTTCCAAGTAAGACATAGATGCCAGTAACCAGGGAAAATGGTTACAAGATGACCAAAAAAGGTTCATACCGACAGTTTCTTCCCAAAATTTCTTCACGTGTATATTCCGTCAGTTCAAGAAAACTATCAGAGGCAAATATCTGTACACAAAGTAAAATAAACATCAGTTTCCATGTAAAATCTGTATCATACCCAGCTGCATGTTACAAATAGGACAAGTTTACAGAATTGGAACCATGACATTGATGTCAAGATCAGTGGGAGTGCCATAGTGCATATTACATATTACATGTAAGATACAGCATTACTGAACTCCACATAGTATTATAGAAAGCAAACTATGTCAGGAAAAGAAAAAATATATAGCATCAGTAATTATGCTGCCGAACCTCCTATGCGCTATATGATTGCAGACAAAATATGAAAGCAAACATTCAGCAACGAAGTAAGCCATTATTTCTTTTAGTTACAAGAAATTATCAAAAATATACAGCAAGAAGCTATTAAAGAACACAGATATTTTCACATTTCAACAACTCAGTTCGTATTATTCCTTTTCTTTTTCCTTCTTTCTCTTTACTGGATAATGATGGATGTTAAGAATTAGCATGAAGATGGGTTTTGGATCCAATCTTCTGGTACCATGCTGCTAAAGTTCACAAGCAAATCATGAGGTATGTTTCTCCACTAATTCTGTTGTAGTGGTGTTATGTGCAGGACAGATACAAGAAACTTGTAACTCAAATATTATACAGGACAAGCAAGCAAGCAATTAAGATCACTATATCTGAGTAGAATTATTTATATTCTTTAAACAGTGTCTAAGGTATACTAAATTTTTTCTTTTTGATTACTTATGTATTCAAGAAACCAGATTAAATTTTTTGATATAATCTTACAATAGGGTTATCCGGAAGTCTTGGATCTGTTATAACAAAATTCTTTTCTATGCGTTCCAATGTGGTTGCTAGATCAATCCCTTGGCGGATGTCCCTCTCTCTCTCTGCACGGTCCCAACTGTCAGTCCATTCTAGGTCTTTAGTCATCAAAACCTCAGGTGTGATACTTGGTTGAGGTTCCCACTTTCCTGTAAGGCTTGGAGACCTCCCTTTAAACCTGCAGGAAAATAATAGTACTTAGGCATAATCTAATATTACTGCAGGGTTGTATTGCCTGCTATAATATTCATTAATGCAATTTTGAATGGCACAATTCAAGTAAAGAAATTCTGAGCATGGCAAGCTGAGGCAGGGAAAAAAGCAAATAGACTTCAAACACAATGCAGATAATGCATACATAAAGTTTAACCTGGGACTTCATAGTATGTGATCAGAATTAGAATTTTTAGTTTTTTCTCAAAAAGAAGAGCCTATTAGTACTGAAATGTACAAGACACAGAAGAGTTCAGAAACAAGACAAATAGTGATTTGAACCAGAGAGACTTACCCCATCAAAGAATTGCGTCCAGATTTTCTTGAACTCTTTCCAGCTTCCTGAACAGAACTGGTGCGGGAGACATCAACTTTGTAATCAAACTGGGGAGTTTGTCTCCCAGGTGTACTTTTATTCTCACTTTCAGTGGGTATAGGCAGAGCATAATCAAGATTGAACTTCTCATGCTCTTCAATCTTATTGGTAGCATCATGACTTATTGTTCGAATGTGAGATTGCGGATGTTTCACAGTCTGAACAACCTCTGTGATAGAACCTAAAGCTTTCTCCTTCTGACGAGCTGATAAATGAAAGCTCAATTATTTCATATTCCAATATTCAATAGCAACTAGGGTTAAATAGGCTCACCATCATAACGGATCAATGACTTAGGCAATCCATTTGGCCGCAATGCCGTTTCATTCACACCTTCCGTGTATTTGCTGACCTGAACCTGCATTCTGCCGAAACACAATTGCATATTTCATAAGAATTCCAACATCATAAAATAATCCCGACATTCAATATTTATAAAACACCAGAAAGCATCATCTAAACCTAAGTGCAAGTACAGGTGTTACAGTGGTGTTCAAAATAATCCACAAGGAAAATCAAGAGGTCCTTCTCATAAGCGCTATAGGATAAAACAAAAGAAAGACTAACCCAATAAATTTGATGGTTTTGCCATTATCATCCTTGATAGGGGTGACAGTGAGAAGATTCCAGAAAGGAGTGCCATCCTTTTTGTAGTTCAAGAGCCTCCCACAGTAACTTGTGCCATTCTTCACTGCATCTCGTATCTTCTCCACCTCATTCCTGTCCGTGTCCGGCCCTTGAAGAAACCGGCTGCAAACCAAACACCCATTAGTCCCTATCGCTTCTTAAAGATTTCCAGTTGGGTCTGACGTGGGTCATTGCTGAGCTTTCCCGCGCCCCGATCCCCAGTTGGTTATTATAAGATTTGCTCTTTATATTTTACATTTAATAAATAAAATACTGAATTACTTAATAGTACGGGTGATAAAAGAAATCACGTACTCAGTAAAATACCTTTAGTCATATACATTCTAAGGTATAGCTAAATGCATTGCTTTTATGATTAAATTAAGGTGTTTGCATTTAACTGCGTTCTGACCTGGCTCTGAATTTTTTCTTGTTCACTTTAGGGATAAAGTTCCAACCTTTTCCACATTGACATTCACCCATAAATGCTTACCAGAAGACAAGCTTCAGTGCGGTGTACTAGTCTAAGGCTAAACTGCGCCCATAGAATTCATTATTTATTTTGCTTACCAGTTTCTTCCAATGACCTCCTTGGAAGAGTAACCAGTCATGCTAAAAAAGCCACTGCTGGCAAACATTATAGGACAGTCTGGTTTAGTTGCATCAGAGACAACAAATGTTTGCTGCAATGTTGCCAATGCTTCCTTTAACTCCTGTGAAACTCTAGGGAATGCCCCAGATTCGGATTCTTCAGATGTCCTCGTGGAATCTATTGCGAACCTCTCTGATGAGTTCTTGCTTCGTTCCCCATCTCCGGATGGCCTCAGATTAACAGCTTTGAAACTACCTCGTCCTACGTCTGACTTCACCACAAGTCCCCATTCTGCAGTCCTTGCAGCTATGCTTGCTCCTGTTAAAATTTGATCGACATCTTTCTTTTCAATATTACTCGCATTTGATTCATCAGAGATTTTGATCTTAGGATTGCCACCACTTTCTTCTTCAAACGCCATCCACTTGTTAGGACTAATGGTGAAAGCTCTTGATGCTTGCGTTTGGGGACCTTCATTTGTAAAACTAGATTGTCCAATATCATGACTTACTTTTGGTTGAAAGACCTCGATTGGTTTTCGCTGGTCTTTACTCGTGGACTGATCATTTGCAGATGAATTGGGCAGCTTCATTTTCAATTATCTACTTGGAGAAAGCAGAATGCTGCATGTTTTTACCTCCTAGTTAGAAAATGGTGCAAGTATATTAACTTAAATCTCAATAATACAATTGGTTTCAAAAAATAAAATTCAAAGTTAAGACAGTTCTTGAAAAACAAGGAAAGTTCTGTTCATAAAAAAGCCTGCTTAGTTTGATTAATCAAATAACATGACAAAGAAACTGAAAACCAACCCACTGAGCTATATTTGTTTCCTGAAATAACGAGCTTTCTCAACCAAATAGCAATTTAAGTACAAGCTGTTGGTATTATGAAATACACGCAGAAAAAAGAACAAGCAAGACAATGCTGAAATTTTAATTCTTTTTAAGGACTAGAATTCACCTCAAACTGTGGAAAAGTATCAGCTAAAATACTCTATTTGTAAATTTACAATCTAAGATAACACTTTGGAAGGGAAAAGAATAAGTCAGATGCAACCGTAGTTGGATGTTCATTAATTCAATTCACTCTGCAATTCTGTCTATAGTTATACGAGTAAACTTCCAAGGAAAGTGCTTGGCCTTGAGAATCTTCGAAACTCTTATGAAAATTTAGGGAAGGAAAACTATCAAAAAAACAAAATTCTAATGTGCAAAAGTAATGGAAAGGAGACAAGTTCTCACATTTCAGATAAAAATGAGATCAAACTTCAATACAATTTGGTGATAATGGAGCCAATCCATTGATCTTTTACAGATAGAACTGAGACAGAAGACAGTCAGCTGCTTCTTTCTCTTGTGCAGCATGTAAGAGTTATTTGTGAAAGTTTCTTCTTTTAGTTGGCATTTTTCTTGCTGTGAAGAAGAAAGGAAGGTGGAGAGGAAGATAACGTTGAGTTTTCATCATAAATAGCGAGTCCCAACTGTACTATATTCCTCAAACATTTATTGCTTTGCATCACGACCTTCGATTTCCTGATTGTTGGTTTCTACAAATACATTCAGGCCGTCCATCATCTTTCATTCATCCAACTTTTTGATTCTGCAGTATCAAGTTTCTTCAGCATGCGGAAAATTACAATATTTGGTTTTATTTAACTTATTTATATATTGTTGCACTGCCAGATTTTATGAGGCTACAATGTACCGATGTAGGCATTTTTATAAAGATAATTCTGCCATCACTTGAAATTTGGAAAAATGAAGCGTTCATACAAAACTAAAACTCGCAAGGACCACAGATTCTGATACGGTGTTGTAAAACTCCACGTACATCTTATGCCTATAGCTAACAGAGCGTCTTTAAATAATAAAGGCCGGGCCAGGACAAGCCAAGGGGACCACGAGATTGCTATAAACTATCTTTTCATTCCACATTAATTTTATCGTCAATTCGCCATACGTTATCCAAAGAAAAGAAATGTGTAATCGTTAGAATTCATCCGTTTCTTGCCCTCTTTCACAAGACTTCTAAGTTGTGGAATGAACAGTAATAACTAGAATTCTCTCTGTTTTACTGGTTTCGGTTTAATGATTTAGAACATTATAGTCTTTACAGTCTACAATACATTGCATACTTCTTTTAGATGAGCCATCTCTCTCTTTTTTTTTTTTTTTTTAATTTTTTACTATTTATTCTTCTGAGGAATTAATTGAACCAAGCGATAAACCAGTATCTTCCTTTTCTCCTCTAGAGGAAATTTATTGCCAGTCAATTTGATATTACAGGATCGACTCCCGTCATATGTAATTTCTTATGCAGATTGAATATCAATCAAATTGTCCATTCTCTCAGTCATAGGAACAAGAACAGCAACAATGTTCATGTATTGTAGCGATATTTTGAAGCATAAGGCCAGAAAATGTCTATGTCGTGATGAGTAGTGACCAAATGTGGCATATATTGCAGCCACACAAGCCCTTGACAATCATGTGGATATGTTGATATGTGGGTCTTGGCTACCCAAGATTTTGTGGTTGCTATGTCTCACCCACCTCAATGATATGCATACTCATGTATGCGGCTGTTCTCACCTACCTACACATGCCAATGTTAGAGATTGATTGCGTTTCCGTTTCTTTTAATTTACAGAACATTTAAGTAAATAATTAACATATGAAAAAGATTAATCAATTATAGCTAGCTAGCCTGCAGCTGTAGTTATCAAGTATCAATTACGCGTATAACTCAGTATATTAAGAATAGGAAAGTAAATCTCTAAGTTTAAAAATTAATAAAGATAAAATGCTCATTAATTCTGTCTCATCGGTTTGTCTTCTTGATGAGTTTGATTTCTTAGGATGGCAACATAACATAAAACTTAAATTTCAAACAACCTTTATTTATTATGGTCCAGAGTGCAGAGTACTGGTTTTATGTATAATGATAAATTATATATCAGATCAGTCCTCACTAGACCAAGGAATTAAAGATAGCCTTGATCAACAAACCAAGCAATGCAATCATCAAACATATCATATATAGATTTGAACTCGAATCCCAAACTTGTCAACTTTGAGGTGTTGAACTCATAGTATGGTCTGTTTAGCTCCTTAAACCTGAAACATCAATCGATTCTTATGATATATATATATATATATATACACACACACACACATATAAGGAAGCAGACATAAAATTTTATGTGTCAAAAAGAAAATAATAAAAAGAGAACAATAATAAATCCAACCTTCGTGGGATAGGAAGTGATGGATAACGCGATGATAACAAAGATATCAACTCATTATTATCCAAAACAGTGGAGCTACAAAGATATCGCCCGTGACAATTTTGATTCTCGTAAACAAGGATGTGACAAAGTGCGACATCATCTATGTGAACATATCCCATCCTTCCATGCCACTGAAATTTCTCTGTCTCTCCTATACTTTAATTATTTTAAATGAGTATAAATGATGTACGTAATTATCTAACTAATTCATCGCTGTCACGCAGCACAAACTGCAGCTAATGTATAATGACCTACCTTTGAGTAAACCAAGAACATCAGATGCAGTAGAACATAAGTCAGGAGGCAAACTAGGTCCAACAACGAATGAGGGTAGAACGGTAACTAAGTCCATCCCATTCTCCCCACAGAATCCCCATGCAGCTTTCTCAGCAAGCGTTTTTGATAAAGCATACCATATCTTTTACGATTCTCCAATTGTCATCATGGCCAGAAAGTGATATGGAACATATGTTTATATATGAAACATAGCAGATATTAGCTAGCTTAATTAGCTGGAAATTCGGGGTAAGATCTATGATACTTTGAGCTTCCAAACTCATAATATATAATTAATGTTACCTGAAGATTTTCGCAGAGCTCCACAGAGCTCCAAGATGACTCGTCAAGAGGTATTTTGGGATCAAAAACATCTTTCACTCTCACGGCTGAAGAAGATGAGGTGAGAACAACACGTCTCAGAGATGGATTTTTTTTACATGAACGCAGCACATTCAAGGTACCCTTCAATGCCGGTTCTAAGATTTCAGCCTGTTATGACAAAAAGCATAAAATTCAAACATGCATGCATACGAACATATGTATAAGCAATATATATATGTATATTATCCATGCCTTTGGATCGGATGAAGGCTTGAGCACAGGAGAAGCAGTGTGAAATACTCCCTGACATCCATTGATTGCATCATCAAAGCTTCCTTCTTCCATCAAATTAGCTCTCACCAGTCGAAGTCTCTCCTTTGCTCCTTCCAGCCTCCACAAATGCGCTAACTTCTTTTCATTTCCTTTAAATATATGCGTAAATTAAATGATGAATCAATAGGCTATATACCTAATAGAAGATGTAAAATGTTGTGTAATCTTAAGGTAGTGCTGATCATATACATATATGTATGTATTAGTGAAGTTAGTGAAAGACAGAGAGACCTGGGTCTCTAACAGTTCCAGTAACATGATAACCAGCCAAGAGAAGGCGCTTAACCAGCCAAGATGCCAAAAAACCAGAAGCCCCTGTCACACAAACTTTCCCTTTTATTTGATCCATTGATATTGATATAATGAGCTTGCAGTAGCCTTGGCCTTCCTTACAGTATTTATACAGATATGCACACTACACATGCATTTAGCCATGCATGGTTGTCGTTGAGTAGAATAACATTAATTGGAGAGGTAGATAGGCCACTCAAATGCCGTGAGTTGTTCTTCTAATTTGTTTACTAATTAACGCTGAGAAATTACAAGTGGCTTGTAGGTAAGGCCGTGAGGGGTTTTTCCAAGCCTGGGACTATTTAGGGTAGTTCTTCTAGGCGCAGTGCAAATGCCCCATCTTAATAAAATTATTGGTATGTTTGTATGTATATATTTAAAATAATTATTATACCAAGACAAATTTTAACATTTCGTATAAAATTCAAATATAATATATATATATATAGTGTTGAGGATGTAATACTACTAATAATTAAATTCTACCTCAAATCCAAACTTAACTGTTCCTAGCTGCGGAAGGGTCAACTATAGAGAAATTTGCGGGGAATGCATTAAACTGTTGAGGCAGAGCAGTCGTTCTCATGCGATTATAATTCTTAGTTCAACAATATTATAATCTAAAATTGATTAAAAAATTGGAGAAAAAAAAAAGATAGTGCTAAACAATCTGTCATTTAAATTGTACTCAAAGCTAATCAAAATATACATTTACCTCGAACAGCAGGTAAGAAGATTGAAAGGTATCCAAAAATTCAGATGGGCTCGCGGCCCTTTACTTCTTGATCCAAGTCCAATTATTCGCACAATACAATCATTCAACTCTTGCAATTCTCTTATTCTAACCGACGAAACCTACCCAAGGAGCATGGGTAAAGTCTGAGTCCGCCTGACTCGTGAGCATCCAACTTTTAAAACTTCGGCTTCGGGCTCAAACTGAGATAAAACCCGACCAAAAAACTGAAAATCAAACCGCAGTTTAATACATTTATTCAGATCCGAGCCGGGTTTTATAAATCTGACCCAAATTCAAACCTTAAATTTCGGGTTTTAGAAATTTGGATATAAAACCCGATTCAATTTGGGCCAAGTCAAGACTTTACCAAACATCATAAAATTTGAGTTTGAATGCGGGTTTAATTTAAATGATATATATTCGAATTCAAATTGTGTTCATCCTAACTCTCTCTTTCAATAAGCGAGGAAGTATAAGGTAAGACTCCACCCATCTTGATAAATAAAAAAAAGGAATCAACAAAATAAATTTCTAAAAGGCCCGAAACATCATTAAAATTCTGTATTTTTAAACAATCAAAATTCAAAATAAAGTATCAAGTAGAGTTATGGGCAAAAAAAAGGTAAAATTATTTTTGTAGCTTTTATCAAAATGATATATTAAAATATTACAAATACAAAATAGTCAAACAAGAATAATATTTCTCGACATTATTTGTTAATAAATAAAAAGAAAAATGTTCAAAATTGCTCCAATTCAAACTCAATTTACATAAACAATCATGTTTCAAAATTTTTTATCAAATTAACTAAAAAATTTATGTATTAGATAAAAATACCCCTCAATAGTGATTAAACATAAAAGCTCTAACTAATTTTCTATTTTTCCCTCTCAATCTCATTCTTTCATTTATAATTTTTTTATGCGATTACTCCTCAAATTTCTAACTGAACTTCCTAAACAAAATTTTTCATTGTCTACACATCAATAATCATTTCCAAGAAGTGTTATTTATATGGAGATAAGATTTTTAGTCTAATTTAATTTTTTTTAATATTGAGAATTAATAATTTTATGTAATATGTGTTTGTTTTCTTAGATATTTATCAAGTTAAATGTATAAATTGTCGATTGGAGTGCAGTATGTATAAATGTGTATTTTGATTTTATTTTAGTATGGGTCTTATCTAAAGATTGAAGAATACTTACGTTTAACTAACTGTGCATAAGTGTACAAGCTTAACTAGAAAATCACTTTAAAGCTCTACCAAGTAGAGTATTTTCAAATTTTTCAAAATGAAGGCCCAATTTTCAATTGTTATATATCTTTTGAACACACTTAAAAATTAGGTTTATTTAAAAATGATTTTCAAGTAGGGCTCAAATTAATTTTACTCGAAAGTGACTTTTGAGTTTTAAATACACTTTCTGCACTTAAAAACTAGACAATACTTTTATACTAAAAAATTATGCAAAATGTACATTTAAATATGCAGCTAACACCCTCAATAAACACTTAATATTCTAAAATTGATGACTACTCTAAGAAACAAGCCACAAGTTATATAAAATTATTAATTCCTCAGTATTCAAAGAATTTAAATACACTAAAAAACTTATGTCAATATAAATAACACTCTTTAGAGTAGATTAATTGATTAATATTGATATGTAGACAATGATAAGTGTGTTAGGAAGTTTAGCTAAAAATTTGAAGAAAAAATAATAAAGAAAAGAATGAGATTGAGAGAGAAACATAGAATAAAACATTATTGTTTTTGTGTATAGTGGAAATTGAAGGGTATTTTTGTTCAAAAATTATTTTTAGAGAAATTGACAAATACCCCTCAAAGTTTAGGAAAAAAGATAAATACTCTCTAATGTTTAAAAAAAAATTAAATACTTCTTAAGTTTTAGCAAATAGACAGATACTCTATTGACTTTTATTTCCATCAATTTATCTGTTAGGTTATTATAATTTATATCCTTATATTTTGGTAAAATAGTAAAGTTCAATTATAACAATATAGCTCCTATTTCATTATTTTTCACAATTTATATTTTTAATTATAACAATTTAATCTCTATTTTAATATTTTTCACAATATAATAAGGAGTAAATAAAAATTCTTTTTCAATTTATTATTTCAATAAAAATTTAAAAAAAAATACTATTATTAAAAAATTCTAATAATGAATTAGATTAAATCCATATGCCAAAATATTTTTAAGTATATTTTTTATTTGTTTAGTAATAATTTGATATTTAATTATAAAAAAATATTAAATAAAATATTTTTAATATTTTATTTTTATATGTAATATGTTTAATTAAAAATTATATTAAATTCATTATATTTTCTTAAGAAAAATTATGAAAACAAAAATAAAAATATTAAAAAAGAAGAAAATTTGTTGTCATTTGTTAATACAATTAGTAATTAAATGTATTTTATATTATTTTTAAATAATTTAATTTAATTTTAATTAAAAATGTAAAAAAAGAGAATTTTGATTCTTTTTATTAGTAATATATATACATATAACATTATTTATTTTTATTTTTATATTTTTATAATTTTTTAAAGAAAATATAATAAATTCAATATAATTTTCAAATAGATGTATCACATATAAAAATAAAATATTAAAAAAATATTTTATTTAAATTTTTTGATAATTAAATATCAAATTATTTTTAAGAAAATAAAAGAAGAGAGTTAGAAATATTTTAGTATATAGATTTGATCTAACTCTTTGTTAAAATTTTTTAAAGAATAATATTTTCTTTTCTAATTTTTTTTATCAAAATAATAAATTAGAAAAAGAATTTATATTTAATCCTTGTAATGGGAAAACATATTAAAATAGGGACAAAATTATTATAATTAAAAAAAGTATACTGTAAAAATATTAAAACAGAGACTAAATTGTTATAATTGAACTTTATTATGTTATCAAAATATAGGAATATAAATGATAATAATTTAAGGAGTCAATTAATGGAAATAAAAGTCAATGAGATTTTTGTCTATTCTATTTGCCCAAACTCAAGGAGTATTTCTTTTTCTCAAAAATTAGAGGGTATTTATGTTTTTTTCCAAACTTTGAGGGGTATCCGTCAATTTGCCTAAAAATAATTTTCAGTTCAATAACTATTATACACAAAAACAATAATATTTTATTCCATTTTTCTCTTTCAGTCTCATTCTTTCCTTTATAATTTTTTTTCAAAGTTTTAACTAAACTTTCTAACACAATATTAATAGTAAATTACTATTTTTAATATATTTTTTTATTCTAAAAGTTGAAAGTTAATTTAAATCAACAAAAATTTGTTGAATAATAAATAGTTTGTTAAATTAAAAATAATAATAAATTAAACAAGTTTAAAATAATAATATATTTAATAAATAATAAGTTTACGATATTTATTGTTTATTATTAAATTTAAATTTTGAATGAATAATTACAATTTATAATAAAATACGATAGTTAATTACATTTTAATCATAATATAATTAAATATTTTAGATATTCATATATATAAAATTATAAACACATAATATGATTATCAGTCATACTTAATTATAATTAATATAATGTACAGATATTAGCAATCATCAATTTATTATACTTTTATTTTTTATAAACAAATGTTATGTGCAAAATTGTAAATTAATTTCAAAACAATTGTCAATAGTCATTTCATAATATTTACTTAAAAATTTATGCAAATTCTATATAGTTGTAACAATCAAAATTAAAATTTTATGTTTTATCCATTTAAAATTCATATTTTTTTTATTTTTTCAATTTAAATTTAAGCAATTTAAAAATTGTGTAAATTGTGTTAGTTCTTCAATTTATTTTGTAACTAAATAACTAATTGTTGTGGAGAATTTTTATTTGTCATTTTTCAATGTTACAAATTAGGAAGTACAAATTTTTACATTTAACCATTTTTACTTCATTTCATTTTATATCTAAATAATAAATTGCATTTAACAGTACAAATACATATTAAAATCTACAAACTTACAAGAAGAAAAAAAAAGCTACTAGTCTTTTTATTTTAGGTAGGTTGAAATTGAAATTGAACAAAAATATAATATAATTACTATATAAGTTCAATATATTTATAAAATTAAAAATTTATATTTTAACTATATAAAATTTTATATTTTTAGATTTAAATTTAAAAATTTATATAGTTTTTGTTAATCAAAATTGCATGAGTAATTAAATTTGCATTAAATTTTATTTTAATAATTTTATAAGATCTGTTTTATTATTTAAAATCAAGTTTTTTATTAATGTAAACAGCAATTAACTGTTATTTGGGTCAATGTTACTGTTTATGAGTTGAAGGGTAGCCCAATAATAAAATGGCCCAACATGTTATGATTATTATTTATGACATTGCACGGACGAAACCTTTTTTTCTCGATTCAGCCTGTGAACAGTATCATACCGTGCTAGGTTGGGTTGTGCCGAGGTCGAGCCGACCCATTCGTTTTGCCACTTCTATCAAAAATCTCGAACTTTTAAATAACTATAAGATATATAAATTTCATCCTATTAACAATTAAACGTTAAATTGATTAAAAATAATTTTGTTAATAAAATGACAAAATATATTTTCTTAAATACATTACCATAACAATCACAGAATTAACAATCTCATAAATTTATTAATATAAATATTTTACCAACACAATAACAAACCCATGAAAATATTTACAATACAAATATATCAATTTAAATACAACCGACATCACATATTAACACCAAGGCATAATAACTATAAAACCCAAAAAATTGGCAACAAAAAGGAAACTTGAAGCTGGTAACAGAAATTCAGCTTTGCTCATCTTGAGTTTCATCGCATCATCAAGGGAAAAAAAAAATCAGCATCTTAGATATCCACTTTAACATGGCATACTAGCTTTGTGCAGCTCGATTTTTATTTCAAATAGAGCATGCATGCATAAGAAGAACTCAAAATCTTAACACATACCTTACAAC
Source organism: Azadirachta indica (assembly GCA_022749755.1). Lineage (NCBI taxonomy): Eukaryota > Viridiplantae > Streptophyta > Magnoliopsida > Sapindales > Meliaceae > Azadirachta > Azadirachta indica. The sequence continues at coordinate 17,989,919 of CM040444.1, forward strand.
AATCGTAATTTCTGTTGTGTGTTAAAGAAGTTGGTTTCCTCCAATTTACCGAGCTTTTGGTGCGAAAGGGAGACAATAGATAAAGGAAGAGAAAACTAAAATGAGTGTGAACAAATTTCATTTATACGGTTAATAGTCTAATAAAATGACACACAATCTTTTTTCTACAACTCAATCTGATTAATGAAAGTTTATGTAAGAAAATTTGTCTAAAATATTGTTTTTAGAGGTTGTTTCCATTGTTTTGGCTAATATAGTTGGGAAATTAATTTTGATTTTTTCAAACAGTAAAATAATTATAAAATTTTATTGTTTTTACAAGTTTGTCCTTGAATGTTATGATTAATTAATAAACAATTAATATTACATCTATATGGGAGATAAATGATACAATCTCTATTTTTTCTATTCAAGTGGTACAAGTCTAAAGTTCAGGGGAGGAATGTCATAATATCCCTTTATAATAAGGGAAATTTTTATCATAACCGACCATTAAAATTAATTTTCTTAAATAAATACTATTTAAAACATATTTTAAAAAATAATTAATTTAACTCAAAATACTTTCATAAAAATTTTTTAAAAAATATCACCAAACACATTAAGTAAGAATATTTTAATTTAAAAAAATTTAAAAAAATTATTTTTAAAAAATATTTTAAATAATAATTGTTAATAAAAATTCACCTCTAATCTTGGTTAGTATTGTTAAATTTTCTTATAATAATAATATAGAATTTGTAGAAAAAAGGAAGATAATCGACGACCATTATTTCAATTCAAGACTATACTAATGCATTCTTGAATAACAATTATAGAGAAATTAGAATTAGTTGTCTCGCCTAAGAGCGGCTGGTTTAACAACAGTGCAGGTTTTACAGTTTCAAGTCTTTCCGGTCCTAAGTACGAGCGATGTCATAAAATGATTTTCCATCTACACTTTTGAAGAAGATAGATAAACCCGACTCATTTTCTCCTTCTTCTAGGAGAACACGTAAGGAGTCAGAGTTCAAGAGTCTTCTTTTCTTTTAGGTCAGCAAATTTCCTCTCTCTCATTTTCAGTTTTAAAATTGTTGTAACTCATGTTTTAGTTCCTTCTTTCTCCAGGTAATCCTTCTATGAACCCTTTTTTGTTTGGTTTTAACAAAATTGAAAATTTTTGGTGTTGGATGCGCCATTGCTTGCATAGATCATTATAATGAATCCCGTTCTCTTTTTTTATTTCATTAATAATTGTATAGTTATCAATAATTCAAACTTTAGTCTTCGTCATGAATCTGATGTTTTCTCTATACTTGCTTTACTGATTCAGCCACGTAATTTTAATTTTTTTTCCTGCATATAAAGAAATCTGATTATTTGAGATTGTCTACAAAAAGCAGAAAATTTTGTCCGTAAAACATTTATGGACACTGGAGGCAATTCTTTACCATCTGGGGCTGATGGGGTTAAGAGAAAGGTGTGTTATTTCTATGACCCGGAGGTAGGTAATTATTATTACGGGCAAGGTCACCCTATGAAGCCACATCGCATTCGGATGACGCATGCCCTACTCGCCCACTATGGGTTGCTTCAGCACATGCAGGTCCTCAAGCCTTTCCCTGCCAGAGATAGGGATCTTTGCCGCTTCCATGCCGATGATTATGTGTCTTTTCTCAGGAGTATTACTCCTGAAACTCAGCAGGATCAGCTCAGACAGCTCAAGCGCTTTAATGTTGGTGAAGATTGCCCTGTGTTTGATGGACTTTACTCCTTCTGTCAAACTTATGCTGGAGGTTCAGTTGGTGGTGCCGTCAAGTTGAATCATGGCCTCTGTGATATTGCTATCAATTGGGCTGGTGGGCTGCATCATGCTAAGAAGTGTGAAGCTTCGGGATTCTGCTATGTCAATGACATTGTCTTGGCAATTTTGGAGCTTCTTAAGCAGCATGAGGTTTGTCATTTTTATGTGCATTTTCCCTTAAATTGTCACATCTTTTACTGTTTTAGACATGTTTTGATGGCTTTCAAATTTGTATGGTTTCCTATATTTTTGGACACAGTGTGAGCATTATCTTTCAGCACTCATACAGTGTTGTGCACCTCAACTCACAAGAATCTATGTGTAGAGTTATGAGTACTTGAGTGATTAACTGTGCATTTCTTACGTGAAACAGTATATTCAGGTAGGTAAGTTTTGCTTGCTTGGATATTAACTATAGATATGGAAACAATGGTAAAAATGACAACTATTGTGAATTTCCTACGTGAAGCTTGATATTCTATTAGGTGATTTTTATTTGTTTTTACATTGCCTACACATATAAAAAAAATGGTGAAAATGGTAACTATGCACTTGTTTCTTTGCAAACAAGTACAACAGCTAGCTAACTTTGCAAATCATTTTATGTAAATGAAAATGATGACTTTCCTCTTAGTATAATCATGGCTATTTGGCTGACACAGTGACTCATTTCATAGCTGCTGGAGAGAATTTTGGTCTTTTCCCATAGATCTCTCAGAACCAAAAAGACTAGCTAAATATATGACATTTATTTCATTTTAGACTATGACAAATGGTACTATTTTTGGTATTTATTTCATTTTGGGCTATGACAAATGGTACTATTGGTGGTAAGTCCACTATTAACATTAGAGGATATAAACAATTTTGATGATTTTATTCCTTTCTCTGTCTCCTTTGATTAACGGGACTTCATGAGGGTGTCCATATCATGCAAGAAATTTTAGTGGGAATGCTTTTTATAATGTTCTGGTCTGCAGGTTCTGTGTCAAGGACAGTTATATCGGTGCAGTTATTTTGGTCGTTATATTAAATTCTTTCTTTCTGTCATCTGATTAAGTTGGACTTTACAAGGATATCTGCATCATGCAAAGAAGTTTTAGTGGGAAATGCTTTTAATCAAGGGTTAAACTTTAGATTTTGTTTCAAGGATAGTTCTTATATCATGGTAGTTGTTTAAGCAAATAGTATTAATTTTTCTGGGATACAGATAATAACCAAATAAACAAGTAGTATCCACATTATTTTGATTTGGTCTTTGCAAACTACCGATTTAGCACTCTTTGTTTATTTTACTACAAGGGGCAGTTAGTTTGGTTTTGGATTTGGCTTTCTGGTATGGCACTACTTATGGACTATGGATCACATATGCCATCTTACTTTCAGCAACCAGAATTTGATGGCTGAAACAGTTGTGGCGGACACACTAGTGTTGTACTAATACTGTGCTATAAATGAATTTTGTCTTGGAATTTGATTTAACTTTGTGACATAAATGACTGTTTTAGTGATTTTAATGTTATATGCATTTAATTATTTGGTGTCTGGTTCTCTAAATATGTTACCAATATGTTCTGTAATTGTTAACATTTTTCTTTATTTGTCTTGCAGCGTGTTTTATATGTGGATATTGATATCCATCACGGTGATGGTGTGGAGGAAGCATTTTATACCACTGATAGGGTAATGACTGTTTCATTCCATAAGTTTGGTGATTATTTTCCTGGTACAGGGGATGTACGTGATATCGGTTATGGGAAAGGAAAGTACTACTCCCTTAATGTTCCATTGGATGATGGAATTGATGATGAGAGCTACCATCACTTGTTCAAACCAATAATCGGAAAAGTGATGGAAGTTTTTAGACCTGGTGCTGTCATCCTCCAATGTGGTGCTGACTCATTGTCTGGGGATAGGTTAGGATGCTTCAATCTTTCGATTAAAGGTCATGCAGAATGTGTCAAATTTATGAGATCATTCAATGTACCACTATTACTGCTGGGTGGTGGCGGCTACACTATTCGGAATGTTGCTCGGTGCTGGTGCTACGAGGTATAACTTTGATTTTAATATCAATTGTTCATTAATCAAAAGGTTGCAAAATTGTTAAATTTGAATTTTAAGAAATTAGCTACCTTAGGCCAGTGGATTACAGAATTAAAAGGTGGTTGAGTCATAGCAGGCAAGAGAATTTTTTTACTTTAAATCATTGGTGTCAATGTGTTTTGTATCAAAATGTTAATGAAAGGAAAAGATTGGAAGGTTACACTTGCCAAACAGTTGTATAAGAGAGACAATCATGATTTTTCAGATTTATATTGGAATAATTTTTTCTAATTTTCTTTTGTGAGGTTCAGAGATTGCTGCAAACTACTTTTAGGTGCTGGCTTTCTGTTTCTTTCCAAATCTTTATTCAAGAGAGCTATGTAATTGCAACTGAAGATATAGATTTGTAGGTTAACCTATTGTATCATATTGTTATCAAGACCCACGATGTGATGGGCCTTTTTTCTTTTTCTTTGGCGGTCTGGATATCCAACTATATCATTGTTGTCTCTTATTCTTAATCTGTTTTATCCAAGGCAGACAGGAGTTGCACTTGGTGTAGAGGTTGATGACAAGATGCCACAACATGAGTATTATGAGTATTTTGGTCCAGACTATACTCTTCATGTTGCCCCTAGTAACATGGAGAATAAGAATTCGCGCCAATTGCTTGAGGAAATAAGGAATAAGCTTCTTGATAATCTCTCAAAGCTTCAACATGCACCCAGTGTTCAGTTTCAAGAAAGACCGCCTGATACTGAACTTCCAGAGGTTTGTTCTGCTGCTATATTTTGTGTTATATTTGTCTGTTCTTGTTCTTTCATATGTTATTGTATTAAATAGTGGAATTAGTGGATTATTTATTATCGAAGTCAGAATATTTTATTGAACTTGTGATAGCATGTTTCTATTCTCCATAATAAATTTTGCATCCTATTCTGGTCTAGAAATCTATTACAGCTGTGACAAAATTGGTTTTCTTTGGGTAAGCCCTGTATGATCATTTCAAGCTCCTTGTTATGCCAAATACTGATGCAGTGCATGAAATGAAATGAAATTTTAGATTTCTGAAACATACCAGTGTTGTGTGGTCCTTCTCTTTTCATTCATTCATTAATGTATATTGAAGTTATTCTTTTCTAACATGCTGTGTAATTTATTTGTTCTTCGATAATATTCAGGTGGATGAAGATCAGGATGATGCAGATGAGAGATGGGATCCAGATTCTGACATGGATGTTGATGATGAACGGTAACTTTTTTTTACTCCTTTTTTTCCATCTGGTTGTCTTGTAACTTTATATTTGTATTTTACTGATCTGTAATTAATACAGGAAGCCTCTGCCAAACAGAGTGAAGAGAGAAGCAGTTGAATCTGAAGTAAGAGATACGGTATGCTATATTCTGTTTGAATTCTAGTGGGACTACCTTGTTCCTTTACCTACTCTATAACTTTCAAGGTTTGGGTGAAAGTACATATAGATCTTTGTTGATGTCTGTTTATGAATTTGCAAATATGTATGTTGACGGAGAAGTTTAAAATTTTCTTGAGCACTTCGTATTAACATTTTTCTTCAGATGTTTGATTCTACCAAATTCATGTGCGCTGCATTCATAGTTAATTACTCCCAGGGAACCTTTTGCACTTATATTTACTTTCCACCAATTCTAACTTTTAAATTTATTTCTCATACTATTTATTTGAAGTCCTGGCTTGCTTTCTCCTTCAGGAGGGCCATAAAGGAACATCTGAGCATTCTAGAGGCTTTGACACAAATACAGAAGAAACTGCTAGTACAAAGGTGAGATTAAAACATTCAAAATCGGACATGAAATAACCATGCTGATGCTCATTTATCTAATCTTATTTGTGGAAAGATGCCTCCACCCTAATAATATTTTTGTTTGACTTCGGCTCCTGCAGGTTTTAGATATGAGTTCAATGCCAATTGATGAACCAAACATCAAAGTTGAACAAGAAAACATGAGCAAGGCATTGGATCACATGTACCCGAAGTCATAAGGAAACCAGATCTTAAAATCAACTATATGTTGCTCAATGAAATTAATGTATTGTTTTTGTCAGACTTGTAATTTAAGCATTAGTTAACCTTTGAATGAATTTATATCTGTCCTAGACATGAAAACCTAAATGGCTGTCTTCAAATGTAGCAGAAATTTGTAACTGAAAATGCATACAACACTGGACTACATTTTTGTAACACAAATGACCACTGCTTTGAATTTTTGTTGATGTCAGGTTCAAACAGGTCAGCAAAGTATAATAGAATGATTTGTGATATCGGGCGTTGATTCTGTTAAAAGGACAATGGTTGCAATAGAAACTGTTGGGAGAGAGGAGTGCCAAACATAATTATGCAAGTTTTTGACTAACAAAGTAGATAATGTAAATTACAAATTTGGTGTTATGCTATTCTCATTACCTTAGATGAAACCAAGTTCGGTATCGGCTGTTGAATGTGTAGATAATAAAGTAGTTTTTATACATGGAAACCAAGATGCTAATTGAGCAAGACCAACTTTTGACACAACAGAAGTTGTGATAGCAGTGAGTATGACTGCCATGGAAGTATTTTTCTATGTCCACAAGACTGAATTTACACAGAAGACGACGAACAAGAGTAGCACTGGATCCTGTGAAAAAGGAAGAAAAATAACTTCAATTAGAGAAAATGATATGCTAGTGTGAGTGAGAATACCAGAAGAAAGTGCATTATGGGGTATTTGGATGTTAACTGGATTACCATAAGTGGCAGGGATTGCTTGATCACAAGGAGGGCTTTTCTCTTGTATTTACATAGCATCTAGACAGCTGGAAGCTTATTTAAGATGCCAGAAGTAAACAGACCAGAAGCGGGCACTCAACTGTGCAAGTTTCGGTGTCGTCAGTAGCTGAGATGTCGACCAGGAGGCACTTACATGGGATTCGTGTCCAGGAAGAACGATGGACAAAGAGCACATCACCCATTGCATAACGGGAAGTTGCTGCATACTAGGTGATGATAAACATACCTTAAAAACCTGTAACTACCAATTTACAAAATGAGGATAGAGGTTGACGAACGTCATATTCAGAGCTTATAATCAGCGGGTCTCGGAAATCTGCAAGTTTTGATACCCCTTAACTCTGGAAGAAGTTCATTCACTACCTCCAAAACTTCTACCAAATGGCAATGTAGGTCTCTTCTAGCTTCCCATCAACTACTTTGGCAATAGTGTCCAATTCAGCCACTCAGAAATGCTCTTTCCAGCAAAGGCATATGCTTCACATTTCCACTCCCAGGCATTAGATGGCATTAAATATTATTTCTTTCACTATACAAATGAATGAGTAATCATCCCTCCCTCAATTTTAAGCACATTTAATGCCTTATCTCAGCTTCAAGATATAGTACTTCAAGATGTAGCAAAGCCTGTAAGAATAATGAAAAAAAGTAAAAATCTTCGTAATAGAGAGATACTCATTGCAATAAAAAGGAAAGAAAACATAAAAGTTTAGGGAGGTGCAAGATAAAAATTTGTATTTCAAGAGCATGATTTCATTACTCACAGGAATTGTAGCAATCCAGTGTCACCAATAGCCCTTGCAGGTGCAAGATCCTTCCTTGAAATGATGGAAGCGGCTTGAGTCTCTTAAAATAATTTCATGATCAATGATCATGGATATGAAGGTAATGGCAGTGTGGCAATCACCGCATATGCGCAAATTCTTGGTGATCCGGATAGGTGACCCTGGAGCTGTTGTTAGGATTCCATACGCAAGAGCCAATTTCTCACTATGTTCAAAAAGAAGATCAACTTTTTCTTCATCATCCACATCATGGAGTGCAAAGCTCGTCTCTGGAACATATCCCATGGTTTTGATCCGTTCAATCAAATCCGCAAGGATATCATATATTTGTTGAAATTGTGGATGAGTTCGGTCACCCACAAAGAAGGTTGCAGTGCCTTTCTTTCCTTGTACCCAACTGCAACCAGGCCTCTTCGTATTCCCAGTATGTTTCATCAATGTTCTAATCCTGGCCACATCTTTCCAACGTCTGGCATTTGCATATATGTTTGAAAGCAGCGTATATGACCCATCATTCTCTGACTTCAACTCTAACAATTGATTAGCCGCATGTTCCCCAAGTTCCACATTAGCATGGATCCTGCAACCACTAAGCAGTGCCACCCATATGGTTGGACTTGGTTCCATAGGCATGCCTTCAATAAGTTCCATAGCTTCATCCAAGCGACCAGCACGACCCAATAGGTCAACAATACACGCATAGTGTTCTGGCCCTGGAGCAATACCAAACTCCTTGCTCAACTCATCAAAGTATTTTAACCCCTCATCAACCATTCCTGAGTGGCTGCAAGCATACAGCACGGCAAGGAAGGTTACTTCATCAGGCACCAGACCTTCTTTCCTCATCTTATCAAAGACTAGGAGAGCTTTGTCACCCTGACCATGCATGCCATAACCCATGATCAGAGATGTCCATGAAACATCATTTCTTTGCGTCATGTTATCAAACACAACTCTGGCAGCATCAAGTTCCCCTGATCTAGAATACATATCTATCAGGCAGTTAGCCACAAACAGACTCACCGTCTCATATTGATTACGCAACACATATGCATGAATTTGCCTACCAAACCTCAGTGCAGCCGAGCGAGCACAAGCTGTCAGAACACAAGATATGGTAAAAGCATTTGGTTTAACAGGTTTATCTTGCTGGAACATCTGAGCAAAAAGTGCGAGTGCATCGTTAGCTTCCCCATGCTGAGCATAACCACCTATCATCACGGTCCATGTGGCAACATCCCTGTTCTTTGGTGCAATTGCATCAAACATGGCACGTGCCAAATTCACACTCTTGCATTTAGCATACATGTCAATTAAAGCATTAATCGCCATAAGCTCATTCTGGTCACTCCCATCTCCCTTGAAAGCTCGTTTGATGGCATAGCAATGTGTCTCCTTCCCATGAAGCAACGCTCCAACAGAAGCACAACCTGAAAGAAGTGACACAAGGGTAACGGCATTTGGTTCCAATCCACAGGACTGCATTTGCCTAAAGACATCCAAGGCTTCGTTTCCATGTCCCCTCTGTGCATAACCTGCAATTACAGCACTCCACGTTACAACGTTCAATTCAATTTTTTCCTGCCTCATTTTCTCAAAAAGCGCAAGAGCATCCTCAAAGCTACCAACTTTAGAATACCCTGAAACCATCGTGTTCCAGGAAACCACGTCCTTCACCTTCATTCTCTCGAAAACCTTCATTCCTTCTACCATCATGTTACACTTGGCATACATATCCATCAAAGCATTTCCCACAAACACATCCTCAATAAAACCAGTTCTCACAGCATGAGCATGCACCTGCTTACCCCTCGACCACGAGCCCAGAGACGCACATGCAGAAAGGACGTTGACAAGAGTAACTCCATCCACTTGAACTTTAACGTTATCACTCATTCTTGAAAACAACATTAACCCACGTTCTGGATCCCTGCTCTGTGCATAAGCCGCCACAATTGTATTCCATGAAACGGTATCGCATATCCCCCCTTGAAACATTTCATCAAATATCTGTTGTGCGTATCCCAGAGTGCCACACCTGGCATACATAGCCACCAGTGCATTGCATACAAAGACATTCCAATCAAAACCACGTGCATAAATAACAGCATGAACAGAAGATCCGCGACGGAAAGAGGGGAGCTCGCCGCAGGCCTTAAGAACGAAAGGGAAGGTATAGTCATCAGGGCGCCATCCAAACCTCATCATTTGGTGGAAGAAATCGAATGCATTGTCAAATAGCTTAAGACGGACACCATAGCGGATTAGCGCGTTCCACCAGAAGACTGAGGAAGGCGAGGGTGAAAGACGTTGGAGGAGTGATAACACGAGGAAAGGAGCGTTGTGAGAAATGTAGGCAGCGATGACGTGGGATTTTGGGATGTGAGTTAGGTTCTGGACTAGTATTTGTTGGTGAATGAGTTTGGCTTGGGTTATGGATTTGCATTGTTTTAGGAGAAGAGATGTGATACAAGGAGTTGTGGAGAAAGAGAAGAATTTAAAGGCGGTAAAGGGATTGGGAGGTTTAGACTTCAGGAGGAAAATATGGCGGCAGAGCATGCCAATGTTGATACCAGGCACCAGATTTGAATTAAGATTAGTACATTCAGATGAAGGTGCAGATGTCTTTATAACTACTAATCCGAGTTACAACTAAAACTATAATACAATTCCAATAGAAATAAAAGTTATTAAATAAAATTATAAATAAAAATAATATCAACGTATATGTATTTTTTTCTTAATTTTTTTAAAATTTTAAATTATACTTCTGAATTTTCATAAACTTCAAGACTTAACAGAAAACTGAAAATATAATTTGAAATTTTTTATTTGAAAATATAATTGAAAATTTGCTAGCTCTACACTGTACAGTATGATTGTACGAGTATTGTTGACAACTAATAGCATACAAGAGATAATCGACTTCAACTTCAAGAATGTCATTCGCAACATTAGTGAACCTTTATTTATCAGACGCAATTTGTGTTTCCACCGCCATGCTTTCCATATATCTAATCCGGTCCATAAATACCTTCAAATGTCAAAAAAAAAAGAAATAAATATATACGGAAATTAATCATAGAGCTCATGGATCCAAACGTGATGCATGGATGGGCTACAGCGTAGATTGTCCAAATATTTCTGGTATAAATTTGTCATGAATTCTTCGATTTCTTTCTATGTATTGCCCCTAAGCTACCCAGATTAGTCTACAAAACAAAAGCTGTTTTTCTTCGTCCCCTGTATAAGTCAGCTGAGCTCGGCATACCAAATATTTATATCAAATAGATATCTGAAAATAGCTCTTTTTCTTCCCCCCTGTATGAGTCAGCTGAGCTCGGAATACCAAATGTTTGTATCAAATAGATACGTTGCTAAAATTCTAAATCTCTGCCTGTGTGAAGAGGCTTCCAACTCCTACGCAAATCAGGAGAGTTACTGCATTTCCAGATATCTGAAAATGATTTTAAACTACTAGAGATGCATAGCTTTCTGGTTTCACTTGGAAAAGATCATGTCAACAGAAGACTCTTCATTCGCGAAGTAGAATATTAGCTCAAGGATTTTCTGGTTGCTAGAGCTCTGCACCCACCAAAAATTTTCAAAAGAAAAATAGAAACAGAAAGTAAGACAATGTCAGCACAAGATCAACAGAAAATCACAGAAAATAGTACTATTCCAAATGTTGTACGAATGCATGAAATTATCCAAAACAAAAAAAAAAAGTTTATTGGTTCCAGAGTCAAAGCAAGAGAACCTCTAAGATTCTTTCATTTAAAACCACGCAAATAAGAAGTGTGTTATTTTCTACAAAACCGTAAAATCACATGACTTTTAGGTAGAATGTGCAAAAAGTCAAAAAACCTGCATGTTAGGCTGATACATTCTCTGTCCAAAATGCCAACTAATTGTCCCCTCTGGCCCTTGATATGCTGCAAAACAACTGGAACCTGACTCACGCCTGTCCTATTCATGACCATTAGGACAGAAAGAAGGTCCATGCTGGGAGTAGCTGTCCACGATACGTGACATTTTTCATCATCCACAAAGCACATCTCAGATACTGACAGCTCCTGCAACATTATCAACCAATTAGTGAAGATGATCTCATACAAGCATGAAAGGGTTTAAAAGAAACAGAAGGCTCTGCTTAGGTCTTAGGAATTCTAGCATTAAGAGTCAAAATTTTAAACTTGAACCATTCCGGTTTGAGATATACATGACAAGTGCCTGTATTTTACAAACCGTCTTTAGTAGTCTGAACCAAAATTGAAAATTTCCAACTATAGGATGAGTACCTTTCTGTTACTAATCAGTTGGAAATAATTTCAAGTAGCATTTCCCTATCAATGACAAAAACAATAATCTGTTTTCCCTTCCCTTCCTTTTTCTAAATTGTCATTAAGATTATCCAAAACAGCCAACTTTTTTATATTTTTTCCTCCTCCCAATTTTATTACTTGCAGGACTGAGGTTTCTCATGTGCTTAAGTATTTCAGTTTCAAGCAATTGAATTTGAAATCCCATTAAAAATATTTAAATAGGGGTAGCATACCTGAGATCTACTGCACTTTGCTGTTGCAAATCTGCTGAACTCTTGAATATCTCCAAGTGTCAGGAGACCAATTAAAATATTATCTTTATCTACAATCACTGCACAGGATTGCTTCTCTGCCAGCATGAGAGTCACTGCTTCTGTAAGCAAAGAGCTCATTAGGACAGTGACGTACCTTGTTCTCATGGCTTCTGAAACAAGGACACTCCTCCCCAACTCTTCCATTTCAAGATTCCAATCATCTATGCAAAGTGAGCTTTCAACTTCACAGAGGTTACTTGCATAGGGTTCCTCTACAGTAAGTAATTGACTAGGATATATCTCAGATTGTTGATATGCATGTGTCTTTTCATTTTCAGCTATTTTAGTCTGTTTGACATCTCTTCTTCTCATCTGTCCAGATGTAACCCATGAAGACACCCCAACAGCTCCCAGTAGCGGTAAAACTATCCGATAGTCTTGTGTCAGCTCAAAAAGGAGCAACACTGAAGTAAGAGGTACCTGACACACTCCTGCTAGAGTAGCAGCCATCCCAACCTACAATTAGAAGCTCTCAAATGATCGCCACATCATGATTGAAATACTGATGTTTGTCAGACCGCAAAACTCAAAAAGTGAAATAAAAGAAGGGTCCAACTTCTATAAAAATGTCAAAGACAGTACCAGGCCATACGCTTGGGGTGATGCCACTTCCAAAATGGAAAGGTGAATTGTTGGATTGGATTGAGCAATTGCGAAATTTATGAATTTCCCATATGCCATTCCTGTTGCTGCACCAATGAATAGGGATGGGGCATAGTAACCTCCAACCAATCCTGAAGCCCGACACAAGGAGGTTGCAGCTATTTTGACTGCTACCAACTGTAGCAATACATCAGCTGAGAGGCCTTTCACAAATGGCCGAGACTCTAATAAAATGTCAACATTCTCAAAACCCCAGTATAGGATTTCAGGAAACACCAGGGCTATCAGACCAACAGCTAAGCCACCCATTACAGGGAACACAGCCTTTGGTATCCCAATGACCTTTTGAAGATCATTGACAATTGCCGACAAGTATGTTGTGCATCTAGATAAGGTCAAAGAAGTCAAACTGCAGAGGACACCAAGCAATAGATAGAGGGGGAGTTCTGAAAATGAGATAAATAGCTTTGACAGTTAAAACCTTCGTCTTTCACATGAAAGCTAGAACAAACACTTCCACAAGCTATAAGCCTGATTATGGACTTCTGGCATAGTACTTAAACTAGTTTCTTGTTACAAAGTTGACGATGAATGTTTTCCATACGCATTGCCATATCAACGCTGCAACTATTTCATATCTGAACAAATGAAATATATGTTTGATAGAAGCTAAAGATATGTTTGATGGAAACAAAGAATATAATGATAGTTATAATATCATTTACATTACAGTGGTCACAGTTACAGCTAGGTGATTGTCACAACAGTATTTTTAATGCAACAGTGACAATATATAATAAAAGAAGCGTCCAGAGTCTTGGAGGGTTTGGTGACAGTAGAATGGATAGTGGCAAATGTTTATGGCAGCAGTAGCCTTGGTGGTGGACATGGGGATATTGTGCTAGTGATAATTGCATGAAAGTGGCATCAGCAGACAACCATGATGGCATTTTTGTGCAGCAGTGAAAGGTGCTGGTGGTGTTCAAAATGGTTGCTTAGCGGTATCGGAAATAGTGTGGCAGTATGTAAAGCAAGCATTGGACTCTTGATTTGGCAGCAAAATATGTGAAATATTTACCCTTTTTTAATAACAGAATTAAATGTGTAAAAATATTGACTTAAACAGAAAATAATGACGTCAACTAGTCATTGCCATAATCCTAAATTTTAATTAAAATGCGTCCAGTATACACTACATTGTCATAAAGCAGCTGACAAGACCTCGAGTTTAAGGCACTGATGATATCAGGTCCAGAGAGGCGAAAGTAGTAAATGACGAATGTATGAACTCATTAACCTATAGCCACTAAATAGAAATTTTTGTAATTAAGGATTCCGTGTTACAGAAGAACCATGGATAGTGTTTACTTACAACCAGAAGCTCTTTGGGGAGGCGTGGAAACTTATGTAAGCTTGAGATTCACAAGAATGAATAATGCAAGTAATTTGGTTCTGAGCTATTCTCATTACTAAGATGAACTTAGGATCAGCGACCACTAATGCAAGTCGTAGACTGGCTCATGTATCAATATCCATATAACGTGTAATATTCACAAATGCAAGAAGAAGACAGTTACTTACCACCGGGGGAGCGGAAGTCATACTCTGGGACCTTAAAGGCCGGTTCAGATCCAAGACCAACTTCTGACACTACAGAAGCTATAACAGCGCTAAGAATGACCATAGAAGTTGTATTCGTTAATGATGGGGACGCATCTGTTGTTGGCGATGGCCATAAGACTGACTCCACAGCAAAAAAGCAACCGGCAACGGCAGCATTAAATCCTGTAAAAGCAGGGAAACAGATTTAACTGGAGAAAATGAAAAAGGAAGTGATATAACTGACACACTAATGTGAACAAGAATTTAATAGCAATAAACTTGGTGTATAACAGATACTAACCAGAAGAGATTCCAGCAGCAGAACCAGCAGCCAACAGAGAGAGCTTTCTTTGAGGACTTTTATCAAACAGACTCCCAAATCCCTTGGCTATGGATTTGCCGATCTCCACACTTGGACCTTCAGGTCCAAGAGAATTACCTGTTCCAAGAGTGATACAAGCAGCCAAAGCCTTCAAAAGAGGCTGGAATGCTCCCTTCAAATAATTGTAATTGATATTGGAAAGACTAGTAGAAGATGCCTGATGAGGAGAGCTTTCTTGTGGTAGTTGAAGACCATCCAGAGCATCTCTGAGCTCATTTAAGATGCTAACAATGAAACCACCACAAGCGGGGACTAAAATGACTCGAGTACAGATGGCTTCAATAGGCTCCTCCCTCAACCAAGAGGCACCTCGATAAGGAATTCCATCCCAGAAGAAGTCGCGTATTTCATGGACGCAATTGTTGAATAGAATCACGCCTATGCCAGTGAGTAGACCCACAAAACATGACGACAATATTATACCCGAATTTCCTGGTCTGTCTATATCAACAATCGGCTGCTGTTCATTCCTTTCAGGCAGGGAAGCAAGAGGCCTCAGAGTCGGAGTCAGACCACCACTTACTTTTTCTGATTCCGTTTTGATAGAGAATGAAAAGTGTTGCCGCTTCGGTTTGAAACAAAGTGATAATTTGTTGCATTGAGAAGCAGAGATTAGAAGGGATGGTGATGAAGAACACCAGTATTTCTGGCACTGGAAGAACTGCAGTTTACATCCCATATCTTCCCTCTGTGCTATTCTTATCCAATTTCAAGCCTGAAAAGATAATATGACGCACTACAAAGCCCGAGTTGTCTGTATTATTTAATTTGGTAACTCGAACTAAAAGCTCCTGAGCTAGAAAATTAATGTGGGTCAAATCATTATCTCCGGATTAGAGATCTAGCCCAGTTAAAAATTGGCAGTGTAAAAAGCTTAACCCGGTTCTCAAGCCTGAAAAAGCGTGTGCTATTGACACTTCCCAAAAAGCCTATTGTTGATGACGATTTCCCGACAGTTCAGAATGACACGTGGTACAATTAAGAACAAGTTAACATATAAAATTCATAATATTTGGGAAATGTCAAATAAGTTCGATGAAACAACAATTTTAGGATAGTTAAGAATGACTTTGATTAAAAGTTTCTTTGGGCTCAGAGAAACTTTATAAGAGATGGTGTAATTAACCTGTACTAAAAGGAAATGGTGAGAGTTGCTGGTGGTGTCACGACTCTGGACACTCCAATCATCAGCTTGGATTTTATCGAAAGAAAGAAGGAATGTAAATGTGTTTAGCAAGAGAAGAGTTTTAGAATCCTTTGATCTCTATAGTTCTCACGATTTTTATAGTGGCGGTGAATAAATTTTTCCTATAAATTATTCCTTACTCATTAGCTCTTTCTTCTTTGGCACTATTGCTATGCATTATTACTAAATTTTAGGAGGATATTTTTATTTTGTACCATCTTTTGCCAAGATCCTTCTTTTTCCTGATCAAGAAACATTATTTCTATTTCTTTTGTCCCCTGTTATCATGATTTACAGAAATTCCAAAGGGGCTCATGTGACACTACTTGTAGAGACAACTATTTACTCACAATGTTTAAGTAACCGTTCACATTGAAGGTCACCTCATTGAAATGAAGTTCCTTTATAAATTTTCTCTATGAGTTGTATTCCTTCCCTCGAAAATGGGAGTTTGCCATAGTATCCAATATTTCTATAAAGAAAAAATTACAGAATATACCATATGTTCTCTTTAACGCTCCCTAATAGTTTACTTGAACTCCTTTTTATGAACTTACTTGATGAACTTTCTTTGTAGATTTTATTCACGAATTTAATTCATGAACTTCCTTCACGAACCTCCTTCCCAAACTTTCAAGAGACGATAATGAGATATACCATATGGGTAACCCTTATTGGCATTCCTATGCAGTTTGAACTTATGTTTCTAAACTTTTCTATGAGAACTTTATTCACAAACTCTCTTTGTGCACTTCCTTCACGAACCTCTTTCATGAACTATTGAGGAACAATAAAGAGATATAGTAAATTGAAAGTAAACTTTCTCAGAGTCATGTTGAATATATTTTCAATAATATGAATATATTTTTAGTGAAAATCAAACTTGCAAAATATTTAATTATATAATAATAATTTATTCAAATATTTAGTAGTATTATATAAAAAATGAAAGTAAACTTTCTCATGATAATATTATTTGGAAGACATGTGTTCAAGTAACTATAATTGTATTGAATTAGGAATATATTTCATTTTAAAATGAAAGCAGGCTTTCTTATAATCATATTGAAAACATTTCAATCATATCGAATACATATCCAGTGAAGTCCAAAATTGAAAAATATTTAGTTATATAATAACACTTTATTCAAATATTTAGTACTATTATATAAAAATGAAAGTAAACTTTCTCATGGTAGTATTATATGGAGAAAATGGTTTCTAGTACCTATGATTATATTAAATTAGAGATAAATTTCATTTTAAATTAAAAGCAGACTTTCTCACAGTCATATTAAAAATATTTATTGTGAAAATCAAAATTGTAAAATGTTTAGTTATATAATAATAATTTATTGAAATATTTAGTTGTATTATAAAAAAAAAAAGAAATTAAACTTTCTAATGGTAGCATTATTTAGAGAAAAAGGTTTTAAGTCCCTGTGATCATATTGAATTAAGAAAAATTTCATTTTAAATTGAAAACAGACTTTTTCTTAGTCATGTTGAATACATTTTCAGTCATATTAAATATATTTTCAGTGAAAATAAAAAATGTCAAATATTTAATTATATAATAATAATTTATTCAAATACTTAGTAGTATTATATAAAAAATGGAAATAAACTTTCTTACGGTAGTATTATTTGGAGAAAATAAGTTTTAGTCCATGTGATTATATTGAATTAGGGAAATATTTTATTTTAAATTGAATGTAGATGCCACAATTTTTAGGTTGTAATATTTAAGTGTAGATTGTCTCAAGTAATAAATATTTAAAAGTTCGAGTGTCGGTTCACAGAGAATTAGTTATATTAAGTTCATAAGTCTAATTGTTCATATATATATATATAGGGATTTTTTTAATTAATTTGTTTATTTTAGAAAATAAATTCAATGTTACCGAACACCAAGGCATTAGGGATTTACTTTGAAGAAATTTATAAAAATTATTATTGATCCTTTTTTTTTATAACATAATTAAGGAATGATCTTAAGTAGAAGATGAATATTATTGAAGCACATGAAAGCATTTTTTCAAAAGAAAAGAATGGAGACAAAAAGACTAACCTTCAAATTAATGGTGAAAAAATAAAAGTTACCTTGTTCATTGATATGTAGAAAAACATCCACACATCCATTGTAACATTTGTTAACAATGAATCTAAGGTTTTTAAAACAAAAAACACTTGCAAAATCTGGCATTCAATTAATTAAAGAGTTTAACAATGAAGTACAAAGTTAAGGATCAAAGAACAATTATCATAAAAGCATCAAAGTTTCACCCTTAGTCCTAGTTACAAATTTAGCAACACGTTATTAGGAAGAAATTTTTCATCGTGATGAAGAATTGTTTTGTCGTAAAGAAAAAATCTTCTGTCATGTTCAATAAATTTTCAGTAAGCCGTATCGAAAACATTTTCAGCCATGTTAATAATGTTTTTAGCCGTATTGAAGAGATTTTCGGTCATGTAGAGAGATTTTTAGGCGTAAGAATAATTATTCTGTCGTAAAAAAGAAATCTTCTGTCGTGATGAAGAATTGTTTAGTCGTAAGGTAGAAATCTTCTATCATATTGAATAAATTTTTAGTATGCCATATTGAAGATATTTTTAGCCACGTTGATGACATTTTTAGCCGTATTCAAGAGATTTTTAGCCATAAAAAAAATTCTTCTACCGTCATGAAGAAATCTTCAGTCATAACGAAGAATTTTTTGGTCTTAAGGAAGAAATTTTCTGTGATATTGAATAAATTTTTAATAAGCCGTATTGAAAATATTTTCAGACATGTTGTGATGTATTCAGCCATATTAAAGAGATTTTAAGTCATGTAGAGAGATTTTCAGGGTAAAGAATAATTCTTCCGTTGTGATGAAAAAATATTTTGTCGTAAAGAAAAAAATCTTCTGCCATAATGAATAAATTTTCAGTAAACTGTATTGAAGACATTTTCAACCATTTTAAAGATGTTTTTACCTGTATTGAAGAGATTTTCAGTCGAGTAGAGAGATTTTCAGGCATAAGAAAAATTCGTTAATTGTTAGGAAGAAATCATTGTCGTGAAGAATAATTGTTTAGTCGTAAGATAGAAATCTTCTGTCATATTGAATAAACTTTTAGGAAATCGTGTTGAAGACATTTTCAGTCATGGTGATAATGTTTTCAGCCGTATTGAATAGATTTTCAGTCATGTAGAGAGATTTTCAGGTGTAAGAATAATTTGTCTTTCGTCGTGAAGAAATCTTCGATCATGATGAAGGATTATTTCGTCGTAAGAAAAAAATCTTCTGTCACATTCAATAAATTTTCAATAAGTCGTATTCAAGACAGTTTCAACCATTTTAATGATGTTTTCAGCTGTATTGAACATATTTTCAGTCATGTAGAGAGATTTTCAGGTATAAGAATAATTCTTCTGTCGCAAAAAAGAAATTTTCCGTTGTGATGAAGAATTGTTTAGTCATAAGGTATAAATCTTCTGTCATACTTAATAAAATTTTAATAAACCGTATTAAAGACATTTTCACACATGTTTTGATGTATTCAGTCATATTGAAGAGATTTTCAGACATGTAGAGAGAATTTTAGGCATAAGAAAAATTCTTCTATTGTCACGAAAAAATCTTCCGTCGTGATGAAAAATTCTTTGATCATAAGGAAGAAATTTTTTCTCATATTGAATAAATTTTTAATAAGGCGTATTGAACACATTTTCAGACATGTTGTGATGTACTCAGCCATATTGAAGAGATTTTCAGGTATAAGAATAATTTTTTTGTTGTGATGAAGAAATTTTTAGTTGTGATGAAGAATTGTTTCATTGTAAGGAAAAAATCTACCGTCATATTAAATAAATTTTCAATAAGTCGTATTGAAGACATTTTTAAACATGTTGTGATGTTTTCAGCCATATTACAGAGATTTTCAGTCATGTAGAGAGATTTTCAAGCGTAAGAATAATTCCTCTGTCGTTATGAAGAAATCTTTTGTCGTGATGAAGAATTATTGAGTTTTAAGGAAAAAGTCTTCTGTCATATCGAATAAATTTTTAGTAAGCAGTATTAAAGACGTTTTCAGCTATGTTGATGATGTTTTTAGTCGCATTGAAAAGATTTTCTGTCATGTAGACAGATTTTCAGGTATAAGACTAATTCTTCTGTCGTTGTGAAGAAATCTTCCGTTGTGATGAAGAATTGTTTGGTTGTTGTGAAAAAATTTTCTGTCATATTGAATAAACTTTTAGTAAGCCGTATTGAAGATATTTTCATACATGTATTGATGTATTCAGCCGTATTGAAGAGATTTTCAATCATGTAGAGAGACTGTTAGGTGCAAGAATATTTCCTCTGTTGTTATAAAGAAATCTTTCGTAGTGACGAAGAATTGTTTGGACTTAAGGAAGAAATCTTCTGTCATATTCAATAAATTTTTAGTAAGCCATATTAAAGACATTTTCAGACATGTTGTGATGTTTTCAATCAAATTAAAGAGATTATCAGTCATGCAGAGAGATGTTCAGAAGTAAGAATAATTCTTTTGTCGTCATGCAGAAATTTTCTGCCGTGATGAAGACTTTTTTGGTCATAAGGAAGAAATCTTTTGTCATATTGAATAAATTTTTAGTAAGTCGTATTGAAGACATTTTCAGACATGTTGTGACGTATTCAGCTATATTGAAGAGATTTTCAGTTATGTAGAGGGATTTTCAGGCATAAGAATAATTCTTCTGTCATTTTGAAGAAATATTCGGTCGTGATGAAAAATTGTTTGGTGTTAAGGAAGATATCTTCTGTCATATCAAATAAATTTTCAGTGAGCCGTATTAAAAATATTTACAGACATGTTGTGATGTATTCAGCTATATTGAAGTGATTTTCAGGCATGGAAAGAGATTTTTAGACACAAAAATAATTCTTCTATTGTCATGAAGAAATCTTTAGTCGCAAAGCAGAATTGTTTGGTCTTAAGAAAGAAATCTTCTATCATATTAAATAAATTTTCAGTAACCCGTATTAATGACACTTTCAGTTATATTGATGATGTTTTTAGTCACATTGAAGAGAGTCTTAGTCATGTAGAGAGATTTTCGGGCGTAAGAATAATTCTTCTATTGTCATAAAAAAAACTTCCGTCGTGAAGAATAATTTTTTGGTCATAAGGAAGAAATTTTCTGTCGTATTGAATAAATTTTTAGTAAGGCGTATTGAACACATTTTCAGACATGTTGTGATGTATTCAGCTATATTGAAGAGATTTTCATGTGTAAAAATAATTTTTTTATCGTCATGAAGAAATTTTTCGTCATGATGAAGAATTGTTTCGTAGTGAGGAAAAAATATTCTGTCATATTGAATAAATTTTTGATACGCCATATTTAATATATTTTCAAGCATGTTGTGATGTTTTCAGCCATATTACAGAGATTTTCAGTCAGGTAGAGAGATTTTCAGGCGTAAGAATAATTCTTCTATCGTTATAAAGAAATATTCGATCGTGATGGAAAATTGTTTGGTCTTAAGGAAAAAATCTTCTGTCATATCGAATAAATTTTCAGTGAGCCGTATTAAAGACATTTACAGACATGATGTGATGTATTCAGCTATATTGAAGAGATTTTCAGGCACAAGAATAATTCTTCTATTGTCATGAAGAAATCTTCCATCATGAAGCAGAATTGTTTGGTCTTAAGAAAGAAATTTTTTATCATATTGAATAAATTTTTAGTAACCCGTATTGAAGGCATTTTCAGCTATGTTGATGATGGTTTTAGTCGCATTGAATAGAGTTTTAGCCCTGTAGAGAGATTTTCGGGAGTAAGAATAATTCGTTTATTGTCATGAAAACATTTTCCGTCGTGATGAACAATTCTTTAGTCATAAGGAAGAAATCTTCTATGATATTGAATAAATTTTTAGTAAGCCATATTGAACACATTTTCAAACTTGTTGTCATGCATTCAGCCATATTGAAGCGATTTTCAGGCGTAATAATAATTTTTTTGTCGTCATGAAAAAATCTTTAGTCGTGACGAAGAATTGTTTCGTTGTAAAGAAAAGATCTTCTATCATAATGAATAAATTTTCAATAAGCCGTCTTGAAGATATTTTCAGATATGTTGTGATGTTTTCAGCTATATTACATAGATTTTTAATCATGTAGAGAGATTTTGAGGCGTAACAATAATTCTTTTGTCGCTATAATGAAATCTTTTGTCGTCATGAAGAATTGTATGGTCAAAAAGAAGAAATCTTCTACCATAATGAATAAATTTTTATTAAGCCGTATTGAAGACATTTATAGACATATTGTAATGTATTCAGTTATATTGAATATATTTTTAGGCATGTAGAGAGATTTTCAGCCATAAGAATAATTTTTCTGTCGTTATGAAGAAATCTTTTGTCCTGATGAAGAATTGTTTGGTCTTAAGGAAGAAATCTTCTGTCATATCGAATAAATTTTCAGTAAGCCGCATTAAAGACATTTTCAGCTATGTTGATGATGTTTTTAGTCGCATTGAAGAGAGTTTTAGTCATATAAAGAGATTTTCAGGCGTAAGAATAGTTCTTCTATTGTCATGAAAAAATCTTCCGTCGTGATGAAGAATTCTTTGGTCATAAAAAAGAAATCTTCTGTCATATTGAATAAATTTTCAGTAAGTCGTATTGAACACATTTTTAGACATGTTGTGATGTATTCAGCTATATTAAAGAGGTTTTCAACTGTAAGAATAATTTTTTTATCGTCATGAAGAAATCTTTAGTAGTGATGAAGAATTGTTTCGTCGTAAAAAAAAAATCTACTGTCATATTGAATAAATTTTCAATAAGCCTTATTGAAGATAATTTTAGACATGTTGTGATGTTTTCAGCCATATTACAGAGATTTTCAGTCATGTTCAGAGATTTTTTGGCGTAACAATAATTCTTGTGTCGCCATAATGAAATCTTCTGTCGTCATGAATAATTGTATGGTCATAAGGAAGAAATCTTCTATCATATTGAATAAATTTTCAGTAAGCCGTATTGAAGACATTTACAGACATATTGTGATGTATTCAGTTATATTGAAGATATTTTCAGACGTAAGAATAATTCTTCTATCGTTATGAAGATATCTTTTGTCGTGATGAAGAATTGTTTAGTTTTAAGGAAGAAATTTTCTATCATATCGAATAAATTTTCAGTAAATCATATTAAATACATTTTTCGCTATGTTGATGATGTTTTTAATCGCACTGAAGAGAGTTTTAGTCATGTAGAGAGATTTTCAGGCGTAAGAATAATTTTTTTATCGTCATGAAAAACTCTTCCGTTGTGATAAAGAATTGTTTGGACTTAAAGAAGAAATCTTCTCTCATATTCAATAAATTTTCAGTAAGCCGTATTGAAAATATTTTCAAATATATTGTTACGTATTCAGCCATATTGAAGACATTTTCAGACATGTTGTGCTATTTTCAGCCAGATTATAGAGATTTTCAGTCATGTAGATAGATTTTGAGGCGTAAGAATAATTTTTTCTGTTGTCATGTATAAATTTTTCGTCGTGATGAAGAATTGTTTCATCGTAAGGAAAAAATTTTCTGTCATATTGAATAAATTTTCAGTAAGCTGTATTAAAGATATTTTCAGACATGTTGTGATGTTTTTAGCCATATTACAGAGATTTTCAGTTATGTAGAGAGATTTTTAGGCGTAACAATAATTCTTTTGTCACCATAAAGAAATCTTCTGTCGTCATGAAGAATAGTATGGTCATAAGAAAGAAATCTTCTATCATATTGAATAAATTTTCAGTAAGTCGTATTGAAGTTATTTACAGACATGTGATGTATTCAGCTATATTGAAGAGATTTTCAGGCATGTAGAGAGATTTTCAGGTATAAGAATAATTCTTCTGTCGTCATGAAGAAATATTCTGTTGTGATGCAGAATTATTTGGTCTTAAGGAAGAAATTTTCTGTCATATTAAATAAATTTTTAGTAAGCTGTATTGAATAAATCTCTCCACATGACTAAAAATCTCTTCAGTGCGACTAAAAACATCATCAACATAGTTGTATTGAGAGAGATTTTCAGGCATAATAATAATTCTTTTATTGTCATGAAAAAATGTTTCGTCGTGATGAAGAATTCTTTGGTCATAAGAAAGAAATCTTCTGTCATATTGAATAAATTTTCAGTAAGGTGTATTGAACACATTTTCAGACATGTTATAATGCATTCAGCCATATTGAAGAGATTTTTAGGCATAAAAATAATTTTTTTGTCGTCATGAAGAAATCTTTCGTTGTGATGAAGAATTGTTTCGTCATAAGAAAAAAATCTTCTTTCATATTGAATAAATTTTCAGTAAGCCATATTGAAGATATTTTCAGACATGTTGTGATGTTTTCACTCATATTACAGAGATTTTCAGTCATGTAGAGAGATTTTTAAGCGTAACAATAATACTTCTGTCGCCATAAAGAAATCTTCTATTGTCATGAAGAATAGTATGGTCATAAGGAAGAAATCTTCTATAATATTGAATAAATTTTCAGTAAGCTATATTAAAGACTTTTACAGACATGTTGTTATGTATTCAGCTGTATTAAAGAGATTTTCGGGCATATAGAGAGATTTTCGGGTCTAAGAATAATTCCTTATCGTCATGAAGAAATCTTCCATCGTGATGCAGAATTGTTTGGTCTTAAGGAAGAAAACTTCTGTCATATTGAATAAATTTTCAGTGAACCGTCTTGAAGACATTTTCAGTTATGTTAATGATGTTTTTAGTTGCGCTGAAGACATTTTTAGTCATGTAGATAGATTTTCAGGTGAAAGAATAATTTTTCTATCGTCATGAAAAACTCTTCGGTTGTGATGAAGAATTGTTTGGACTTAAGGAAGAAATCTTCTATCATATTTAATAAATTTTCAGTAAGCTGTATTGAGCACATTTTCAAACATGTTGTGATGTATTCAGCCATTTGAAGAGATTTTAAGGTGTAAGAAAAATTCTTCTGTCGTCATGTAGAAATCTTCCGTTGTGATGCAGAATTGTTTGGTCTTAAAGAAGAAATCTTCTGTCATATTGAATAAATTTTCAGTAAGCCGTATTGAAGACATTTTCAGTTATGTTGATGATGTTTTTAGTCGCACTAAAGAGAGTTTTAGTCATGTAGAGAGATTTTCAGGTGTAAGAATAATTTTTCTTTCGTCGTGAAGAAATCTTCGATCATGATGAAGAATTATTTTGTCGCAGAGAAAAAATCTTCTGTCACATTTAATAAATTTTCAGTAAGTCGTATTTAAGATAGTTTCAACCATTTTAATGATGTTTTCAACCGTATTGAACAGATTTTCAGTTATGTAGAGAGATTTTCAGGTGTAAAAATAATTCTTCTGTCACAAAAAAACATGTTCCGTCACGATGAAAAATTGTTTAGTCATAAAGTATAAATTTTCTGTCATACTGAATAAATTTCTAGTAAGCCGTGTTAAAGATATTTTCACACATGTTTTGATGTATTTAGTCATATTGAAGAGGTTTTCAGACATGTAGATAGATTTTCAGGTGTGAGAATAATTTTTCTATTGTCATGAAAAAATTTTCCATCGTGATGAAGAATTCTTTGGTTATAAGGAAGCAGTCTTCTGTCATATTGAATAAATTTTTAGTAAGGCGTATTGAACATATTTTCAGACATGTTGTGATGTATTCAGCCATATTTAAGAGATTTTCAGGTGTAAAAATAATTGCTTTGTCGTCAAGAAGAAATCTTTAGTCGTGATGAAGAATTGTTTCGTCGTAAGGAAAAAATCTATTGTGATATTGAATAAATTTTTAATAAGTCGTATTGAAGATAATTTTAGACATGGTCTGATGTTTTCATCCATATTACAGAGATTTTTAGCCTTGTACAGAGATTTTTAGGCTTAACAATAATTCTTCTGTCGCTATAACGAAATCTTCTATCGTCATGAAGAATTGTGTGGTCATAAGAAAGAAATCTTCTATCATATTGAATAAATTTTTAGTAAACCGTATTAAAGACATTTTCAATTATGTTGATGATGTTTTTAGTTGCATTAAAGAGATTTTCTATCATGTAGAGAGATTTTCAGGCATAAGAATAATTCTTCTGTCGTTGTGAAGAAATCTTCCATTATGATTAAGAATTGTTTGGTCTTAGTGAAAAAATTTTCTGTTATATTGAATAAATTTTTAGTAAGTCGTATTTAACACATTTTCACACATGTATTGATGTATTCAGCCGTATTGAAGAGATTTTCAGTCACGTAGAGGGAGTTTCAGGCGCAAGAATATTTTCGCTGTCGTTATGAAGAAATTTTTCGTCGTGATGAAGAATTGCTTGGACTTAAGGAAGAAATCTTTTGTCATATTCAATAAATTTTCAGTAGGCCGTATTGAAGATATTTTGAGACATATTGTGATGTTTTAAGCCAAATTGAACAGATTTTCAATCATGGAGAGAAATTTTCAGGTGTAAAAATAATTCTTGGATCGTCATGAATAAATTTTCTGTCGTGGTGAAAAATTTTTTGCTCATAAGGAAGAAATTTTTGTCATATTGAATAAATTTTCAATAAGTCATATTGAAGACATTTTCAGACATGTCATGATGTATTCAACTATATTGAAGAGATTTTCAATCATGTAGAGAAATTTTCAGTTGTAGCAATAATTCTTTTGTCGTTATGAAGAAATCTTTTGTCGTGATAAAGAATTGTTTGGTCTTAAGGAACAAATCTTCTGTCACAGCGCATAAATTTTCAGTAAGCCGTATTAAAGACGTTTTCAGACATGTTATGATGTATTAAACCATATTGAAGAGATTTTCAGGCGTAAGAATAATTTTTTTATCGTCATGAGGAAATTTTTCATCGTGATGAAGAATTCCTTGGTCGTAAGGAAGAAATCTTTTGTCATATTAAATAAATTTTTAGTAAGGCGTATTGAACACATTTTCAAACATGTTGTGATGTATTCAGCCATATTGAAGAGATTTTTATGCGAAAAAATAATTTTTTTACCGTCATGAAGAAATTTTTCGTCGTGATGAAGAATTGTTTCGTCGTAAGGAAAAAATTTTCTGTCATAATGAATAAATTTTCAGTAAGCCGTATTGAAGACATTTTCAGCTTTGTTGATGATGTTTTTAGTCGCACTGAAGAGATTTTTAATCATGTAGAGAGGTTTTCAAGTGTAAGAATAATTTCTCTAACGTTATGAAAAACCCTTCCATTGTGATGAAAAACTATTTGGACTTAAAGAAGAAATCTTCTGCTATATTCAATAAATTTTCAGTAGGCCGTATTGAAGATATTTTGAGACATGTTGTGATGTTTTAAGTCAAATTGAAGAGATTTCCAGTAATGTAGAGAGATTTTTAGGCGTAAAAATAATTCTTCTATCGTCATGAATAAATTTTCTGTCGTGATGAAAAATTTTTTGGTCATAAGTAAGAAATCTTTTGTCATATTAAATAAATTTTTAGTAAGGCATATTGAACACATTTTTAGAGATGTTATGATGTATTTAGCTATATTGAAGAGATTTTCAGTCATGTAGAGAGATTGTCAGGTGTAAAAATAATTCTTTTATCGTTATAAAGAAATCTTCTGTCGTGATAAAGAATTGTTTGGTCCTAAGGATCAAATCTTCAGTCATATCGAATAAATTTTCAGTAAGCCATATTGAAAACGTTTTCGGATATCTTGTGATGTATTCAACCATATTGAAGAGATTTTCATTCATACAGAGAGATTTTCAGGCATAAGAATAATTTTTTTTCGTCATGAAGAAATCTTCTGTCGTGATGAAGAATTTTTGGGTTTGAAGGAAGAAATCTTCTGTCATATCGAATAAATTTTCAATAAGCAGTATCAAAGACATTTTCAGCCATGTTGATGATGTTTTCTACCATATTGAAAAGATTTTTGTTCATGTAAAAATTTTTCATCGTGATGAAGAATTGTTTAGTCGTAAGGTAGAAACCTTCAGTAAACCGTGTTGAAGACATTTTCAGCTGTATTGACGAAATTTTCAGTCATTTAGAGAGATTTTTCTGTGTAAGAATAATTATTCAGTCGTTAGGAAGAAATCTTTCGTCGAGATAAAGAATTGTTTTGTCATAAGAAAGAAATTTTCTATGATATTGAATAAATTCTCAATAAGGCGTATTGAACACATTTTCACACATGTTGTGATGTAGTCAGCCATATTAAGGAGATTTTAAGTCATGTAGAGAGATTTTCAAGGTAAATAATAATTCTTCCGTCGTGATGAGAAATTATTTCGTCGTAAGGAAAAATTTTTTTGTCATATTGAATAAATTTTCAATAAGCCATATTGAAAATATTTTCACATATGTTGATGACATTTTCAGTTGTATTGAGGAGATTTTAATTCATTTAGTGAGTTTTTCAAGCGTAAGAATAGTTTTCTATCATCATGAAGAAATCTTGTGTCGGGATGAAGAATTTTTTTGTCTTAAGGAAGAAATTTTCTGTGATATTAAATCAATTTTCAGTCAGGTGTGTTGAACACATTTTCAGACATGTTGTGATGTATTCAGCCATATTGAAGAGATTTTAAGTCATGTAGATAGATTTTCAGGGTAAAGAATAATTCTTCCGTCGTCATGAAAATTTATTTCGTCGTAAGGAAAAAATTTTCTGTGGTATTGAATAAATTTTTGGTAAGCTGTATTGAAGACATTTTCAACCATTTTAAAGATGTCTTTAACTGTATTGAAGAAATTTTCAGGCATAAGAATAATTCTTTAATTATTAGGAAGAAATCTTTCGTCGTGAAGAGTAATTGTTTAGTAGTACGGTAGAAATCTTCTGTCATATTGAATAAACTTTTAGTAAGCCATGTTGAAGACATTTTCAAGCATGTTGATGATGTTTTCAGCCGTATTGAAGAGATTTTCAGTCATGTAGAGAGATTTTCAGGTGTAAGAATAATTGTTCTTTTGTCATGAAAAAATCTTCGATCATGATGAAGAATCATTTCGTTGTAAGAAAAAAATCTTCTATCATATTCAATAAATTTTCAGTAAACTGTATTGAAGATATTTTCAACCATTTTAATGATGCTTTCAGCCGTATTGAACAGATTTTTTGTCATGTAGAGAGATTTTTAGGTGTAAGAATAATTCTTCTGTCGCCAAAAAGAAATCTTCCGTCGCGATGAAGAATTGTTTAGTCATAAAGTATAAATCTTCTCTCATACTGAATAAATTTTTAGTAAGCTGTATTAAATACGTTTTCACACATGTTTTGATGTATTCAGTCTTAGTGAAGCGATTTTCAGACATGTAGAGAGATTTTTAGGCGTAAGAATAATTTTTCTATTGTCATGAAAAAATCTTCCATCGTGATGAAGAATTCTTTGGTCATAAGGAAGCAATCTGCTGTCATATTGAATAAATTTTCAGTAAGGCGTATTAAACATATTTTCAGACATGTTGTGATGTATTCAGCCATATTTAAGAGATTTTCAAGCGTAAGAATAATTTCTTTGTCGTCAAAAAGAAATCTTTAGTCGTGATGAAGAATTGTTTCGTCATAAGAAAAAAATCTACTGTGATATTGAATAAATTTTCAATAAGCCGTATTGAATATAATTTTAGACATGTTCTAATGTTTTCAGCCATATTACAGAGATTTTCAGTCTTGTAGAGAGATTTTTAGGCGTAATAATAATTCTTCTGTCGCCATAATGAAATCTTCTATCGTCATGAAGAATTGTGTGGTCATAAAGAACAAATCTTCTATCATATTTAATAAATTCTTAGAAAGCCATATTAAATACATTTTCAACTATGTTGATGATGTTTTTAGTTGCATTAAAGAGATTTTCCGTTATGTAGAGAGATTTTCAGGCAGAAGAATAATTCTTCTGTCGTTGTAAAGAAATCTTCCGTTTTGATGAAGAATTGTTTGGTCGAAGTGAAAAAATTTTCTGTTATATTGAATAATTTTTCAGTAAGTCGTATTGAACACATTTTCACATATGTATTGATGTATTCAGCCGTATTGAAGAGATTTTTAGTCACGTAGAGGGAGTTTCAGGCGCAAGAATATTTTCTCTGTCGTTATGAAGAAATCTTTTCTCGTGATGAAGAATTGCTTGGACTTAAGGAAGAAATCTTCTGTCATATTCAATAAAATTTTAGTAAGTCGTATTGAAAACATATTTAGACATGTTGTGATGTTTTCAGCCAAATTGAAGAGATTTTCAGTTATGCAAAGAGATTTTCACGCGTAAGAATTGTTCTTCTGTCGTCATGAAAAAATCTTCTGTCTTGATGAAGAATTTTTTGGTCATAAAGAAAAAATCTTCTGTCATATTGAATAAATTTTCAATAAACTGTATGGAAGACATTTTCAGATATATTGTGACGTATTCAGCCATATTGAATAGATTTTCAGACGCAAGAATAATTTTTCTGTCGTTATGAAGAAATCTTCGGTCGTGATGAAGAATTGTTTGGTCTTAAGGAAGAAATATTCTGTTATATCGAATAAATTTTCAGTGAGTCGTATTAAAGACATTTACAGACATGATGTGGTGTATTCATCTATATTAAAGAGATATTCAGGCATGCAGAGAGATTTTCAGGCATCAGAATAAATTTTCTGTCATACTGAATAAATTTTTAGTAAGCCGTATTGAAGACATTTTCAGTTATGTTGATGATGTTTTTAGTCGCACTGAAGAGAGTTTTAGTTATGTAGAGAGATTTTCAGACATAAGAATAATTCTTCTATTGTCATCAAAAAATCTTTCGTCGTGATGAATAATTCTTAGGTCATAAGGAAGAAACGTTCTGTTATATTGAATAAATTTTCAGTAAGACGTATTGAACACATTTTCAAACATGTTGTGATGTATTCAGCCATAATGAATAGATTTTCAGGCGTAAGGATAATTTTTTTATCGTCATGAAGAAATCTTTCGTCGTGATGAAAAATTTTTTCGGTATAAGAAAAAAATCTTCTGTCATATTGAATAAATTTTTAGTAAGCCGTATTGAAAATATTTTCAGCCATGTTGTGATGTTTTCAACCATATTATTGAGATTTTCAGTAATGTAGAGAGATTTTTAGGCGTAATAATAATTCTTCTGTCACCATAAAGAAATTTTCTGTCGTCATGAAGAATAGTATGGTTATGAGGAAGAAATTTTCAGTAAGTCATTTTAAAAACATTTACAGAAATGTTGTGATGCATTCAGCTATATTGAAGAAATTTTCAGGCATGTAGAGAGATTTTCAGGTATAAGAATAATTCTTCTATCATCATGAAGAAATCTTTCGTCGTGATGAAAAATTGTTTCGTCTTAAGGAAGAAATCTTCTACCATGTTGAATAAATTTTCAGTAAGCCGTATTGAAGACATTTTCAGACATGTTGATGACATTTTCAGCCATATTGAAGAGATTTTCAGTCATATAGATAGATTTTTAGGCGTGAGAATAATTCTTCTGTCGTCATGAAGAAATCTTACGTTGTGATGAAGAATTGTTTCGTCGTAAGGAAAAATTCTTCTGTTTTATTGAATAAGTTTCAGTAAGCTGTATTGAAGACATTTTCAGATATGTTGTGATGTTTTCAGTCATGTAGAGAGATTTTCAGTTGTAAAAATAATCATTCTGTTGTTATGAATATTTTTTTTGGTCATAAGGACAAAATCTTTTATCATATTCAATAAATTTTTAGTAAGCCGTATTGAAAACATTTTCAGACATGTTGTGATGTTTTCAGCCAAATTAAAGATATTTTTAGTCATGCAGAGAGATTTTCAGGCGTCAGAATAATTCTTCTATCGTCTTGGAGAAATCTTCCATCGTGATGAAGAATTTTTCAGTCATAAGGAAGAAATTTTTTATCATATTAAATTAATTTTTAGTATGCTGTATTGAAGACATTTTCAGACATATTGTCATGTTTTCAGTCAAATTGATGAGATTTTGTGTCATGTAGAGAGATTTTCAGGCGTAAAAATAATTCTTCTGTCGTCATGAATAAATATTCTGTCGTGATGAAAAATTTTTTGGTCATAAGCAATAAATCTTTTGTCATATTGATTAAATTTTTAGTAAACTGTATTAAAGATATTTTCAGACATGTTATGATGTATTTAGCCATATTGAAGAGATTTCCAGTCATGTAGAGAGATTTTCAAGCATAAAAATAATTCTTCTATCGTCATGGAGAAATCTTCTGTCTTGTGAAGAATTTTTAAGTCATAAGGAAGAAATCTTCTATCATATTAAATAAATATTCAGTAAGCTGTATTGAAAACATTTTCAGACATGTTGTGATGTATTCAGCCATATTGAAGAGATTTTGAGTCTTGTATAGAGATTTTTAGACGTGAAAATAATTCTTCTGTCGTCGTGAAGAAATCTTCCGTTACGATGAAGAATTGTTTGGTCGTAATGAAAAAATTTTCTGTCATATTGAATAAATTTTGAATAAGGCATACTGAAGACATTTTCACACATGTTGTAATGTGTTCAGCCAAATTGAAGAGATTTTCTGTCATGCAAAGAGAGTTTCAAGCGTAAAAATAATTTTTCTGTCGTCATGAATAAATCTTTTATCGTGATGAAAAATTTTCTACTCATAAGCAATATATCTTTTGTCATATTGAATAAATTTTCAGTAAGCCGTATTGAAGACATTTTCAGATATGTTATGATGTATTCAGCCATATTGAATAGAATTTCAGTCATGTAGAGAGATTTTTAGGCGTTATGAATAATTCTTCTGTCGTTATGAAGAAATCTACTGTCGTGATGAAGAATTGTTTGGTCTTAAGGAAGAAATCTTCTGTCATAACGAATAAATTTTCAGTATGTCGTGTTCAAGACATTTTCAGCTATGCTGATGATGTTTTATGTAGCACTAAAGAGATTTTCTGTGATGTAGAGAGATTTTAGGTGTAAGAATAATTCTTCTGTTCTCGTGAAGAAATCTTCTCTCGTGATGAAGAATTGTTTGGTCGTAATGAAAAAATCCTCTGTCATATTGAATAAATTTTCAGTAAGGCGTATTGAAGACATTGACACACATGTTTTGATGTATTCAGCCGTGTTGAAGAGATTATCAGTCATATAGAGAGAGTTTCAGGCGTAAGAATATTTTCTTTGTCGCTATAAAAAAATTTTCCGTCGTGATAAGGAATTGTTTGGACTTAAGGAAGAAATCTTCTGTTATATTCAATAAATTTTTAGTATGCAGTATTGAAGGCATTTCAGACATGTTGTGATGTTTTCAGCGAAATTAAAGAGATTTTCAGTCATGCAGAGTGATTTTCATGCATAAGAATAACTCTTCTGTCATCATCAAGAAATTTTACGTCGTGATGAAACACTGTTTGGTCGTAAAGTAGAAATATTTTGTCATATTGAATATATTTTTGGTGAGCCATATTGAAGACATTTTTAGTCACGTTGATGATGTTTTCAGTTGTATTAAAGAGATTTTTAGTCATGTAGAGAGATTTTCAAGCGTGAAAATAATTGTTTCGACTTAAGGAAGAAATCTTCTGTCATATTGAATAAATTTTCAGTAAGCCGTATGGAAGATATTTTCAGACATGCTGATGACATTTTCAGCCATATTGAAGAGATTTTCAGACGTAAGAATAATTCTTCTGTTGTCATTAAGAAATCTTTTGTCGTGATGAAGAATAATTTCGTCGTAAGTAAAAATCCTTCTGTCATATTGAATAAGTTTTCAGTAAGCTGTAATGAAGACGTTTTCAGATATGTTGTGATGTTTTCAGCCATATTACAGAGATTTTTAAGCGTAGGAATAATTCTTCTATCGTCATGAAGAAATCTTACGTCGTGATGAAGAATTGTTAGGTCTTAAGGAAGAAATCTTCTGTGATATGAATAAATTTTTAGTAAGCCATAGTGAAGACATTTTTAGTTATGTTGATGATGTTTTACTCGCACTGAAGGGATTTTCAGTCATATAGAGAGATTTTTAAGCGTAAGAATAATTCTTCTGTCGTCATCAAGAAATCTTTCGTCGTGATAAAAAAATTGTTTGGTCGTAATGAAAAAATTTTCTGTTATATTGAATAAATTTTCAGTAAGGCCTACTGAAGATATTTACACACATGTTTTGATGTATTCAGTTGTATTGAAGAGATTTTCAGTTATATAGACAGAGTTTCAGGCGTAAGAATATTTCCTCTGTCGTTATGAAGAAAGCTTCCGTCGTGATTAAGAATTGTCTATTTGTAATGAAAAAATCTTCTGTCATATTGAATAAATTTTCAGTAAGGCGTATTGAGGACATTTACACAGGTGTTTTGATGTATTCTGCCGCATGGAAGAAATTTTCAGTCACGTTGATGTTTTCAGCCGTATTAGGGAGATTTTCAGGCGTCATGAAGAAATCTTATGTCGTGATGAAGAATTGTTTTGTTGTAAGAAAGAAATCTTCTGTAATATTGAATAAATTTTCAGTAAGCCGTATGGAAGATATTTTCAGACATGTTGGTGGCATTTTTAGCCATATTTAAGAAATTTTCAGTCATATAGAGAGATTTTAAGGCGTAAGAACAATTCTTCTGTTGTCATCAAGAAATCTTCCGTCGTGATGAAGAATTGTTTCGTTGTAAGTAAAAAATCTTCTGTCATATTGAATAAGTTTTCAGTAAGCCGTATTGAATACATTTTCAGATATGTTGTGATGTTTTCAGCCATATTATAGAGATTTTCAATCATATAGAGAGATTTTCAGGCGTGAGAATAATTTTTCTGTCGTCGTGAAGAAATCTTACGTCGTGATAAAGAATTATTAGATCTTAAGGAAGAAATCTTTTGTCATATTGAATAAATTTTCAGTAAGCCGTACTGAAGATATTTTCAGATATGTTGTAATGTTTTTAGCCAAATTGAAGAGATTTTCTCTCATGGGGAGAGATTTTCAGACGTAAAAATAATTCTTCTATCGACATGAATAATTCTTCGGTCATGATGAAAACTTTTTTAATCATAAGGAAGAAATCTTTTGTTATATTGAATAAATTTTCAGTAAGCTATATTGAAGACATTTGCAGACATGTTATGATGTATTCAGTCATATTAAAGAGATTTTCAGGCGTAAGCATAATTCTTCTGTCGTCATAAAGAAATCTTATGTCATGATGAAGAATTGTTTGGTCTAAAGGTATTATCAGCCATATTGATGATGATTTCAGTGTTATCGAAGAAATTTTGAGCCGAATAGAGACATTTTCTGGCACAACAGCAATTCTTTCGTCGTTAAGGGCAAAAAATTCGTCGTTATGAAGAATTCTTTCGTCGTGAGGAAGAAATCTTCTGTCATATTGAATAAATTTTCAGTAAGTTGTATTAAGGGTGTTATTAGCGATGCTGATGATGTTTTCAGTTCTATCGAACAGATTTTGAGTCGAATAGAGACATTTTCAGGCACAATAGCAATTCTTTCGTCGTTAAGAACAAAAGTTTTCGTCGTTATGAAGAATTCTTTTGCCGTGAGGAAGAAATCTTCTGTCATATTGAATAAATTTTCACTAAGACGTATTAAAGGTATTATCAGCCATGCTGATGATGGTTTCAGCTCTATCGAAGAGATTTTGAGTCGAATAGAGACATTTTCAGGCACAATAGCAATTCTTTCGTCGTTAAGAGCAAAAGTTTCGTCGTTATGAAGAATTCTTTCGTCGTGAGGAGGAAATCTTCTGTCATATTGAATAAATTTTCACTGAGACGTATAAAAGGTATTACCAGCCATATTGATGATGATTTCAGCGCTATCGAAGAGATTTTGAGTAGAATAGAGACATTTTCAGGCACAATAGCAATTCTTCCGTCGTTAAGAGCAAAAGTTTCGTCGTTATGAAGAATTCTTTCGTCGTGAGGAAGAAATCTTCTGTCATATTGAATAAATTTTCAGTAAGCCGTATTAAAGGTGTTATCAGCCATGCTGATGATGTTTTCAGCTCTATCGAAGAGATTTTGAGTCGAATAGAGACATTTTCAGGCACAATAGCAATTCTTCCGTCGTTAAGAGCAAAAGTTTCGTCGTTATGAAGAATTCTTTCGTCGTGAGGAAAAAATCTTCTGTGATACTGAATAAATTTTCACTGAGACATATTAAATGTATTATCAGCCATATTGATGATGATTTCAGTGTTATCGAAGAAATTTTGAGCCGAATAGAGACATTTTCAGGCACAACAGCAATTCTTTCGTCGTTAAGAGCAAAAGTTTCGTCGTTATGAAGAATTCTTTCGTCGTGAGGAAGAAATCTTCTGTCATATTGAATAAATTTTCACTCAGACGTATTAAAGGTATTATCAGCCATATTGATGATGATTTCAGCGCTATCGAAGAGATTTTGAGTCGAATAGAGACATTTTCAGGCACAATAGCAATTCTTTCGTCGTTAAGAGCAAAAGTTTCGTCGTTATGCAGAATTCATTCGTCGTGAGGAGAAGAAATCTTCTGTCATATTGAATAAATTTTCACTCAGTAACGTATTAAGGTGTTATTATCAGCCATATTGATGATGATTTCAGCTCTATCGAAGAGATTTTGAGTCGAATAGAGACATTTTCAGGCACAATAGCAATTCTTTCGTCGTTAAGAACAAAAGTTTCGTCGTTATGAAGAATTCTTTCGTCGTGAGGAAGAAATCTTCTGTCAGATTGAATAAATTTTCACTCAAGCCGTATTAAAGGTATTATCAGCCATGCTGATGATGATTTCAGCGCTATCGAAGAGATTTTGAGTAGAATAGAGACATTTTCAGGCACAATAGCAATTCTTTCGTCGTTAAGAACAAAAGTTTCGTCGTTATGAAGAATTCTTTCGTCGTGAGGAAGAAATCTTCTGTCAGATTGAATAAATTTTCACTCAGACGTATTAAAGGTATTATCAGCCATATTGATGATGATTTCAGCGCTATCGAAGAGATTTTGAGTAGAATAGAGACATTTTCAGGCACAATAGCAATTCTTCCGTCGTTAAGAGCAAAAGTTTCGTCGTTATGAAGAATTCTTTCGTCGTGAGGAAGAAATCTTCTGTCATATTGAATAAATTTTCACTAAGACGTATTAAAGGTGTTATCAGCCATATTGATGATGATTTCAGCGCTATCGAAGAGATTTTGAGTCGAATAGAGACATTTTCAGGCACAATAGCAATTCTTCCGTCGTTAAGAGCAAAAGTTTCGTCGTTATGAAGAATTCTTTCGTCGTGAGGAAGAAATCTTCTATCAGATTGAATAAATTTTCACTCAGACGTATTAAATATATTACCAGCCATATTGATGATGATTTCAGCGCTATCGAAGAGATTTTCAGTCGAATAGAGACATTTTCAGGCACAATAGCAATTCTTTCATCGTTAAGAACAAAAGTTTCGTCGTTATTAAGAATTCTTTCGTCGTGAGGATGAAATCTTCTGTCATATTGAAAAAATTTTCACTGAAACGTATTAAAGGTATTATCAGCCTTATTAATGATGATTTCAGCGCTATCGAAGAGATTTTGAGTAGAATAGAGACATTTTCAGGCACAATAGCAATTCTTCCGTCGTTAAGAGCAAAAGTTTCGTCGTTATGAAGAATTTTTTCGTCGTGAGAAGAAATCTTCTGTCATATTGAATAAATTTTCACTCAGACGTATTAAAGGTATTATCAGCCATATTGATGATGATTTCAGCGCTATCGAAGAGATTTTGAGTAGAATAGAGACATTTTCAGGCACAATAGCAATTCTTCCGTCGTTAAGAGCAAAAGTTTCGTCGTTATGAAGAATTCTTTCGTCGTGAGGAAGAAATCTTCTGTCATATTGAATAAATTTTCACTCAGACGTATTAAAGGTATTATCAGCCATATTGATGATGATTTCAGCGCTATCGAAGAGATTTTGAGTCGAATAGAGACATTTTCAGGCACAATAGCAATTCTTTCGTCGTTAAGAACAAAAGTTTCGTCGTTATTAAGAATTCTTTCGTCGTGAGGAAGAAATCTTCTGTCATATTGAATAAATTTTCACTCAGACGTATTAAAGGTATTATCAGCCATATTGATGATGATTTCAGCGCTATCGAAGAGATTTTGAGTAGAATAGAGACATTTTCAGGCACAATAGCAATTCTTCTGTCGTTAAGAGCAAAAGTTTCGTCGTTATGAAGAATTTTTTCGTCGTGAGGAGGAAAATCTTCTGTCATATTGAATAAATTTTTCACTGTAAGACGTATAAAGGTATTACCAGCCATATTGATGATGATTTCAGCGCTATCGAAGAGATTTTGAGTCGAATAGAGACATTTTCAGGCACAATAGCAATTCTTTCGTCGTTAAGAACAAAAGTTTCGTCGTTAAGAACAAAAGTTTCGTCGTTATTAAGAATTCTTTCGTCGTGAGGAAGAAATCTTCTGTCATATTGAATAAATTTTCACTCAGACGTATTAAAGGTATTATCAGCCATATTGATGATGATTTCAGCGCTATCGAAGAGATTTTGAGTAGAATAGAGACATTTTCAGGCACAATAGCAATTCTTCCGTCGTTAAGAGCAAAAGTTTCGTCGTTATGAAGAATTCTTTCGTCGTGAGGAAGAAATCTTCTGTCAGATTGAATAAATTTTCACTGAAACGTATTAAAGGTATTATCAGCCATATTGATGATGATTTCAGCGCTATCGAAGAGATTTTGAGTAGAATAGAGACATTTTCAGGCACAATAGCAATTCTTCCGTCGTTAAGAGCAAAAGTTTCGTCGTTATGAAGAATTCTTTCGTCGTGAGGAAGAAATCTTCTGTCATATTGAATAAATTTTCACTCAGACGTATTAAAGGTATTATCAGCCATATTGATGATGATTTCAGCGCTATCGAAGAGATTTTGAGTAGAATAGAGACATTTTCAGGCACAATAGCAATTCTTTCGTCGTTAAGAACAAAAGTTTCGTCGTTATGAAGAATTCTTTCGTCGTGAGGAGGAAATCTTCTGTCATATTGAATAAATTTTCACTCAGACGTATTAAAGGTATTATCAGCCATATTGATGATGATTTCAGCGCTATCGAAGAGATTTTGAGTAGAATAGAGACATTTTCAGGCACAATAGCATTCTTCCGTCGTTAAGAGCAAAAGTTTCGTCGTTAAGAGCAAAAGTTTCGTCGTTATGAAGAATTCTTTCGTCGTGAGGAAGAAATCTTCTGTCAGATTGAATAAATTTTCACTCAGACGTATTAAAGGTATTATCAGCCATATTGATGATGATTTCAGCGCTATCGAAGAGATTTTGAGTCGAATAGAGACATTTTCAGGCACAATAGCAATTCTTTCGTCGTTAAGAGCAAAAGTTTCGTCGTTATGAAGAATTCTTTCGTCGTGAGGAAGAAATCTTCTGTCATATTGAATAAATTTTCACTCAGACGTATTAAAGGTATTATCAGCCATATTGATGATGATTTCAGCGCTATCGAAGAGATTTTGAGTCGAATAGAGACATTTTC
This sequence comes from Azadirachta indica, assembly GCA_022749755.1. NCBI lineage: Eukaryota > Viridiplantae > Streptophyta > Magnoliopsida > Sapindales > Meliaceae > Azadirachta > Azadirachta indica. The sequence goes on from CM040444.1 coordinate 18,029,292, forward strand.
AGGCACAATAGCAATTCTTTCGTCGTTAAGAGCAAAAGTTTCGTCGTTATGAAGAATTCTTTCGTCGTGAGGAAGAAATCTTCTGTCATATTGAATAAATTTTCACTGAAACGTATTAAAGGTATTATCAGCCATATTGATGATGATTTCAGCGCTATCGAAGAGATTTTGAGTAGAATAGAGACATTTTCAGGCACAATAGCAATTCTTCCGTCGTTAAGAGCAAAAGTTTCGTCGTTATGAAGAATTCTTTCGTCGTGAGGAAGAAATCTTCTGTCAGATTGAATAAATTTTCACTCAGACGTATTAAAGGTGTTATCAGCCATGCTGATGATGGTTTCAACTCTATCGAAGATATTTTCAGTCGAATAGAGACATTTTCAGGCACAATAGCAATTCTTTCATCGTTAAGAACAAAAGTTTCGTCGTTATTAAGAATTCTTTCGTCGTGAGGAAGAAATCTTCTGTCATATTGAATAAATTTTCACTGAAACGTATTAAAGGTATTATCAGCCATATTGATGATGATTTCAGCGCTATCGAAGAGATTTTGAGTAGAATAGAGACATTTTCAGGCACAATAGCAATTCTTTCGTCGTTAAGAGCAAAAGTTTCGTCGTTATGAAGAATTCTTTCGTCGTGAGGAAGAAATCTTCTGTCATATTGAATAAATTTTCACTGAAACGTATTAAAGGTATTATCAGCCATATTGATGATGATTTCAGCGCTATCGAAGAGATTTTGAGTCGAATAGAGACATTTTCAGGCACAATAGCAATTCTTCCGTCGTTAAGAGCAAAAGTTTCGTCGTTATGAAGAATTCTTTCGTCGTGAGGAAGAAATCTTCTGTCATATTGAATAAATTTTCACTCAGACGTATTAAAGGTGTATTATCAGCCATATGATGATGATGATTTCAGCGCTATCGAAGAGATTTTGAGTCGAATAGAGACATTTTCAGGCACAATAGCAATTCTTTCGTC